>JAMXBB010000010.1:9408300-9482518 GCA_024138015.1 Lumnitzera littorea | reverse complement strand
TATAATATACTTATTTAATATAACATAATAAAATAGATATATAAGTATATATACATAAAGTGGGCCGAAACCCTAAAAGAAAATTTAGGTCCATTATAAATCAATTAATAAATTATAATAACATATAAATATATATAATAATACAAAATTTAAGAAATGTAAAAAAATTAGGAAAATAGCAAAATTTTCATGTGGATGAATGGAATAGTGCTACGTTAGTAATTTCCCAAAAATAATTAATTGAATTGAAAATTACAAAATAATTAGAAAATAATGATAATAAATTAATTAGGAAAAATTTCAATAATAAAAAATTAACATAATTGGTAAATTAAGCTTAAAAATGAAGAAATAGTGAAATTAATATAAATTGAAATTAAAAATGAAATATTCTAAAAGTATAAAATTTAGAAATTAATTAAATCATAAAATAATAAAGAAAAGCTTCAAAATAGATAAATAAAGTTATTTTGGCTAAAATAACAAAATTCATAACATTTTAAGCCCATAACAAAAAATACAAGTTTCAATGTCCAAAACGAATCACGTTACATGAAGGTACGTCTAAAAATGTTAAAAATTGATTATAAGATTATAAAAATTGGAGTTTGAAAGAAAAAGTTATATACAATTAAAAATTTAAGATAAACTAGGAAGAATAAGGAGGATAACTAAGTTAATTAACTCTATAAACTAATAATGAGAAGAAATAAGAAAATAAATACATAATCTACAAAAATACAATTATATTTATTTACTCTAATAAATAAGTTAAATTATGTTTCATACCATACTTAGGTTATGATGAGAAGTTAGGCTCGTTACAATAGATATTTAGTTAACTGAGGAACCTTACTTTTTCGAATACTTATAAGTTTTATTATCTCTTAGGTACTCGATTATTGAGTTCTAGGAATTCCTAAAGCTTTGGAGAGTGGCATTAATCTAGGTGAGGGAGTTATGATCATTTGCTATTTGTTTGTTGCTTGATGTTTGTATGCTTCTTATTGATTAATACTAATTATCTGTTGAATGACTGTTTTGCTTGTGTACTGTCATCTATATGATCACCTACTTAAATCAATAAATATAAATGTCTGATTAAAATAACTGGTTATTCTTATCGTATGTCTATGACTCAACTAGTTTATTAATAGAGAGTGCTAACTATGCAGATTTTTAAGAAAAGTATTTTTGGGGAACATTTTTCCAATTCAAAACATATTTTTGGCATGATTTTTATGAGGGCCCATAGCACTAGTGGATGATATTTTTACCGTTGAAGCAAAGTTAGCATAGTATCTCCAAATGATTATGAGATGACTCGGATAATTTTACCCATGAGACCTTAGATATATTTTGATAGTGAGAGGACTCGCTTTCTTGTACTCGAAGGGCCTTGGATATGATTTATTGATGGTGGATGGCCTTAATTAGGGTTTACTTAGTTGGATTGATATTTATTTCTCGATTAGGGTAATAGTCGAATGTTGTCTGGAGGGACGGTACCCCCAAGTAACCTCACTTTGTTAAGGTGAGATACTCTATGCGGGTAAGTATAGAGGACAATCGATGTATAGATGACATAAATCTATACCTTCTATAATTTTGGACTCCTATGGTTATGTTGCTTGTATTCACTACGTATGCATTCATTTCACTTGTAAATAGATTGTATGTATACTAATAATGTTTGATAACTTGTTTCAATAGTAGTGGTGAGGGACGAACTCATTAAGCCATGGTTTGCTCATTTCACTATTATTTTTCTTGCAGATTCATTTAAGCCGAGGCTAGGATGAATCTCGAGTATAGAGTGCAAAGTAAAGATATATATGATAATATTAGAGTTAGTTGGGAATTGTATAGCTAGTATAAAAACATTTTTTGTAAAAGTATTTACATGTTAAACTTCTATATTGTAGATATTTAATTTTTTCCCCATTTATTTTATTTTATTTCAACAAGATAAGGGGTCCTAAATTAGTAAAAATACAAAAAATGGAAAATTAAAGAAAATCGAAAAAAAAAAGAAATCTAGAAAAAAAAAACACAAAAAATAAGAAATTTAGAATATACAAAAAAAATGAAAAATTTTAATAATTGAAAAGTCACAAAAAATATAAAAAATTGAAAAAGATAGAAGATATCGGGAATTTGGAAAATAATAATTTTTTAATAAAATTGATTTTTAATTTTAGTAAAAGTAGAAAGGAGACTATTAGGTCTAGGCTTAGATTTGAATTTAGCCCATACTAACTTAGTCCATATGTGTAATTTGAACAAGGTATATGTTAACAGCCTAATGGTAAAGCACATGGACATATGCATTAGAGGTTAGGGGTTTGAATCTTATTAGAGGCAAAAATTGGCTTTTTCTTCTTTTTTTTTTTCTTCTTTTCTTTTTCCCACAACACACACTGTATTGCTACGTGTGAAGGATTTAATTGTGCCACATGTCTTGATACATAGCAGTTTTAGAATGGCCAATGCTGACGTGGTGCCACGTGGCATGCGACGTCAGTTGCCACGTGTTATTATTAGACACATGGCATTTCCCCACTAGACGAGGCGAATGACGTAGTGCTACGTCAGCACCACTTTCTCTCCTCTTCTCTCTCTTCCTGTTTTCCCCAGTTCTTCCACACTTTCCTTCTCGGTCAACCGGTTTTAGCATAATTTTTGAACCCCCTTTTGTTGCAATTTTGCCAAATCAATGGCGAAATTTCAAACTAAACATAGCTTATTTTTAATTTTAACTGAATTCTTGTCTAGATTTGGTCAAATGCGTATACAATTTGAGCTCCAAAAATCATAAAAAACATGAATTTTTGAAATTTTCATTTAATCCAAATTTAAACTTGCTTACTGAGTTGATTTGGTGTATAAATAGGGGTCTCAAGCTTGTTTCACAACCGACAAAAATCACACACAATTGTCGAGCCTGGTTTTTCCCCATCCCAGTTCTTTTTATAAAATTAGGTCTTCTCTGAACTGATTAATACTAAACCCTACTCATTTAATAGTGACTCTTGACTAGGGTTTAAAGAAGATCATTTTTTCCAACTTGAAAAAATTTGGAGTCGCCACCCAACCGGAGTCGAGAAAAAGGGTTAAGTTATAACCAATTGGGCGGATTGGTTATAATTTAGCTACCAGTCTATCGATTAAAAAAACCAAGTTATTAATACGGTTTTTTTGAAAACTAGAGATCTAGATCCAGTGGCTAATTTATTAAACCTTAAAAGGGTACCACTTTTAACTTTTTGAATTTAATTTCGTTTTTGAAATATATCCTTTTTAATTTCTAAAAACATCTAGTTATGATACATGCGATTAAATTGATTAATTTACATAAATATCTAAAAATGGGAAAAATAAAACTTTTCTATATACCCGCTATTTGGGATCATACACACGTAGTTTTTTTATAAAAAACTTTAGTGGGTGGTTTGATTTTAATTTTTGAAAAAGAGTCGCATTTTTGTTTTTACCCAGTTCAATTTATTTAAGGAAATTCCTTTAAAGGGTCTTAATTGGTGTTTATTTTTGAAAACTCTAAAGTAGTCCTAATTTGGAAAAGAGGTTTATTTATTTTCACTTATTTTTAGAAAGCTTAATTTTTCTAAGTGTGAAAACCATTTTTGTTTACTAACCTATTTATTTATTTTTATTTTTATTATATTATCTTATTTATTTTATACTTATTCTATCTATTTTTATTAAAATAAATAAATAGACTACTTTCTTTCTTTCTTTTTTTCTCTTTTTGTTTTTCTTCTCTTTCTTTTTTCTTTTTTGTTCTTTTTTCTTTTTCTTTTTCCTTTTTCTCATTTATAACATTTACAAATAAACAAATGAATAAATAAATAAAAAAAGAAAAGAGAAATCAGGTTAGCTTGGATTGGCTTCAGATCAGCTTGGTTGGCTCGAATGGGCTTCGAATAGGCTCAATCGGCTTGGATCGGCTCTGTCGGCTTACTTCGGCTTGGATTAGCTTAATTCGGCTCGGATCGGCTTGGTCGGCTCACTTCAGCTTGAGTCGACTCACTTTAGCTTGGATCAACTTGGTTGGCTCACTTCGGCTTGGATTGGCTTGGAGTCGGCTTAGTCAGCTTGAAAAATTCAATGGTGGTGGTTTTCGTAAAAACTCCGTAAGGAATGCTATCCTAGAGAGAGAGGAACCATGCTAGAGAGAGGCAATTTCGATTTTTGTTTTTTCTAAAGTGTTTCGAAATTTTTGTTGTGTTTTGAAAATGAAGAGTAAACCCCTATTTATAGGTGTCATAGTCATGTTGAGGATGGAAAAAATTAAATGCAATATGATTTTCTTCTAATTTTGGATTGAATGAATCTGGACAATATGTGGTGCCAAATACATAACTGTGTATGTATGAATGTGTCGAAGTGTGTCTACCATACTTAGAAGTGAGTTGGTAAATAACGTAGCGATGACGTAGCCTGTGACGTGGCGATGACATGGTAATAAAGTGAGAAAAGAAAATAAAAGATAATTTTGCACCTTCCATTGATAGAACCCAGGATCTCCAAGTCATATGCAATATCAAGTCCATATGTTTATTCAGTTGAGCTATTGGTTTTTCCTTATTCATATGTGTAATTAATTGCACATATGGATCAAGTCAGCCTGGGCTAAATTCAAATATAAGCCTAGACCCAATAGCATTTTATTTAAAACTATTGAAATTAAAATTATATTCTATTTAAACAACCTAAAAATTTATTATTTTCTAAATACCCTATTTTATTTTGTGACTTTTCAAATTTCTTATTTCTTTTGTATTTTTTCTAAATTTCTTATTTTTTTTTGCTTTTTCCTATTTTCCTATTTTTTTATATTTTTTTAGAATTCCTATTTTTTCTAAATTTTTTCATTTTTGGGGGCTTTTTTAAATTTTCTATTTTTTTGAACTTTTCCTAATTTAGGACCCTATAACTTAAATTTGAAAAATAAAAGGGGAACAAAAATTAGGTGTCTGCAACAATCACCAGGGAACTACTCATTCGCTCTTTCGCACATTCAATCAGCATTCTCTCTATCTAAGCTTCTAGCCCGTGCCTATCTTCTCTCTCTCTCTAAAAATTCATTTGATTTTGGAGCTCCTAGAGTAAATCCAACTATATAGTCAAGTTCCCTATGCCTTGAGCAATTGAAAAACACCACCCTCGCGGCTTACCGTTGCTTTTAACCACACCACCAAAATTATCGCTGTGAAACCCTTGTTGCCTCTCGAACCACTACTTTCTGGTCGTTATATCTATAAACCAACACCGCTAAGAGCTTCATTATACTTAAAAATCCCTACCCCATACATTTCCTTCACCACTGATTACCACCGTGTGAATCGAGCGCCACCACTGCCATCAGCCCAATTCTGAAACATCAAAAGCTACCCCCGAACAGCGAGGTACCACTACCATTAGCATTTTCCCTAATAAGTTTCATATAAAACTTTCTCTCCCCTTACGATTCGACCCCTAGATCACCTCGAAGCACCCCCTTCGTTGCGCCATCGATCTCTCTTCTTCTCCTTGGAGCACTGTACACGTGATCTGGAGTAGACCCAACTTGGATCTGAGTTCCAACCTAAAGTTTGACCCATAACCCAACTTGCGTGCTTGATCCAGTACTCGATTTGGCCTTGTTCATTTTCTTTCTTTTGTTTTATTTATCAGTTTTGTTTTGTTTTTTTTAATGTAAATGCAATAAAAAACAAAAAAAGGAAAAAAAAAAGAAAAAAGAAAGAAAGAGGAAAAAATGAATACAAACAAGAAAAAAAGAATAGTTTATTCTCTTTTAGTTTAATATAAATAGATAAAACAAAAAAATAGATAAGATAATACAAGAAAATAATAATAATAAAAAAATATTATCATCTTATCACCTAGAAAAATAAGTTTTCCAAAACTAAAACAAAAATAAATCAACTTGTTTTCCAAATTAGGACTACATTAGAGTTTTAAAAAATAAAACCCCAATTAGGATCCTTAGAGAATTTCTTTAAATAAATCGAAATAGGTAAAAAAGGTAAACTCGATCTATTTTCAAAAATTAAAATCAAATCAATCCGCTAAAGTTTTCATAAAAAAAGTACGTGCGTCTGATCCTGAATAATAGGTATATAGGCAACTACGGGGCAACAGTAAAAAATAAAAAAACCTAGTTTTCCTTTTTAGTTTAGCTTATTTAAGTTATCCAATTTAGGTAAATAATTGAGTCTTGTTTTAGAGAATCGAAAGGTGATTTTTGAGATTAAGATTAAAATTGAAATGTTAACGGTACTCATAAGGGTTTAAAAGGATAGTTCCTGGATCTAGATCTCTTGTTTTCAAAAACCATTTTGTAAAAACCTATTTTTATTGAAAGACTAATGGTTATGTTATAACTAACTCTTTTTCCCAACTCCTCTTGGGTGGCGACTCCAAGGTGTTTTCAGAATATAAAAGAACCGATTTTCTTTAAACTTTAGTCGAGGGTTAGTATTAAATGGGTAAGGGTTTAATAGTGATCGGTTTAAAGAAGACTAATTTGTAAAAACTAGGAAGGAAAAAACTAGGCTCGATAGCTTGGCGACTTCACTAGGGATAACCAAGAGGATTAGCTATTTGACTTTCCAAAATTAAAATTAATCTCCAAAAAATCACCTTAGTGCAATTTATTTACTTATTCTTTACTTGTTATTTATATTATAATTGTACTAACATCTTTGCAGGTTTTATTTATTTAACTATTTAGGGGGGATTTATTTTATGTTTCATGAATGCATGATAGATACGACCGAACTCGAGCTATCTTAGGAACTTGGGACGAGGAGCCATTGTATAAGTTCCGAGCATAGTGAGATAAGCATCGTTTAGGGCTGATTAGGCTACCCCACTTAAAATTCGATGTGACCGAGGAATTGTTTTTAGAAACGTGTGAGGTTATAGAGTTTAAAGACCTCTAGAACCCTCTCTTCTTGCATACATTCTTCAAGGTTTGGCGAATAGCTCATAAGGCGGCATTATTATAAAAGAAAAAACAAACTTGAAACTTTTTTCCCTGTATTCACTCTCAAATTTTATTATTAACTTCATGCCTTTACCATTATCATACCACATGCATTAGGATATGGGGGGTCATTTGTTACATCAAAGATACATGGTAGATGTGGTCAAACCCAGGCCATCTTAGGACTCTAAGAGAGGGGCCATTATGTAAGCTTTAAGCGTAGTAGGGCAACTACTGCTCAAGGCCAATTAGGCTACTTCACTTAAGCTTGCTATAACTAATGAAAGTGTTTTTTTAACAAGTGAGGTCATAAAGGTTAAGGATTTTTTAGAACTTACCTTAATTGCATTCATGAACCCTTTTCCCAAAATCAACAAATGGACATGATGTGTTAAGACTAAAAAAAAGTCTGTGAAGTTTCTTAATTTTTTCCCTATAAATGTTTTCCTTTCTAGAATATCAACGTGTTTCCCATGTAAATAGGATAGTGTTAATGTAATTTTCTTTTCATCCTTTTTGTAGAAAATGGTTAGATCTTCTCTTATATAAGCCCTTTTCAAAGAAGTCCTTACTTACGAGCCTCTAAAGCCTAGGGGGATACTTGAAAGATGGTTTCAATTTTTCAATCTAGACCAATAGAAATACATCGAAGACAAGATTAATCCCTTCCTCTCATTACTCAACGTCCAGACCAATATTACCATGGTATAGGCTTTGGTCTACTTCTAGGACCCTCAGAGTCAATCTTTTTACTTTGGTCCATGTCGAATGAGCCCAACCATTGAAGAATACTCCTATCTGTTAGGAGACCCCTTTGTTGAAAATGAAAAATATGTCCCAAATATCATGGCTAGCCCTATAAAGATTTTAAAAAAGCTGTTGGGCCTCCGTGAATCTAAAATATGCAGAATATGGGCAGATCCCCATAGTAGAATCATGAAGGTAGATAATCTTTTTACTTAGTTCATGATCTCGTCCAGCTACAACTAGAAACTCTTTTGTGGCAGCTTTGAAGATTGGCAACAATATAGGATCAATGCTTATATCTTGACAGTATTTGGAACTATTTTGTTTTCTAATAGGATATTTCACATACATCATAGGATTGTAGAACTAGTGACCTAATTTTTAGAAAGGAAATCTTATATCTTAACATTACTAGTAGTGTAAGCTAGATTGCTCAATTGTTTACAAGAAGAGAGGAATGGGGAATTAAAGACTAATATGGCCTTACTTATGGTTTAGTTTATCGGCCTTACTTATGGTTTGGTTTATCAGCCATACTCGAAGTCATAAACTTGATTTCCTTCATAGATAAAGCATCTAGAAGATGAATCCTATTGATGCGTTTGCTACTGCCATTGAACTCCCCAAAGGTATTGCTACCTATTAATGGGTTAGAGCTTTCCAAAAGTTCTACACTAAAGATATCTCCTAGGTTACTAGATGGATTAAGGCAATTGAGCTGAAGAAAAGAAATAAGATTGAACAGGAGCCAAGACATCACAAGAAAAAGAGGATCTAGACTTTAGAGATTGTTTGTAATAAATTTTTGAATAATGTAAGGTAAACTTCAAAGATGTAATAAAAATCTTTTTCTCACCACATCATAGTTAGTTTGCCAACTCCCCTATCTACATCCGCATATCCTCATATTGCATTTTGCTTGTAAATTTTCATTAGTTTCTATTTGAATAACATCATGAGAGTCGTGTCCTTAAGTCCTTTTCTCTATACCTTCTACTCTAACTCTTTCCAATCTCTTCTCCTATACATCTTTAGGATCTTTTTTCTTGTAAGATTGTAAATATTTAGGCCCCTGATCCCTTAAGAATGTTTTCTACTCCTTTCTTACAACTTGTAAATAAGCCTTATCCTTATGTTCCATTTTTCCTTTTCTCTTTCTTAAAAAGGAGAGATTTCTTTAAAAAAAGAAAGAAATAAAGAAACGAAAAGAAAAGAAAATTTACTAACTAGTAAAGAATTCTTCCAATCAGGTTTAGATAGCTATTGAAAGAATCGCCTCCCTGGAAAGGACGATGCATCAAATAGTCCAACAATGGTAGATCTTGTTCTTGATAATTATACTCTCCAAATATTCCAAGATTTAAACCTAGAAAGGAGACTCTCAAACCTAGAAGAAAAGGTAACCACGCTACAAAAGAGCATTGCAAATCTAGAAATGGTAATGATCCCAATACTTAGAAGATTTCAACACTCGATGTTCAATATTGATCAAATGTCAATAAGCCCAAATAATGAAAAAGTCCTAAGGAGAAAAGAGCAAAGGAGGAGTGAGAAAAAACAAGCCCTTAGGACTTAGAGGAGACAATTCACTCAACTAAAGATCTCAATTACCCAAATCTTTCATCATCTAAAAGTAGCAAAGATTATAGCTTGTGAAGCCCTTAATCCAAATTAGAAACCATGTAGCATGGACTGACAAGCACAATGCAACTATCATATGGGTTAGAAGGGGTACTCTACTAAAAAATGCTGGAGATTGATGAACGAGATTCAAGACCTAATTGATGCAAAAGTCATTCAGCAAGAGCTATAACAAGTCGGTCCTTCTTTAAGTCATGGGGTGGTTCAACTAAGTCACCTAAAGCTCTATTTCCTTTCAGTATACCAATACCTTCTGATAAGCTTACGGGTGGTTTTAAGTAGTTGGACCCTTGTTAAGACAGGGGCAAAGAAAAATCAAGTTGTTTTCAATAAAGTCTATAACATCTAGAATAATATAATCTTAGTGCCATTTCAATTGAATGATTGTAGTGTTATTAGCATTAGGGCAAATAAATTCCTTCTTAAGAAATTGATAACTCGCATTTAAAAGGTTTAGAATGAAAAGAGGTAAACTATTTTCCATACATTAACCTGAAACACCTTGAGAGTTGAGTAACATAACGGCGAGGATGCTTTGGACTAATTTCTTAAAGGAGGACCACTTTAAATGTGATACGCAGATTAAAATGAAGTTAGGCATTCATTTTCAAATCTTAAACACAATTATCCCTTATTCACCCCATCGGATCCATTTGTAGAATTTTAAAATTTAAACCCCATGGAGAAACTACCCCACAATGGGGCAATTCAATGGTTAGGGTCATTGATGTGAAGAAAAGAATAAAATTGGTTTGTGTTTGTATCAGTAACGTTATATTAAAAAAAAACTTTTATTTTTTATTTTTTTGAAATGAAGAAGAGCCATATCCTTTTTAAACACCTCAAGCTTATACTTACCTCACCTGAGCTCATATAATAGAAATATATGGATTTAGGGCCTTGAATCACTTAAAAGGCAAAAACTTGGCAATGGAGAGAAACATTCTTGTGGCCGAAAGAAAAGAAAGAACAACAAGAGAACAGTGGGGTAAAGTAATAATGATAATAAAGAAAAGAAAAACATGAAGAAAAGAGGTTAGAAAATTAGGTCTAAGTGTAAGTCAAAAGCCCTAAGAAATATATCATATCCCATCAAGGGAAACCAAATCGAATAAAAAATCAAAGCCCAAATAGCCCCAAAGACATAAGACTCTAAATCATAGTTTGACCTCAAGAACCTAAAAAGCCTCTCTTATGCTGAATCATACTAAGTCTTCCCTTCCACAATACCACCCTTACACAGTAAAAGCTCTTTCGATTTTAAAAGGTAATATATCTACAATAAATGTTGTTTTTGAAATTGGGGCAAGCATATTTCTAATATTTTTCCTAAGGTTCTCAACTTGTACATCCGGGATTAATAAAATACTTCTTTCAAAATAGGATTTTTCATTAGTCCCTTTCTAAAACCCTTAGACCAAAAGCATAAATTCATAATGTTAAATCGAAAAAAACCTAATGGGTTTATCAGAGTGTTTCACTTGCAAAATGGACTATAATTTTGGGACTATAGTCAAGAGCATAATCTAGATCGAGAGTTTGCAAGGAAGTCCTCTTCGATTAAACTATTCATAAGTTACCTTTTCCTTAAAAAATAAGGGTATTTGAAATCATAAGGCCCTACCAAGCGGCCCGGCATTAAGGCTAGGGAGAACATAAGAGGCCTCATGCAATTATTAAGGAAAGGTTCTTTACTTGTAAGCAAACTAAAAAAAAAAAAAGTAATAAAAAAGAGATAGATAAAGTATCTTTATTTTAAGTCTATGTCGGCCTAAGTGGCCAAGTTTTCAATCCATTTCAAAAAAGTTGACCGCAATAGTCAAGGTCATTCTCATTCTTCCTAAATGAAGGAAATAATGTCTTTTTCAACGTAAATGGTTTTCACCAAAGGGTTTATCTATAAATATTTCCCTCAAATCAAGTAGCGTTTCAAACAAGTTTAATCCTAGCCAACTCTTAAAAGTGCTATCCCACTTTCCATCCATTAAACTCTCTTTAAGGTCTTTAGCAAGCCCATAGGGCACTTCCCTTCATCAATTCTTAGTGAGCCCATAGGGTGCTTTCCTTCACCAATATTCTTTTAACGAGCCCATCAAGCGTTTCTTCAAAGTCTAGCTTAGGGTTTCTAGTCCCTGAGAGTCACTCTCACTTAGGTTAATGAGCTAAAGAGGCACGACTAAATTCTTCAGATTGATCCTACCTTAGGGTTACTAGTTCTCGAGAGATACTCCTATCTAGGTTAGTGAGCCTAGACAGGCATGACCAAATTTTTTAGATCAATCCTAGCTTAGGGTTTTTAGTCTTTAAGAGACGCTCCCGCCTAGGTTAGTAAGCTTAGAGAGGCATGACTAGGTTCTTCGGATCGATCCCAGCTTAGGGTTGCTAGTCCTCGAGAGATGCTCTTACTTAGGTTAGTGAACCTAGAAAGGCACGACTAGGTTTTTTAGATTGATCCCAACTTAGGGTTGCTAGTCCTTGAGAAACACTCTTGCCTAAGTTAGTGAGCTTAGAGAGGCATGACCAGGTTCTTCAGATTAATCTCAACTTAGGGTTGTTAGTCTATGAGAGATGTTCCTGCTTAGGTTAGTGAGCTTAAAGAGATATGACCAGGTTCTTCTAATCGATCTCAACTTAGGGTTGCTAATCTTCAAGAGATGCTCCCACTTAGGTAAGTGAGCCTAAAGAGGCATGACCAAGTTCTTGATAGGAATCAGTCTACGACGATCCTTAAGTTAAGGCCAACCCAACAGAAGCTAGTGCAGACCTGCTAGAAGCTAAAGCCAACTTGTTCTAACCCAAGATCAACCTACTTTTGCTAATGTCGAATTGATAATTGAAGGACTAAAGGAAGGAAAGAAACCATTTGGCATTAAGTTTGTTGTCTGTTGGAACAGTAAGAGACTAAGCAACCGGGGCCTTAAGGATAAAGAACAACTTAACACAATATAGGAAAGCTAGTACCTAGCAATCTACGAGTGCAACAATTGTGGGCTGACGTTGCTAAGAGCTCAACCAAGCATAGTAAGACTTCCAAACATTCCACCCTTGTTCGAACATCCGATTGCCAATCGGCCTTTGCTCGGGCCTATAAATGGCTTGGATGACTGCATGCTGACAACTCCGTTAAGTGCATAGTTTTGTATACTTTGTAAATATTTTCCTTATTTCGATTGTGGGCCATTCTTTAGGGTTTAAGGCCTTGTATATTATTTACAGTTTTGCTACTAGGGTTTTAAGTCTTACTATAAATAGCAACATTTTTAATTATCAATCATTAGACAGTGAAGAATATTCATACAAAGAATTTACACTTAAACGTTCCTTCTGGAAGTAAGGACATTCTTGAGCCCTTTTGAGTTGCCATTTCAAATTATTAAGTGTCAGATAACTCTTTAATATTTCTTGCATTCTTATCAATTTTATCCTTAAGATTATAGCGAGCCCTTTCATTTGAACGAGTTAGTGAGTCACATCTAACCTCTTATTTGAAACCTTAAGCAATATTTAGTGTTCGTAAGTCATATCAAACCCTATTTCGAGCTCAAACCCCTGATTGTGTTTGTGTCTTGGTGTATGATAGCCATACACATTCACTGTCAAAACCTTCTTCTCACTCCTTATTCTTCATACTCCTCTTGAACCTTGAATACCCATTCTTGGTTTAAGACCCATTTCATGGATTCACATCAGTTCTTCAGATCGATCCTAGCTTAGGGTTACGAGTTCTCAAGAGACACTTCGGCCTAGGTTAGTGAGCCTAGAGAGGCATGACGAAGTTTTCCATATCAATCCTAACTTATAGTTGTTAATCCTTGAGAGATACTCCCGCCTAAGTTAGTGAGCCTATAGAGGTACGACCAATTTTTCTAGATCGATCTTAGCATAAGGTTGCTAGTCCTTGAGAGACGCTCTTGCCTAAGTTAGTAAGCCTATAGAGGCATGACTAAGTTTTCTAGATCGATCCCAACTTAGGGTTGCTGATCCCCTAGAGATGCTCTTACCTAAGTTAGTGAACCTAGAGAGGCATGACCAGGTTCTTCAGATCGATTACAGCTTAAGGTTGTTAGTTCCTGAGAGGCAATCCCGCTTACGTTAGTGAGCCTTGAGAGGCATAACCAGGTTTTCCAAATCAATCTCAGCTTAGGGTTGCTAGTCCTCGAGAAAAGCTCTTGTCTGAGTTAGTGAGCCTAGAAAGGCACAACTAGGTTCTTCAAATCGATCCTAGCTTAGGGTTGTTAGTCTTTAGAGATGTTCTAGCCTAGGTTAGTAAGCCTAAAGAGGTATGACCATGTTTTCCAAATTAATTCTAGTGTAAGGTTGTTCGTCCCCTAGAGACACTCCCGCCTAGTTTAGTAAGCCTAGAGAGGCGCGACTAGGTTTTCCAGATTGATCCCAGCTTAGGGTTGCTAGTCCCCGAGAGATGCTCTCGTCTAGGTTAGTGAGCCTAGAAAGGCATGACCAAGTTCTTTAGATCAATCCTAACCTAGGGTTGTTAGTCCTTAAGGGATGCTCCTACCTAGGTTAGTGAGCCTACAGAGACATGACCAAGTTTTCCAGTTTGATCCTAACTTAGGGTTTGGATGCTCCTGCCTAGGTTAGTGAGCCTAGAGAGACATGAGCAAGTTTTCTAGTTCGATCCTAGCTTAGGGTTGCTAGTCTCTAGGAGAAGCTCTCGCCTAGGTTAGTGAGTCTAAAGAGGCAGGACTAGGTTCTTTAGATCAATTATAGCTTAAGGTTACTAGTTCCCGAGAGACGCTCCTACATAGGTTAGTAAGCCTAGAGAGGTACGATCGGGTTCTTCAAATCGATCCCAACTTAGGGTTGCTAGTCTTAGAGAGATGCTCTTGCCTAGGTTAGTGAGCTTAAAGAGGCATGACTAGGTTCTCCAAATCAATTCCAGCGTAGGGTTGTTTATCTCTTAGAGACACTCTCACCTAGGTTAGTAAGCTTAGAAGAGCGCAACCAAGCTTCATTTCTTCACCAAATCCTTAGTAGATCACGTCTAAGATAGGTAGTTAGTCGTTTTAAATTCATTCTTAAGGAAAAAATAGCATATCTTTGTTTTTGTGGCAAAGTTTTTTTCAAACTTCACCACAAAGAGAAGCAGCTATAGACATTCAATTTTTGCTCTCTTTATTTTATTTCATTTTAATAGTATTTAGGGTCTTAAATTAGGAAAAGTACAAAAAATGGAAAATTAAAGAAGACCCAAAAAATAAGAAGTTTAGAAAAACACAAAGAGTAGAAAAATTGGAAAAAAAGCATAAAAAATAAGAAATCTAGGAAAAATATCAAAGATAGGAAAATAGGAAAAAAACACAAAAAATAAGAAATTTAGAAAATACAAAAAAGTAAAATAAATTTAGAAAATTGAAAAGTCATAAAAAATAGAAAAAATTAAAAAAGATAGAAGATTTAGGGAATTTAGAAAATAATAATTTTTTAATATAATAGATTTTTAATTTTAATAAAATTAGAAAGGGGACTATTGGGCTTAAGCTTAGATTTGAATCTAACCAAAGCTGATCTAGCTTATATGTGCAATTTAATTGCACATATGAATAAGGTATAGGCTAACGGCTTAACGGTTAAGTACCTGGACATATGCATTGGGTTTGGTTGGAGGTCAAGGGTTCGAATCTTCTTAGAGGCAAAAATTGCTTTTTTCTTTCTTTTATTTTTTTTTTCTTTTTCCCACAACACACATTGCATTGCCATGTCTCAGGGATTTAACTATGCTACATGTCCTAACATGTGACAGCTTTGGAATGGCTAGTGTTAACATGGCACCACGTGGCATGCTATGTCCGTTGCCACGTATCACTATTGGATAAGTGGCATTTCCCCACTAAAAGAAGCGAACGATGTGGTGTTACGTCAGCAATGCTTTCTCTTGTCTTCCTTCTCTTTCTTCCTATTTTCCTTAATTCTTCCGTACTTTCCTTCTTAGTCAGCTAGTTTTAGCACGATTTTTTAACCCCTTTATGTTGCAATTTCACCAAATCAATGGTGAAATTGCAAACTAAACATAGCCTAGTTTTAATTTTGACTAAATTCTTGTCTAGATTTGGTCAAATGCGTATTCAATTCAAGCTCCAAAAATTAGAAAAGACATGAGTTTCGAAAATTTTCATTTAATTTAAATTCAAACTTCCTTGCTTACTGAGTTGATTTGGTGTATAAATAGGAGTCTCAAGCTTATTTCACAATCAACAAAAATCAGACACAATCACCAGAAAACTACTCATTCGCTCTCTCGTGCCTTCAATTGGAACTCTCTCTCTCTAAGCTTCAAGCCTATGCCTATCCTCTTTCTCTCTAAGAATTCATTTGATTTTGGAGCTCCTAGAGTAAATCTAACTACATGGTTGACTCCCCTATGCCTTAAGCAACCAAAAGACACCACCCTTATAGCCTATCGTTGTTTCTAACTGCACCACCAAAATTACCCCCTTGAAACCCTTGTTGCCTCTCAATCCACCACTTTCTTGTGGTTATATCTATAAACCAACATTGCCATGAGCTTCACCATAATTGAAAACCTTTACCCATGCATTTCCTTCACCCCCAACTACCATCACGCGAATCGAGCACCACCACCATTGTCGGCCCATTTCTGAAACATCAAAAGCTACCCTGAGCACCGAGGCACCACCACCATTAGCATTTTCCCCAATAAGTTTCATATAAAACTACCTCTCCCCACTCAATTTGGCCCCTAAATCACCTCGAAGCACCCCCTTTGCTACGCTGCTGATCTCTCTTCTTCTACTTGGAGTGTTGCACACATGGTTTGGAGCAGAGCTGACTTAGATCCGAGTTCCCACTCGAAGTCTGACCCACAACTTGACCTGTGCGCTTGATCTAGTACTCGGTTCTGCCTTTTTCATTAGCTTTCTTTTGTTTTATTTATTAGTTTTGTTTTGTTTTTTGAATGTAAATGTAATAAAAAAGAAAAAAAGGAAAAAAAAAAAGAAAGAAGAAAAAAGGAATAAAAACAAGAAAAAAAAGAATAGTTTATTCTCTTTTAGTTTAATAGAAATAGAAAAAAAAAAGATAATATAAGAAAATAATAAAAATAATAATAATAAATATTATCATCTTATCACCTACAAAAATAAATTTTCCAAAAAAAAAAATTTCAACTTATTTCTAAAATAAGGACTACTTTAGAGTTTTAAAAAATAAAACCTTAATTGGGATCCTTAGAGAATTTCTTTAAATAAATTGAAACAAGTAAGAACGTAAACCCGATCTCTTTTCAAAAATTAAAATAAAATCAATCTGCTAAATTTTTCATAAAAGAACTATGTATATCCGATCCTAAATACTTGGTATGTAGGCGCCTACAGGGCAACGGTAAAAAATAAAAAAACCGAATTTTCCATTTTAGTTTAGATTATTCAAGTTATCCAATTTAGGTAAATAATTGAGTACTGTTTTACAGAATTAAAAGATGATTTTTGAGATTAAGATTAAAATTGAAAAGTTAATGGTACCCATAAGTATTTAAAAAGATAGCCTTCAGATCTAGATAAGTCGTTTTCAAAAACCATTTGGTAAAAATCAATTTTTATCGAAAGATTAGTGGCTAAGTTATAACCAATCCACCTAATCGGTTATAAATAAACTCTTTTTCCTGACTCCGGTCGGGTAGTAACTCCAAAGTGTTTTCAAAATACAAAAGAACCGGTTTTCTTTAAACCCTAGTTGATGGTCAATATTAAATGGGTAAGGGTTTAATACTGGTTGGTTTAAAGAAGACTAATTTATAAAAACTGGAAAAGAAAAACTAGGCTTGACACATATAATTTAGCATTTCCTGCAATTTGAAAAGTTGTCTTATCTTGTCTTATTATTTAGTAAAAGATACCGATTCTCTACGATTCTAAGGGACTATGGAATATCGGATATCCATGGTTATTTATACTTTACAATAAGTTAATCAATTAAAAATCAGAAACTTTAGTGATTTATTATTTAGAGTTTTACAATCTCTGACTTACAAGATAATTTTTATATCATGGGTGCACACATAATATAAAAACTTTAAGTAATCTTCCTAGGCTTCCCTTTAAGATCATGACAGTTTTTAAGCAAATTTTTGAATAAATTCCATAAGTAAGAATTTTTGGTAAATGATTATGTTGGCATAAGTGTTCAATTATGTTCTCAAGGTTAGATATCGATATTTACTTATTTTATGATGATTTTCAGTGAAGTTAGGCTAAAGAAATAACATTTTTGGAAAACCTATATAATCTGATAATTCAATGTTTTTTATGATTAGAACTTAAAGTCTAAACTTTTGTAAGTCAAAGACATTTTTCGATAAATTAATTGGCTATGTGCACTAATTATTAAGTGATTTCTCTCTATATACTTATATTTTAAGTATTATGGTAATTAGGTAATTTGTAGTAATGCTATCATTATCATTGTGAAAATGATACCAAGTAGCCTTATTTTAATATAAAAACTCTTACTGATCACAATTTAATATGAGTAGTAAGAAGTAGTAGTTCTATAAGTAATATGATAGTTTGGTGAAACTAAAGAATAAATTAGATGTAATACAGAGATATAGTTGTCACAAATTAAGGGGTAGCTAAGTTATGGTAGTATCTCTTTGTATTACAAGAAGATTTGAGATTATTACCCTTATTAGTCAGGAACCTTCATTGTACTATGCAAGTTGTCAACACAAGCTTAACTTCTATAGGGAGACCCACATTAAGTAATATCAAAGCAAACAATTATAGCCTAAACGTTAAACTTAAAGATAGCATAGTGCTTAGGGAAAGGCATCATCCCCTAAAACAAGGCATATAGACCATTCTTGAAGTGATTAGTAGACCCTATTACCACAAGTTTCAAAAGATAAAATAATTAGTAGAGAGTCCGAATATAATATAGATGTTCAATCATGCTCTCAGCCTCCCTTTGGCATCCCGAAAGTTGTTGGAACTGGCCCTAGGCATCTCGTGACCCTGCTTTTGCTAGAAGTCGTGCTGCAATAATAAACTCTAAGAGGGTAAGCTACAACTACTTAGTGAGTAATCTTTCTATCTGACCAACAAACAATTTACAAAAAAGTTAATTAAAAACGCATATGAAATGCAAACATCATATACAGCCTACTGGTGACTGTATAAAGCACAATTTTATGCCCACCATTACCTAGATTAGGAAGTATTTAGGCATGTCAAGACTCGGGTCTCTACATCTATGATCCAACACCTTTCCTCTTGGTGTAGTCAAAATAGTAAACATGGCTCAAGCTTAAGCAGAGGGCGGTACTCCCAAGAACTAAGTAGATTCTAAAGGTCGAGGTAAGAATATGTCACACAAATATGTTGTGCGAATCAACAATAATAGATCATATAAACAACAAATGGATTCATCATGCATGATCTCTAACTCTACTATGTGGCGCTAATGCCCTTTATTATTAATGTAGAAGGATGCAATGCATGTACTATTTACTTAAGGGTCAGATAGTTATTAGTCTAGTTTACAAGTGACCAACCGGTATATATATAGTAGACACTACAGAACCCTATTGTCTAATTTAACCAACAATCTTGTTTTGGATATATTATGGTGTCTTAGCAAGCAATAACAACCAATACAAGCACATGTAAGAATTCCTAATCTACTAAGCATAGCAATCTTCATATATATATATATATATATATATTTGAATAGTGCACCATACTATAAGCAAATACAAGATAAACAGGAGTTGGTATACTTACTTAGCCATAGTATTTAGTAATCCTAGTAGTATTCAGTTAAGTCAATCATTGGGTTTACGTCACTTGAAAATTATGATTAAAGTACATAAGTACTCTGCTCTATACTACCTATTTACTCCTTCTTGTCTTAGTTTTTTCATTTTTATTGCTTTAGTATATTAGCCATAACTTCTTTGTTTTAAGTTCGTTTTTAATGATCTTATAGTCGATTTTTATCTTTTTTTTTTTTAGTGTTCTTTCATTTGATAAGGTCTTTTTAAGGTGTTTAGAATTGAAATGATTTGGTTTAGGTAAAAAAATTTCATTGATCAAAGGTCATAGTTTGACTGCTTTAGGATTTGGGCTTAATTTTGGGCTTTGAACTTACTTTTACGTATTGGTGTAAAGCCCTCTAATCCCCATGCCTAGGTCATGCTATCACTTTGGTGCCATGAGTATACTTTGGGCGTACACTTCCACAAATAATGGGTAATGAGTAATAAATACACCTTTTGAGCTTAAACTTGAAATAAAAAGCAACCAAGACCTTATAAGGACGACTATAACAACAATAATAATGCTGGTAAAGACTTGATAATAACTTGAGACAATCTTAAACTTTAAAGACCATCCGTAAGAATTTCTAATAACCATAGGAGATAACTAATGCGATACTATTTATAAGCCTTTATGTATTATATATAAGGATTAACATTACAAGAAGAGAATGAACTAAGAGTTTTGCATAGAATCACCCTTCCTAGCTAGTTCATGTGAATCATGCATAGCACCCCTCATGTATGCAAGATTTTGACCTTATTTGCCACTCTTTCATATACAACCTATTATAATAATAATTCTCTAGGCTAACATTAACCTTCAAATCCAACTATTCGAATTACCTTCTTTAAGGTTCTTAACTAGCTATCTTTTCATCCATAATAGCTTATTGTTTACTAAGGACAAAGGGCCATACCCTTTCCTATCATTATCTTACCTCTAAGTATACGCAAAGATGACTCAATCTCACTTTTTCTCTTCCCTTTTTGATAGCAAGTGCTGCCACAAGAGTCCCTCATGCCACCCCTCTTCAATTACCAAAAAAGAGCTCTTATGTCATTTAAAATCCCATCATTTCTCTCTATGTACTTGCAAAGTGAAAAGTCCATCAAAGCCTACCCTAACCCCTCTATATCACATCCTAAGTTTGCAAGAGGATTCGCTTTTTGTCCAAATCCTCTTTCATTGTCCTAGCTTCATTTAAAAAGGAACAAGAGAGAGAAAGTGGCCCTTGCTCTTCACTCATAGCATACACATACCTCCAATCACTCAAATACTCTTCTTTTTTTTCAACCATCTTAGTGCCACCACAATGAGAAAGGAAGCACCAAGTAGGGCACAACATACACTAAAAGAGGAAAAGTAGAGAGATTGGGCCATTCCTTCATCTACCATAACCCTTGGTTCATAGGGTTTTAAGTAAGTCCACCCTATCTTAAAGGTACTAAGTGTAAAACACCAAGATATATTCAACTTCTAAGACAAGTTAATAAGATCATGTCAATATATATATATATATATATGGATATCTTATTGTATGAAACCATGTTTTAGAAGAGATATAAGCATGATCACACTATACCACTTAAACTATCCTTACCAATAGTAAACACTAGCACAATAAATACTTTAACACACACACACATACACTTGAAGGGGATATTGACCTTAAAGAGTGGTTCATTAAACTACATGTAAGAAAAAGGGTACAACACCGCTTTAATTTTTGGCATAAAGCTTTGTAACACTTTGAAACTTTTCTTTGTGTTTTACAAACACTTGGACAAGGACCTTCATGGTCACTACTAAATGCTTGTATAGTATAGCAATGTAACTTTAGGATATTAAGAGTATTAATAGCATTTAAAGACTTGGA
The DNA here is from genome assembly GCA_024138015.1 of Lumnitzera littorea. Taxonomy (NCBI): domain Eukaryota; kingdom Viridiplantae; phylum Streptophyta; class Magnoliopsida; order Myrtales; family Combretaceae; genus Lumnitzera; species Lumnitzera littorea. The sequence continues at coordinate 9,461,445 of JAMXBB010000010.1, read as the reverse complement.
CAAGGACCTCCCTACATTACCACACCTACGGCCAATAAGTGACATGACCAAGAACTACATTTTCATCATGAACAAATAAGAATAATTTAAGAAGGGAAAATGACAAGAGGAAGCTTACCTTAGGAAGTTGAAGTGAAAGCTAACAAAATGGAGCCCTTACCATCCTAATAAGCTAAGTAATGGACTCTCATAACAGGCCTATGTAATCCTTTAAAACTAAGAAAAAGACTATAAAAAGGCCAAGAATAGAAAGCCTATGAGAAGGCTTATGTTTGGTCTAACCTAATTCCTTAAAGATCACCTACCACTAAACTGACCAACATCGAAAAATGCGGGTCCCACTCTAAAAATAGACCCCCAACCATATGAAAGTACACTAAAAAATGATATAAATTGATTATAAAATCATAAAAAATCAAAGTTGAAACAAGAAAATTCTATGTGATTGAAAATTCAATAAAAAAACAATGATCTAAAGCGACATAAGGAATAAGTAGGACTAACTAGTAAATTTGATTTTCAAAACCCCAACTTAATAGTAATATTACCTTATTTACAAGTGATTCAGATTAAGATTTTGACTTGTTCATAGACTACTATGACTTTTGACACATACATGGTAGAGTGAGTATTCTTGATGATTCCATAAATCTTTGTGGTTATACTTGTTCATAGACTACTCCTAAAATACACATTTTGATAAATATATGTATAACCTATTAATGTAATTTTTATTTATTTTATTTTCTTAAATGCAAACTCATGGGAAATAGATTGATAGTTGAAGCTTATGAGAGTTTCTTGAAACCGATAAAGGGTAAACTAAGCTGAAAAAGAATGTTGATATAGACAACCCTAACAATGAATTCGAAGTCTTAGAATGAATATTAAAACACCTAAATGAACCTTCGAATCCTAAAACCTTAAGTAGAACTTCAATACGTGTGAACCCTTAAAATGATTCTAAAATGCTAATCTAGTGTCAAAAACCTTAATCCAACTATTGAGTTCTACTTAAAATAGTAAAACTAATTGCTAATCATAGACTAATTGCTTAATTGCCATAAAATCCTAATTTACCCTGTAAAACGTACTAGAACAACAATAATTGGTTCCAATTCCTAAAATTAATTAGGTAAGATGAGCTAAGTGCGCTTAACTAACTTTATTTGATGCATTTATCCTTAAATTGCACCTAATTGGTGTCAAGTGTACTAGTAATTAAGATAAAAAAACTTAATTACACCTTAATCCACTAATGAGGTTTTACATCATAATAAAGTATAAGTCAAGAGTGATTGATTATATGAAACCAAAGTGACATATGAAAATATCTCCTTAATAATGTCTACGTTGTACTTAAGTAGATAATGTAAATTACCTGAACTTCCGGATTCGTACTTCCATAAATGACAGCTCACACACCCTAAATAATAAGTATATTAAGATGGATTACAAGCAAGTGCCATTATTGTGTCTTCTTTGGTATTAAGTAAATATAAAGTATATGTCTTTCATGTGATGCTTAATTACATTGTAGAAGTTATTTAACTTCTCATATCTTAAAGTCTATAAAAATTCAATGAGGCAAGTAAAAAGTTTTATTTTGTAAAACAATACATAGATCTTCTGTATAACATATTTTTTACTCACCAATGGCCTTATAGCCCATGATATGAATACTAGTCTCCTAAATAGGATGGGTTATCGTTGTAATCACCAAAAAAAAAAAAAAAAACATGTTTACCATGTGTATTCAATAAAGATTGTTCAAACTCACTTTTCTATTTTCATTTTAATTACGGTAGAAATGATATTAATGAATTAATTAGTACTACCTTAATGGTACAACTATATGATGTAAACAATTTCTAATTTACTAAAGCCCTTATAGCATAACTATATGTTTACTAGTCTTTTAATGGGATAGATGGGATTTTACTCTTCTCTCTTGGTAATTGTAAAAGTTGTTAGCAAATGGAAAAAAAAAAAAAATTCTAACTCATAATATTATGTAGGGGCTAGTTAACAAAAGAAACTATATTCCTTATATAAAGGGAATTTGCAATTTTCTAATTTTGAAGTAATTTTTTACTTATTGAAATAACTAGCGAAAGACGCACTCACACTGTGTGTGCAAAAAATATGAAAAAAGGATTAGACTCCATAATATAGAAGAACATCAATAACATATGTTAGTTAAGTCAAAATTATAATAAATTTTATAAAGAAAAATTTCTTACTACAATACCAAATGTTGATCAAATAAAATTGTAGTAAAATTTCCAAATAATAGTAAAGTTGGATAATTAAAATAATGAATAAATGAAACAATACCAACCGTAGAAATAATTGTGATAGAAAATGATAGCTATAAAGTCGGAAAGATTTGTAAGTAATAGGTAGTAGTTGAGAAGTTTTGTGGGATGTGTTTCAGTTCTTTTAATAACTATCATGTGAATATATTTAATAGTCGATATTAAGTTATTAGTTATAGATAGGTCCCCCCTAGGTAAGTATTAGTTATAGATAGTTAAAAAAGAGGTTTCCTTTTAATATAATATATTATGCTACTATTAAATAGTGCAAACATTGTTTGTATATGCATATTTTCATATTTTAAAAATCAATGTGATTGGAAGTCATTATACTTTGCTCATATTTGAAGTTAAGTAAACAATCTTGAACCCACATCATTTCATTCCTATGTGTAACATGACTCTATTAACTAGAAAGTACTTAAGATTTTATAAATTATTATTACATGTGACCTACCATACTTTATTACTAATTAATTAAATTACCATTTTTGGTTTCATTGAAAAAAATGGTCCTCCTCATAAGAATGGACACATATACATCAATTTAAATTCCTCAAAATATAAGTTAAATTTTGCATTGCAGCTTTTGAAAATATATATATATATATATATATGTTGTGGTCCTTATAAAAAATACCAAAGATAAAGAACTTTCATAGAAAGAGTCATCAAATCTTTTCAAGGTTTCACACCATATGCTTATGCCAAAAGAAATTCTTAATGAAAATATATTTTGTAAATAAAATATAACAAATCTTAATAGCAAAGCAAAATGATTGTTGAGGAAGATTCACAAGGTTTTGAATCATATCATAGTCTGGATTTTTGGTAAATATGGAAAGAAAGAAGGAAATCTAACTTATGAAAATAGATAAAAAGAGAAAAATCTCAAGACATGAAATGAATTTTCCCAAAACCATAATCTTGACTACTTTATAATGATTTCCATAATAAAATAATATTTTTTTTATAATATTCCATAACAAATAATATTTAATGTGTGGACTCTCATCCACATCTTTATAAATACCTAAATCATAGTTTGAAAGGCACACAAACATTGAACCATCACAAATATTCTCAATCTTCTTTTAGTCCAAGTGTCTTTTTAATTATTATCTCTCCAAGTATGTTCACGGAAAGAATTATAGTTATTTTTGATTTCGATAAGATTATTGCTGGTTGTAGTTGTGATGAAACCTTTTTGCCATGCCATTGAAGAAAGGAGTCTATCAATCTACATAGTTTTCACAATTTTTTTCCAATACAATCCGTAGAAATTCTATAAATCCCTTACTGGATATGTTCGACGACTCAATAACTGTGCAAGATTAGCTTTCTTGTTTAGTGGATTTGATTTATGGTTTCGAGGTAATACGAACCAAAAGTTTTAAAGAAGAAAGGTGCAAAAGAGTATTTAAAATCCATTATCACAATGGCTGCTAGTCTTATTGAAATAAAAAATAACGACGATTCTTGCCATGGCTATACTAGGAATGATAATAATACAAACATAGTGATGGTGATCAAGAGAGAGAGTCGGTAAGAGATTATAATTTTATTACATGGAGTTTATCTTCTATCATGTTATTTGATTTTTTTTCTTTCCCCAAAACATGAAAATTTTTTATGTTAAATATAATTTTATCATTATCTTTAATCTGGTCCGATGAGGTATCTTATTTTTGGGATAGTAAATCTTTAGTTTTCCTTTTATTATTTTATTTATAAGATTATTTAATAATCGGTATATATCTATATTACATACATATATATCATGGTAAATCTCAAATCCTCTTTTATTTAACAACTTTCTTTTTGCATTGTTACATTATTCAAGAATTTGTAAGTAAATTGTGTTGACTATTAAAATTCAAATGAATAGAAATATATGAAACATCTTTAAAGTGGAGGTAATAATATATGTACAATTTTAAAAATCCTCTTATAGCTTTTTACTAGTAGAGTAATTTCACCTTTTAAGATATTTCATCTTGTTGATTGTACATTTTCGTTAATAATATTTGTTCACTATCAAAACATTTTTCTCTTGTTATGTATCATGAAAAAAAAAAGAAAAGAAAAAGAAAGAAAGAAAACTTATGTGCAGTTGTGCTCTTTGCATTATTTAATACAATTTTTTGAACCTTTTTATAACTTGTGACTTTCATTAGTGGTATTTCTTATTATGCATAGAAAGAAAGAATAGTAAGTTTTGCATGACTTAGCTAGAAAGGACACAATTTTTAGTATATGATATTTCATCATTATAAATTTGAAAGTTGTAATTTCTTATAATACAAATATTTCATATAAGTATGGTATAAAGAACTAGCATGTAATATATATCCATATAATTAACAATAACCTTGACACCATATTTATAATAATCTGTGGACATAATGTTTAAAATCTAATTAATATTATATTAAGGGTAGGATTGAGGGTGAGATCAGTCCTAGAAAAAATATAGATGGAACTATAGAAAAATCCATATTAATATACTAATTTTGGTAGTTTTCGCATAAGTATATTATATTTTATTATTGTTTTTTTTTCCAAAGAAAACACATCAATACTTAAAAGAAGAAAATTACACATAAGGAGGTATAGAGGCCTAATCCACAAACATCAAATAAAGTAATTGGGATAGGGGTTGATCAACCTACATCGGTTTAATGATAGGAAGATTTAAGCTTGAGGCGATTTCAAATTGCTTTTCCATAAATATATATATATATATATATATGTAAATGTTCGCTTTATAATAATTTCTATAAGAATATAATATTTTTGTGATATTCCATAACAAGTAATATTTTTTGTGGAGACTTTCATCCATGTCTTTATGAATACTCAAATCATAATTTCAAACCCACACAAATATTGAACCATTACAAATATTGTCAATTTTCTTTTTTTTTTCCAAGTAGTTTTCAAGTTATTATTGTTCTAAATATGATCATGAAAAGAGTTGTAGTGTTTTTCAATTTGGACAAAATTATTGTTGGTTGTCGACTGTGATGAATTCGTATTTAATCGATATACTCGATGAGTACCTTTCTCACCACACCATTGAAAAAAAGGAGTTTATCTATTGGCCTAATTCTTATAGTTTTTCCCAACATAATCCATAGAAATTTCATAAATCTTTTTGCCATAAGTCCAATGACTTAGTAGCAGTGCAGGGTTTGCTGTCTCGTTTGGCATATTTGTTTTATAGTTTCGGGACAACAGATACCAAAGTTTTAAAAAAGTCTTGCCCATAGAAGTACATAACAAACCTAGCGTTATCTTTCTTAATTAAATATATGTATGTATGTATGTATTTGACTTCTCCTTTTTGAATATTTTATGAGTATTGCATGTCATACGATTAAAGTACATTATCATAAAATATTAAGAAATATATAGATGATAGAATAGAATTACTCATGTTATAATAGAAAAGAGCTGATTAAACTTGTTGGTTAAAGTGAATTCATTCACAGCTCAATATCACAATCCTCAATAGTCTTATCAAAATTCAAAATAACCATGATTCTTGCCATGGTTATGTAACCTCCGTACATTCATGAATAGGTTCGAGTGATTAAGGACATTCACAAAAGTAATGTACTCGAGCCAACTTATCATCTCCTCCAACTCTAGTTAGAGCAACCACAAGTTGTTGCATAATTTCATACCTAGCTGAGGCAGAGTTGGATTTGGTGCTGAGGTTCCACCCTTTGCTCTTGGTATTCTTGGTTTACTAGAGGCCTTCTATGTTCTCTTCACATTATTTTTTGGGCAACACTAAATCACATAAATAATGAATACTCTTATAATGCTATAAAATTACATCACTCTGTAAATTAGCTACCTTACACATCTTACACGTGCCTATAAACTTAAGGTCCTTAGTTTATGCTTTGATACTACCTAAAAGATGTCACAATATGACGTAGCATAGGATATCCCATCAGACAAGTAAACCTGATGTAAATTAACTTGATTCTAATAAAATAGCATCTCATTATATACTTGGCGTTTAAAGGAGCTCAATTGTAAGTTTTTTTATTACGGATATTTACATCATTTACAAACATAAAAAACTTGAACACAAAACTTTAGTTAAACTTTCAAGTCTTCATTACACTTGTTCGATGATACTTTTACTTTCAAAATAGCTGACTCTTTCTAGCGCTCTTCAAAAGTCCATCCCCGTTGTTAATGACACCCCAAAAAGTTGCATCTTAACCTGAGGATAAGAGAAAACTTATCTCCTCAACTATTGTTGAGTTGAGTGAGAGTGGAAGACAAGCGACAATATATCAAAGCACATGACATAAGCATTGAAGGCTCTTATTCAATTAATACCAAAGCAGCAAATAAGGTAATGTAAATGGTATGCCATGCTAATATACGTAATATGCATCGGTACCGATATCCTAGCTAGCTTAACAACTCATCTGGTTTGGTTAACTACAAATATGAGCATTTGGAGAATATATCTAGGAACTTACCAAATTATCTCATCCTAGCAAAACCACGGAGTGTGGTTGAAGTGCTGGTCAACGTGAAACTATATGAACAAAACCCAGTTTTGTAAACTTATCCTAGCAAAACCATAAGTTTTAAGAAAATTTATTTATAGGCCTTTTTCGTACCATGCCATATCATGCATGCATCAACCACTTCCTAATCAACATCAAGTATATTAACAAGGCATATCATGCTCATTTTGTCTCTACTTTATGTTCTCAAATTGCTTTTAAATTAGCCTTGAATTTGAATACTCATTATACCATAAATTTTCACAAGTTTTACTCACAACCAATTATAGGACACATCACATAAATCATTGCCAACATTATATTCACAAAGTACAACATCACCAAGGGCTTGCACAACAAATCCAAGCAACATCTAGACATTCACTCCAATAACGGATAAGAACATTCATTATCTACTATTCAAATGCAAGTCGAGTACTTTACACAACAATTTCAAGCGTCATACAGACAAACATCACAATTAGGAGCAAAGACATTCTTCCTCCACTAATGAGATGTAAATCTATAACCTATATATACAAATCCATTAATGATCCCAATTTACTAGTTAGTGGTATGATCCCAATTTACTAGTTAGCAGGAACTTCCTCCTCAACGACTTCACTTAGCAAGAGGAAGTACTTCTACAGTCAATTATAGGTCATAAGTGTATATACATATATACTAATTAAATATTTGCCTGTCGGTAGGTAGTTTATTGTAAGCCGGTTTTAATTTAGTCACTGAGTTTGATTCTAATTTAGCATCTAAAATAGCTTTTGAAATGGCTTTTGGAACAACTTCCGAAATAGCTTTTGGGTTACTCTCCAATTCATTCTACTTAAAATTTCTTAGTTAGATACCAGTAAACTTATATCTATAATTAAATCTCTCAATATTACATCTAGTTTAGTCATCTAGATTCACTTTACCCAAAAAAAAAAAGAAAAAAGCTTAGGTATCGTAGTTTCTAAACCCGATTTTGAATTAAGGTCTTCACACTGAAATTGATGTAGTTTTTGCCTTGGAACCTTTTGAACAAATATTTGATCAATAGTATTGGCACAAATTTTTATTCTAGAACTTTATGTGAAGGTACCTGAAAATAGTTTCGTTAACTAGGAACTATTTGGAGAAGTATCTAAAAATATCCTTATTAATTAGAAATTCTCTCATTAAACTATAGATGCTATATCAATCAAGTATTTCATATTAGATAACTCTCTAATTAAGTTTCCGAACTTAAAATTAACTCATTTTTCTAATAGATCAACATTTTGAAAAATTATCTAAATAGGATCATTTTACAAGTTTACTCGAAATAACTTATCCAACATCATATTCTAGATTATAGACCTATTAAATCATGTTTATATTTTAGGTTTATCATTCTAAGCAACACCATAGTACTGAATTCTTCTAATTTACATACTTTCCTATTAATGCCTTAAACCTATATTTGCCAACTTGCCCATATCTCATCTCCCACTCAAACCACACAACTCCAGATTATCCTTCATAGTGGAATATGATCCAAATAAATCTCAAAACTTGATACTAAGGGTTTCATTAAGTTCCATATACTAAATCCTCAGGAAAATGTCATTTTTTAATCCAATTTAAAGGCTTAAAAATCCCTAAAAATTATGGAAATCCTTTTTGTCCAAAAACTCTTAACAAAACATTCACATGCAATATAAGTATTCTAAAAAAAAAAGTTTAGCTTAGAAATTATGTCAATTGGGTTATTTAAAAGGGTTAAAAAAATTAATTGGTTTTATATGGTTTTTTTAAGGAAGTAATATATTTACCTAAAAATTTTTCAAAACGACATTTTCCCCTAAAAGTATATAGAAAAATATGTGAAAATAAAATTTTTCATAATTTTTGAAGTTAAATTAGTATTTTTACAAATTCAAGTAAAATTAGTTACAAAATTGACTCTCTGACCACCAATAATCACTCCCTGGTTGTTGGCCAAGCTAGGCATGGCCACCATTGTCAAGTGGTGGTGGTGTTTCATGCCTAGGTGCTCTTCAGTCTAATGTTCATGAATCTAGCTCGATTTGCACGGTAACTGTTCTAATTTTTCCTAGAATTTTCTCCTCCTTTGTTTTCTTATTCTTGTAATTTTCCTGGAGTCCCAAGAGGTTAAACTGCATTCTAGAGAGAATTGCTAAAAACTCCTAGATTGTAGAATGAAATATAGCATTTTCTCTCTCCTCCAAGGGTTTTATACCCTCAAATCCCTGTTGCTAGGTGTCCTTAAGTTGCTTAGTTACCCTATAGTTGTCCAAATTGATTAGTCATACCTTAACCAAGGTATTTTTGGTAGTTTAGCACCCATTTGATTTTTTTTTTGTTATTTTCCCCATAATTATTTAGTTAATTATGAGTTTTTTAAAGTATTCCAAGCATTTTCAAGATGTGCTTGATTATATAGTTGAGAAGATTTGTAACTAATAGGCGGTGGTTGAGAAGTTTGTAGGATGTTCTTAAATTCTTTTGATAACTATCATCTAAATATATTTAATGATTAATATCAAGTTATTTGTTATAGATAGTTCCCCCCCCCACCCCCAAAGGTATTAAAAAAGAGTTTTCCCTTTACTATAATAGACTATGATATTATTAAATAGTCTAAACATTGTTTGTATTTGCATATTTGCATATTTTAAAAATTAATGTGATTAGAAATTGTTATTGTAATGGCCTATAAGGGGGCTTGGTGTTTTTTCTTAAAATCTTCATATCATGTGTGCACTCATGATATAAAAAATGCTTTACAAGTTAGAGGTTACAAGACTCTAACTATTAAGTTTCTAAGGGTGCTTATTAATTTTATTTATATTTACTTATTTATATAAGTAACTAGGGTAACTTAATAATCCACAATCTACCAAAACCGTAGAGAGTCGAAATCACCTACCAAACAATAAGACGGGATAATTAAACATCTACAATATTAAGAGTTGCTAAATATTATAAAGATCTAGCTTAACTATTATAGCCTACTAAAGGAATGTTATCTATGTAATCCAGTTGCTATAGGAGCATTGTACTCTAGTCTTAGCCTACTTCTAATTTTTGGTTATTTGTAAAAAAGAACTGTTAGGGGATGGGCATACCACAACTTAGTGAGTTTGTCTCTCATCACTACTGTTTAAGCAAGTTGTCAAGCATTATTAACAAACATGTAGTTTAGCTACATATGAAATGAATACACATGTGATAAACGTAAGCAACACATCCATGGGACTTTGGAACTGTGAAAGGTATAGATTTACGTCGTTCCCATGTTGATTATCTCCTGTACTTAACCGTACGGGGCACCTCACCTTACTTGCATGAGACTGTTTATGGGTATTGTCCCAATTGATGGAGCTTGACTATTACCCAAGTCGAGAATCAATTAGATGGATCCCATTTAGGGCTATCCATTATGAACAATCAATACGATGCCCCATGAGCTCACTATTAATAAATCCATACAATACCCTACGGGCTAAACCATATGAGTCCTAACTCGAGCTACTCGCTATTAATCAATTAAAGATTTTTTACTAGCTTTGCCTCAACAAGTAAAATGTTATAGGAGACTACTATGAGTATTCACTAAGTTGATAAATCTTTCTTTGAATTGTAAAGCATTTCAAAAATGCATTTTAGCAAATTTTTCAGAAAATTTGGCAAAGCTATAGACATCACAGTCCGTAATTAATGGATCACGAACATGTAACAAGCATATCCAGTTATTTTGGCCAAATATTTACACTTAACAATTTTAATAAGGTGATCACCTAGATGTTGGCATATAGAACAATCGGTCATTGAACAGACAACCAAGTGTAAGTAATAAAACATCAAGCAATTATCAAATACAAACAAGTAGCAGTTTATTAAAACTTCCTCACTTGGCCTGCTTGCCTACTTGTCTACTTGTCCTGAACTTTAGGGTTCCTGAATTAGAAATTAAGCTATCTAAAACATAATGATAATGTATATGTAAGTAATTAGAAGATGGTTCTTCAAGAACCTAAAAGTTTACTTAATTACTGAAGCTCGCCTTAATCCCCGAGTACAGTTAGAACTTATTTTCGCTCTAACTTCTTTATCTTAAGTCTATTTTTCATGTTCTTATAGTCAATTTCATCATTCTTGAGGGTTCTCTCATTTGAGAAGGTCATTTTTGGCTTTAGGGTTGGCAAGTTTTCAATTTGGGTCTTATAAGTTCGTGCACCTAAAAGGTGAGTTTAGTCACTTTAGGGTTTAGGCTTAGTTTTGGGCTTTGTGCTTAGTGCTTTGTTTTTTATCTTGGCCTTTTGCACTTGATATTTCGAGCTTCTTTTTAAGTATTTTTAGTGAACTTTTTCTATACAACACTTTAAATTTTTATCTTGGGCCTTAGTGTTGCTCTTATGGGCTTAAATGGGCTTTTTCCTTAAGTTTAAGGCTTCAACTCATTAGGGGACCTATAGTGAATGCCTTGGATGGGCCTTAGGGTTTAGTAGGCCTTTTGAATATCTTCCTTTGAGTCATTTTAAGTTAGGTTCTGATTTGGTTATGTATTATTTAGGCTTGTATTTTGGCTTTCTTAAGGCTCTTTGGGCTCATTTTGCAATTTAGGGCCTTAGGTCTAATTCTACTTGCCTTTTTGTCCACTTTTCACAAAGTAACAAATTTGTTCATGAGTGATTGTAGATATTTTATTTTTGCCTTTTTATTTTTCAAAAATTTTAGAATAGGTTAAAGGGTTCTAAATTAGGAAAAATACAAAAAAAAAAAAGAAATTAAAGAAAACCCCCCAAAAAAAAGAATTTTAACAAAAATACAAAAAATAGAATATAGAAAAAAACTCAAAAAATAAGAAATTTAGAAAAATATATAAAAAATTGAAAAGTCATAAAAAAATTGAAAAAATAATAATTTTTTTTATATAGTTTGAATAGAATGGTTTTTTTTTTCTTTTAAATTTAAATAAATCTAAATAAAGGACCATTGGACCTAGACTAAGATTTGAGTCTAGCTTAGGTTGATCGAGTCCATATGTACAATTGCACATATAGATAAGGTATAAGTCAACAGCTTAATAGATAAGCTTGTAGACATGGCATTAGGGTTTGATTTGAGGTCAAGGGTTCGAGACTTGCTAGAGGCATAGAAATGCCTTTTTATCCTTTTCTTTTCAAACTCTATGTGGGGCTACATGTCAAGCCATCATTGGGCTATACGTCTGAAAATGATACGTGGTATTTTATGATTGGTCATGACAACAATTTTTCTTTTCCCCCATATTTTTATCCCTTTTTCCTTTCCTTTCCTTCCCTTTGCTTTCTTTTTTAAAAACATACGGAGATTAGGAAGGGGGGAATGATTTCTTTAAAAAAAAAAAAATCATACACACGTATACAAGGGGGATCCACCAAAAAAAAAAAAAAGAAAAAGACACACACATAAGAGGGGATTGGGAATTCACACACACGCATGTGGGGACCTACTCTCACCCTCTCCACTATTTCTCCCTCTCGGTCTGCTCTAATTCTCTCTCTACTTTTTCTCTCTCTTAACCCTCTCTCTTGGCTAAAGTCGAACCTACATACACGACCACCACAACTCCCTATCCTCCATGACCAACCTAACGCCCCCATCCTTGAGTTCTCTCTCATGAATTGCACTTACACACTATCAGCCCAACTCATCGATGCCACTCCAAACACCAAACCATCCACACACGACCACCCATCCCTCTCCCTCTACTACGCTTGCATACACTGCTATAGGACAAACTATAATCGAACACATCCTTGATATAGATGCGTAGGGTGGGGGGGTTGATTCTTTTAGGCAATTGCACCATCCTTTCTCGATCTCACCATCCTCCATTGACACCCATTGACCATTCCAAAAATCAAACCACCATCAAACCCACTCTCGGCTCTCTCTCTTGATCTTACACGACACACGCTTGGCCAATGCATTTTCTCACCCTTACTGTTCTTACTCTTGAACCACACCCATACACAATGGAATCATACCCATGCATACACCGAATCATCTACATATGGCTACCCTGTCGACCTTAACTCCCCGATGACCTTTGTATATACACTACGGTATTCATCGAACAGTAGCCACACATATGAATACACTCTGAACATCACCATGGCCGCCGCTTCAACTGCTGCCTAGCCTACCTCCGTTAGCAGTTGTGTTGAACCAAACCTACTATCTTCAATCCAATAGCCACAAAAGTAGCTTTTCTTGATTGTTTTGGCTGTGAAACACCCTCTGAAACAACCCTTTCGACTGGTTGTGGTGACTTGACCTGAACTCGCCAACCGACCTTAACTTACTCTATGTTTGACTCGAAGATTGCTTTAAGGTCGACCTATATCCAACTTTGATTGGATTCTCAAGATTGGTTCAGCCTTTTGTCCTTTGCAATCCAGTTGCTTTGTTGTTTTTGTATTTTATTTATTTTTATTTTTTTTGTATTTATTTCATCATGTAATTGTAACTAAATAAAAAAAACCAAAAAAAAAAAGAAAAAAGAGAAAAAAATAAAACAGAAAAAAGGGAAGGAGTATATAGTTTAGTTTTATTTATTTATTTTCACATTTTATCCAAAAAAACCAAAAATAACAAAAGAAAAAATAAAAATCAAAAGTAAAGGAATAAATAATAAATAAAAAATAATAATAAAATTATTTTATCACTTAGAAAATTGATTTTCCAAAAATAAAATAAAAATAAATTGACCCTTTTTTCGACTAAGCCACTTTAAAGTTTTCAAAAATAAGAACCTCGATTTAGGATCCTTTAGAAAATTTCTTTAAATAAATTAAAATGGGTAAAAAACGTAAACTTGATTGGCTTTCAAAAATTAAAATCAACTTATCCTGCTAATGTTTTTGATAAATGAATTATGGAAGTCTTATCCCAAATAGTGGGTATGTAGGCATTTGTAGGTAATTACGGGGTGACTCATTGAAATTTTTTTTTCCATCTTTGTAGATATTTGTGCAAATTAATTAAATTAGTTGCACGTAACATGTTTAGTCATTTAGAAATTCAAAAAGCGCATACTGAAAAGAAAATTTAAAATTGGAAAGTTAAAGAATGGTATCCGTTTAGTGTTTAATAAATTAGCCTTCTGATCTAGATCTTTGGCTTTTAAAAACTATTTTATGAAATAGTTTAATCGATAGACCGGTAGCTAAATTATAATTAATCCACTTAATTGGTTATAACTTAACTCTTTTTCTTGACTCCAGTCGGGTGGCGACTCTGAAGTACATTCAAAATGTAAAAAGAATTGGTTTTCTTTAAACCTTGGTTGAGAGTCAGTACTAAATGGGTAAGGGTTTAGTATCGATTGGTTTAAAAAAGACTTAATTTATAAAAAAAAAGCCAGGAGGAAAAAAACTAGGCTTGATAGCTTGGCAGCTTTACTAGGGACCTCAAGAGGGTTAGCCACTTAAAAAACATTTCGAAATTAAAATTGCTTTTTAAAATACTCATGTTATTTGATTATTTTTTTATTTGTTATTGATTTCATGTGTATATTTTTTTTTATTAGCATATTTATTTTGCAAACAGTATACACCAGGGCATAGAGGGTTCATCTATTGTATCAAAGATGCAAGGTAGATATGGTCAAACCCAGGCTGTCTTAGGACTTTATGATGGGGGGCATTGTGTAAGTTTTGGGTGTAGTGGTGTAGCCGTTGTTTGGGGCCGATTAGGCCTCCCCGATAAAGCTCATTGTGACTAATGAAAATGTTTTCTAAAAACAAGGTCACAGAGCTTAAGGACCTTTTAGAACCCACCCTAATTATATATACTCTCTTTTGAGCTTGAATTAATACATTACCCTTGAGAAATTGCAACCTTACTGTTTGTTCAAGAGTTTTAATGTAAGCAAGTTTTTGAAAATTATAGTAAGGTTGCAACTTAAGAGGTAATGTATTAACCAGAACAATCCTAACATCTGTATATTTCCATATACTTTCTTTCGTTGTGTTGATAATTGATTCTTGTCTATGAAATGTGTAGACTTAAGATGGCACACAACTAAGCAAATGATTAAGCAAACAATAGGCTACTAGATACCTCTAGGATTTGCAAATAGATGTTGAGAGATGAAATTGCCTATTTGAAGGAAAAGCTCGAGTGTTCTAAGGCTCATGACCGAGCCTCAAGGTCTCTTTTAGCACAGGTCAAGGTCTCTTTTGGCACAGGTCATTAGAGATACTTATGAGATGATAGAGAACCTTAAGGCTCGTATACGAGACTCAATATAGGGTTTTTTCCAATTTAGAGCCTAGAATAAAGTTTTAGAATAAATGTTAGGTTCTCTACCTTTATTTTTGTATTTTGATCTTTTTTCAAAATAATAAAGCTCTTAAGTTCATTATTCTTCATTCTTTAACATTCCTGCCTTTATAAATAGTCTTTCAATAAACATTTATCTAACCACTATTCGTTTTTATTTGGGGAAATGTAAATAAAATCTATAGTCTTGTAAACTAGAAACCCAAAAAATCACCATCCTTATTTGTAAATTATTTTTTGAAAATAAAAATTTACCTTTCTCTCTCTTAAAAGAATAAAAAAAATATAAAATATAAAAAAGAAAAAAAATTGAAAAACAAAAAATATATAAAAAATAAAAAGAAAAGTTGCCAATGGCTATAAATCCTTATGGGTCAAAAGAGCCAACATAAGCTTAGGCCTCTAGTCTACTCAAGTAACCAACCTAAATATTTGGTTTCCGAACCACACCAGATCCTTCGATCTATTAAGGAAGCCAAACATGAGCCCCTTAGCCCATTCAACCCCAATATGAGCCCTTGGCCCATTTAACAAACACGAGCCCTTTGGCCCACTTAAGCAGTCAGCCTAAACACTTGGCTTTCAACTCACACTAGATCCTTTGATCTATTAAAGGAACCAACACGAGCCCTTTATCCCATCTAATCTAAACACAAGCCACTTGACCAACACCAACCTTAGGCCTATTCAGGTAAGTAACCTAAATATAAGTCGCTTGGCTAGGCATTCAACTTAAACACCAACCTTAGGCTCATTCAAGTGACTTACCCAAACATAAGCCACTAGGCCAAGTAGCCAATCCGAACATGAACTACAGCCCATCAAGGCAGCTAACCTGAGCACAATCCTCAACCCTTAAAAGTAACCAAGCTAAGCCAGAATCCCCAATTTCTTTAGAAAGCCAAGCTCAATCATGAACAAACCAAAATATAAAGTTAAAATACTAGGGCATGATTTAAGAAACTTGGAGGCAAAACCAATCCTCATCTTAGGTAAATAAAAAATAAAATCCTCCTTAAAAAGCCGGTAACTCACATTTTGAAAAGTTTAGAATGAGAAGAGACAAGCTGTATCCTACACACTAACATAAAATACTTTGAGAGTTGAGCAACATAATGGTGAGGATACTTTGGACTCATTCCTTAAAAGAAGTCCACTTTGAATGTCATATGTAGATTAAAATGAAGTTAGGCATTCATTTCTAAATCTTAAACACAATCATCTGTTGTTCACCCCGTTGGACCTATTGAGTGAACTTTCAAATTTAAACCCTGTCAAGAATCACCCCACAATGGGGTAATTTGGAGGTTAGGATCATTGATTAGAAGATAGGGGTAAGATTGGTTTATGCTTACGTAAGTAACATTAATTCAAAAACAACCTGTATTTCTGATAAATTATTTTTCTTTGAAATGAAGAAGAGCCAATTTCCTTTTCAAACACCTCAAGCCCATACATTAGAAATCTATAGATTTAAGGCCCTGAATCACTTAAAAAGTAAAAAACTCAGCAATAATCACTCTTGGAGTCAAGAGGAAAGAAAATAATAGGAAGAGATAGTAGGGCAAAGTAAAGAGAAGATGAAAAAAAAAAGGCCAAAGAATTGGGCCCTAGAGTAAGATAAAGGCCCTAAGAGATGTATCATATCCTAATAGGGGTAGCAAACTAAATCAAAAGGCAGGGAACTCGAGCCTAAAAAGTTTCAAGAAACACAAGGCTTTAAATCACGCTCCAAAGCCCGAAAACCTAAATCTCCATATCCACTCTAACACTTTGAAGCCTCTCTTATCGATACTGAATTCCATAAGGCCTCCCTAGCTATAGTACCATCCTTACACGAGTAAAAGCTCTTCTGATCTTAAAAGATAATTTATCTTTAATAAAAATTCTTTTTGAAACTAAGGTAAGCATACTTCTAATTTTTCCCTATGGTTCTTAACTTGTACACTCACGATTAATAAAAGTATTTATTTCAAAATAAGCCTATTTATTAATCCTTTTTGAAACCCTCGGACCAAAAGCCTAAATTCATAAGGTTGAACCAAAAAAGACCCAATGGATTGATCAAGGCATGTCACTTGCAAAATGGACTATAACTTTTGGAACTGTAGTTGAGAGAGAAATCTAAACCAAAAGCTAACAAGGAAGACCTCTTTGACTAAGGTAATCTTAGGTTACCTTTTTCTTAAGAAAGGAATGTCTTGAAATCACAAGAGCCCTATGAGAAAGCCCTAGGGTTATGAGCATTGAGAAACTCCACATGATTACCATGGATAGGGGGTTATAAGATTGTTCCTTAAATAATAATTTATATACGTTGGTAAAACTGTTAACAAAAAAAAAAAAAAGAAGAAGAAAGAGAAAGTAAAGGCTTGTCACAAAATTCTTGTCTAATCCATGTCAGCTCGTATAGCTAAGTTTTCAATCCATGTCATCCATTTCTTGTCTAAGGTGGTCTTTGTTTTTTTAATTAACCTCAATAGTTTAGATCTTTTTTCCTTGTTGCAGTTTTTTAACTCTTTCAAATTAAGGGGCCTATCCCTAATGCATTTTTTTTCATAAATGGGTTTTTAACAATCTTCTTGTAAATACTTTTCCAAGTCAAGAAGTCTTTTAAAACTGGTTGCTTTCCTTCCTTTAATTCTTCAATACTTCATCAATTTCCTCTTAGGGTTCAAGCTAGCTCTTAGAGTGTTGTCCCCCTTTTCTATTCCTTTTAGGGTTCTAGCTAGCTTTTAGGGCACTGTCCTGTTTTTCTAGGGTATTAGTTAGCTCTTAAAGCACCAACCCCGTTTTTCTAGGGTATTAGTTAGCTCTTAGAGCACCAACCCCTCTTTTATTCTTTTCAGGGTTCCAGCTAGGATTTAGGGCACTGTCCTGTCTTTTTAGGGTGTTAGCTAGCTCTTAGAGCATAAGCCCTTCTTTTATTCTTTTTAGGGTTCTAGCTAGTTTTTAGGGTTCTAGCTAGCTTTTAGGACGATGTCCCGTCTTTCTAGGGTATTAGCTAGCTCTTAGAGTACTAACCCCTCTTTTATTCTTTTCAAGGTTCCAGTTAGCCTTTAAGGCACTGTCCTGTCTTTCTAGGGTATTAGCTAGCTCTTAGAGCACTAACCCCTCTTTTATTCTTTTAAGGGTTCTAGCTAACCTTTAGGGTGTTGTCCCGTCTTTTTAGGGTTCTAGCTAGCTCTTAGAGCACTAACCCTCTTTTCTTCTTTTTAGCGTTCTAGTTAGCCTTTAGGGCATTGTCCCATCTTTTTAGGGTTCTAGTCAGCTCTTAGAGCACTGACTCCTCTTTTATTCTTTTTAAGGATGTACCTAGCCTTTAGGGTACTATCCCATCTTTTAAGGATCCCATTAGCCTTTAGGGCATCGTCTCATCTTTCTTTTTGCACTGCTAGCCAACTTTCAACTCCTCTTTTGTCATCTTCCTTTAGGGTCTTTAGCGAGCCCATAGGGCGCTTCCTTTGTTAACTTTCTTAAAGAGCCCACAGGGCACATCTCCTCATCAACTTTCTCTTAGCAAGCCTGTTGGGTGCTTTCCCTCATCAAATCCTCTCAAGTGAGCCTGCATGGTGCATCTCCTTATTAACTTTTTCTTAGCAAGCCCGTAAGGCGCTTCTATTCTTTTAGTGAGCCCATAGGGTGCTTCTGTTTGTTTAATAAGCCAATAAGGTGCTTTCTTTCACCAATTTCTCTTAAGTAAGCCAATAGGGTGCTTCTCTTTCACCAATTTCGTAGCGAGCCCATAGGGCACCTCTCTTCATCAAGTTTCCTCATTCAATTTAAGGTCTTAGTCAGCTCTAAGAGTACTTTGCCCACCTCATTTAGTCAGCTTAGAGGAGCACTACCTGGTTCTTCAGATCGATTCAAAAGATTAGGGTTGCTAGTCCCTAAGAGATGCTTTTGCCTAGGCTAGTTAGCTCAAAGGAACACTACCAGGTTTTCTCGTTAGGGTTGCTAGTCACTGAGAGACGCTCCTGCCTTGGTTAGTTAGCTCATTGGGGGCACGACCAAGTTTTCTCATTCAGTTTAGGGTTTTAGCCAGTTCTAGGAATGCTTCTCCTACCTTGGTTAGTCAGCTCATTGAGGCACGATCAAGTTTCCTCATTATTTTAAGGTTTTAGCCAGCTTTAGGAGTGCTTTGCCTACCTTGGTTAGTTAGCTCATTAGGGCACAACTAAGTTTCCTTATTCAGTTTAGAGTCTTAGCTAGCTTTAGGAGCGTTTTTCCCACCTTAGTTAGTCAACTCATTAGGGTACGACCAAGTTTCCTCATTCAATTTAATGTCTTAGCTAGCTTTAGGAGCACTTCACTCACCTTGATTAGTCAGCTCATTGGGGCATGACTAAGTTTTCTCGTTCTTTTAGGGTCTTAGCCAGTTTTAGGAGCACTTTGCCCACCTTGGTTAGTTAACTCATCAGAGCATAACTAAGTTTCCTTATTCAATCCAATGTCTTTGTCAGCTCTAGGAGCACTTTGCCCACCTTGGTTAGTAAGTTTATTGGGGCACGACCAAGTTTCCTCATTCTTTTAGGGTCTTAGCCAGCTTTAGGAGTGCTTTGCCCACCTTAGTTAGTCAGCTTATTAGGGTACAACTAAGTTTTCTCACTTAGTTTAGGATCTTAGCCAGTTCAAGGAGCACTTTGCACGTTTCACCTTGGTTCGTCAGCTCATAGGAGCACAACCAGACTTCAATTCTTCTTTTAGTCTTTTGGCCAGCTCTTAGAGCGTCGCCCTTCTCTTTAGCAAATCCCTAGTGGACTGGGCCTAAGATAGCTAGCTAGTTGTAATGCTTCTTAAGATAAAATCGACCCTTGAGGCAAAAATAATATGTCTTTTGTCTTTATAGTGAAGTTTTGCTCAAACTTCATAACAAAGAGGAGTAGCTATAGACACCTCATTTTGTCTCCTTTTTTATTTTTTAAAATTTTTAGAATAGGTTAAAGGGTCCTAAATTAGGAAAAATACAAAAAAATAAGAAATTAAAGAAAACCCTAAAAAATAAGAATTTTAGGAAAAATAAAAAAAAATTGAAAATAGGAAAAAACACAAAAAACAAAAAATTTAGAAAAATATATGAAAAAGTTGAAAAGTCACAAAAAATTTGAAAAACAAGGGAATTTAAAAAATAATAAAAAAATTTTAGGTAACTTGAATAGAATGGTGGTTTTTTTTTTTTAATTTAAATAAATCTAAATAAATGATTGTAGGACCTAAACTTAGATTTAAGTCTAGCCTGAGTTGATCGAGTCCATATATGCGATTTAATTGCATATATGGATAAGGCTAATAGCCTAACCGATAAGCTTATAGGCATGGCATGGGGGTTCGATTTGAGGTCAAGGGTTCGAGACTCGTTAGATGCATAGAAATGCCTTTTTATCCATTTCTTTTAAAACTCCACGTAGGGCTACATGTCAAGCCATTATTAGGCTACCTATCTAAAATTGACACTTGGTATTTTATGATTAGCTGTGACAACAATTTTTCTTTCCTCCTTTTTTTTTTTCTTTTCTTCCCTTTGCTTTCTTTTTTAAAATCACATAGAGATTAGGGGGGGGGGGGGGGGGGGGGGGGGGGGGGGGGGGGGGGGGGGGGGGTGGTTGGGGTGGAAGACACACACGCTAGAGGGGATTAGGAATTCATACACACCTACGCGAGACCCACTCTCACCCTCTTTCCCTTTCGGTTTGCTCTAGTTCTCTCTTTACTTTTTCTTTCTCTTAACCCTCTCTCTCGGACAAAGTCGAATTTATACATACGGCTACCATGACTCCCTATACTCTACAACCAACTCGATACGCCCATCCCTAAACTCTCTCTCTTGAATTACACATATATACTGTCGCCCCAACTTACTGACGCCACTTCAAACACTAAACCATCCACACATGGCTACCCATCCCTCTCTCTCCACCGTGCTTGCACTACTACCACAAGACAAACCATAACCGAACACATCCCTCACATAGATGTACAGGGGGAGGGGGATTGTACCATCCTCTTTTGATCTCACCATCCTCTATCGATACCTACTGACCATTCCAAAAATCGAACCACCATCGAAACCATTCTCGGCTCTCTTTCTCAACCGTGCACAACATACATTTGGCCACTGCATTTTGTTACCCTTATTGCTCTCACTCTTAAACCACACCCACACACAATTGAATCATACCCACGCATACACTGAATCATCTACATATGGCCACCTTCTTAACCTTAACCCCCTGATGACCTTTGTATACATACTACTACATTCATCGAACAGTAGCTACACATATGCGTACACTTTGAACACCGCTATGGCTACCACCCAAACCACCTTCGTTGGTCGTGGCGTTAAACCAAACCCACTATCTTCAATCTAATAGCTACAAAAGTGGCATTTCTCGATTCTTTTGGTTATTGAAATGCCCTCCGAAACACCTTTTTCGACTAGCTATGCGTGGCCTTACCCGAACCCATTAACCGACCTAAACTCGCTTTGTGTTTGACCTAAAGACTGCCTCAGGGCTGATCCACATCTAACTTTGATAAAATTCTCAGGATCGGTCCAGCCTTTTGTCCTTTGTAATCCGACTACTTTGTTGTTTTTGTATTTTATTTATTTTTTATTTTTTATGTATTTATTTCAATATGTAATTGTAACTAAATAAAAAAGACCAAAAAAAAAAAGAAAAAAGGGCAAAATTTTTTAGTTTAGTTTTATTTATTTATTTTCACATTTTAGCCAAAAAACCAAAAATAACAATAATCATCACCATATTCCTTATATGTAGGGGCCAGTTAACAAAAGAAACTATATTCCTTATATAAAGGGAATTCGCAATTTTCCAATTTTGAAGTAATTTTTTACTTATTGAAATAACTAGCGAAAGACGTAGTCATACTGTATGTGCAAAAAATATGAAAAAAGGATTAGACTCCATAATATAGAAGAACGTCAATAACATATGTTAGTTAAATCAAAATTATAATAAATTTTATAAAGAAAAATTCCTTACTACAATACCAAATGTTGATCAAATAAAATTGAAGTAAAATTTCCAAATAATAGCAAAGTTGGATAATTAAAATAATGAATAAATGAAATAATACCAACCGTAGAAATAATTGTGATAGAAAATGATAGCTATAAAGTTGGAAAGATTTGTAAGTAATAGGTGGTAGTTGAGAAGTTTTGTGGGATGTGTTTGAATTCTTTTAATAACTATCATGTGAATATTTTTAATAGTTGATATTAAGTTATTAGTTATAGATAGGTCCCCCCTAGGTAAGTATTAGTTATAGATAGTTAAAAAGAGGTTTCCTTTTAATATAATATATTATGCTACTATTAAATAGTGCAAACATTGTTTGTATATGCATATTTGCATATTTTAAAAATCAATGTAATTGGAAGTCATTATACTTTGCTCATATTTGAAGTTAAGTAAACAATCTTGAATCCACATTATTTCATTCCTATGTGTAACATGACTCTATTAACTAGAAAGTACTTAAGATTTTATAAATTATTATTACATGTGACCTACCATACTTTATTACTAATTAATTAAATTACCATTTTTGGTTTCATTGAAAAAAATGGTCCTCCTCATAAGAATGGACACATATACATCAATTTAAATTCCTCAAAATATAAGTTAAATTTTGCATTGCAGCTTTTGAAAATATATATATATATATATATATGTTGTGGTCCTTATAAAAAATACCAAAGATAAAGAACTTTCATAGAAAGAGTCATCAAATCTTTTCAAGGTTTCACACCATATGCTTATGCCAAAAGAAATTCTTAATGAAAATATATTTTGCAAATAAAATATAACAAATCTTAATAGCAAAGCAAAATGATTGCTGAGGAAGATTCACAAGGTTTTGAATCATATCATATTCTGGATTTTTGGTAAATATGGAAAGAAAGAAGGAAATCTAACTTATGAAAATAGATAAAAAAAGAAAAATCTCAAGATATGAAATGAATTTTCCCAAAACCATAATCTTGATTGCTTTATAATGATTTCTATAATAAAATAATATTTTTTTTATAATATTCCATAACAAATAATATTTAATGTGTGGACTCTCATCCACATCTTTATAAATACCTAAATCATAGTTTGAAAGGCACACAAACATTGAACCATCACAAATATTCTCAATCTTCTTTTAGTTCAAGTGTCTTTTTAATTATTATCTCTCCAAGTATGTTCACGGAAAGAATTATAGTTGTTTCTGATTTCGATAAGATTATTTTTGGTTGTAGTTGTGATGAAACCTTTTTGCCATGCCATTGAAAAAAGGAGTCTATCAATCTACATAGTTTTCACAATTTTTTTTTCAATACAATCCGTAGAAATTCTATAAATCCCTTACTGGATATGTTCGACGACTCAATAACTGTGCAAGATTAGCTTTCTTGTTTAGTGGATTTGATTTATGGTTTCGAGGTAATACGAACCAAAAGTTTTAAAGAAGAAAGGTGCAAAAGAGTATTTAAAACCCATTATCACAATGGCTGCTAGTCTTATCGAAATCAAAAATAACGACGATTCTTGCCATGGCTATACTAGGAATGATAATAATACAAACATAGTGATGGTGATCAAGAGAGAGAGTCGGTAAGAGATTATAATTTTATTACATGGAGTTTATCTTCTATCATGTTATTTGATTTTTTTTCTTTCCCCAAAACACGAAAATTGTTTATGTTAAATAAAATTTTATCATTATCTTTAATCTGGTCAGATGAGGAGTATTATTTCTGGGATAGTAAATCTTTAGTGTTCCTTTTATTATTTTATTTATAAGATTATTTAATAATTGGTATATATCTATATTATATACATATATATCATGGTAAATCTCAAATCCTCTTTTATTCAACAACTTTCTTTTTGCATTGTTACATTATTCAAGAATTTGTAAATAAATTGTGTTGACTATTAAAATTCAAATGAATAGAAATATATGAAACATCTTTAAAGTGGAGGTATTAATATA
Source organism: Lumnitzera littorea (assembly GCA_024138015.1). Classification (NCBI taxonomy): domain Eukaryota; kingdom Viridiplantae; phylum Streptophyta; class Magnoliopsida; order Myrtales; family Combretaceae; genus Lumnitzera; species Lumnitzera littorea. Next base: position 9,437,246 of record JAMXBB010000010.1, on the reverse strand, counting down.
TGAACAATTTTAAAAATCCTTTTATATCTTTTTACGAGTAGAGCAATTTTGCCTTTTACGATATTTTCATCATGTTGATTACAAATTTTCGTTAATAATATTTGTTCACTATCAAAACATTTTTCTCTAGTTATGTACCATGAAAAAGAAAAAGAAAAAGAAAGAAAGAACGAAAACTTTTGAGCAGTTGTGCTCTTTGCATGATTTTCCGAACCTTTTTATAACTTGCAACTTTCATTAGTGATATTCCTTACCATTTATTATATTTCATGTAGTTATTTACATCTTTTCATTATTAATACATTTTAGTTATTAAATTTTTATAATTATGTATGGAAGAGACATGTCTTTTATAGGGGATGGATGGGGTTTGGGCAAACTTATGAAGGAATTGCAAGTTTTGCACGACTTAGCCAGAAAAGATACAATGTTTAGTATATGATATTTCATTATTATAATTTGAAAATTGTAATTTTTTATAGTATAGATATTTTATATAAGTATGCATAAAGAACCAACATGTAATATATATATCCATATAATTAACGATAACATTGACATCATATTTATAATAATTGGTGAACATAATGTTTCAAATCTAATTGATATTATATTGTAGATACCCTTTTTTTACTTCTTTTAATTTTAAATTCTTTTGCTAGAATAGGGTAAAAGGTTCTTGATTTAGGAAAAAATTACAAAAACTAATAAAATAGAAAAATAAAAAATCAGAAAAAATAGGAAATTTAGAGAAAATGCAAAAAATAGAAAATTTAGAGAAAATACAAAAATTACAAAATGAAAAAAAGATTTAAATAATTTGAAATATAATAGAAAATTTTAATAGTTTTAGTACTTTTTAGGTTTTAGATAATAAAAATAATAAAAAGGATTTTGCACCTAGACTTAAATTTAAATCTAATATAGATAAACCTAGTCCATATATACAATTTAATGGTATATATAAATAATGTATAGTCTAACGACCTATTGGTATTAAATTAGCACTTTGATAGAGGAGATTTAGGTTGAAAATACTTTTTATGTTTCTTCTTTACAAAACACATCACCACGTATTAAAGAATCGTTGGGTCACATGTCTCGTGTGTATCATGTCAACATTCTTTCTTTCCCTTTCTTTCATTTTACGTAGAAATTCCGTACATCCTCTTTTGGTCAATTGACTTCAATACTAATTACGAGCCTCTTTATATTGCAATTTCATCAAATTAATAGTAAAATTGCAAATTAGGTATAACCTAGTTTTGATTTCACCAAATCCATCTCGACATCCATTATCCTACACATTTAAAATCAGATTGAAAAAATAAAAAATTTTCGGATCAAAATTAATTAATGCCATTCTATTCGATTTTCATTTTTTTCTCTCAAGCTCTCACCGAAAACACGGACCATCTCTCTCTCTCTTGAGAGCACCACTTCGACCATCTCTCTCTCTTGCATCCCTCCACTGTCCAGGACCCAACACACATACACCCCTGCGATTCACATCTTGAACCGACACCATTGACTACCCAACACCCTCGATCCTCTCTTTCGCTTTTGATTGCCATGATCCAATGAACGCCAACACGCTCGAGACCAGCCCACACTGCTCCATCAGTAGCTAACCCCATCACAACTCAGTCCCTACACCGTCGAACCGTCGCTTTCTCTCTTGCGACCAAGATCACTCCATTGACGCCTGTCCTCTTCACCAAACGGAACCCCCATGCATCTGAATCTCTCTCCTTCGGCGCGTGCTCCAATACTGTCCCAACTTCGTCTGCTTCATTCTCCAACCGCACCATTCGATCATCGTCCACCACTGCTGCAATCTGCAGCAGCACTTGGGAACACCGATGCCAATCAGATCGGCTCCAACCCACCATCGGCCACTACGCACGGCGGCACCAATCCTAATCTCTAATCCATCATCCATAGCAACAGCTCCATACTAACTTGATGCCCCTCTCACTCGTATGTATACCGACTGGGACTCCGCGACAAACAGAACCCAACTGCGTTGACTTTGGATTCCACCACTCACTCTTCATGCTTACACACTACGCTGCACTCTGATCGAACCAAAACCCCATAAGACACACCCAGTAACACCGCGCATGTATTGCCCAGCCACCAACACCAGCCGCCACTTCTAAAATCGCCAAGCCAAGCTCCATTGGTCGACCCCCACCCCCCCATTGTCCAATCCAAAACTCTCGAGAATCCTTTCACTCGCTCGATTGGATGCTCAAATTGTCCGGAACCACTCCTGCCGAGCGCTACTGCTCCTTCTCACCCGTCGGCCTCCGCTCTAGACCGACAACCCGCACGCCTATTCTCCCTTGGTATGATTGCTCTTTTGTTTGTTTTCTTTCGGTTATTTGTATTATTTTTTATATTTGTTTATTGTAAACCCTAATGTAAATGTAACAAAAACCAAAAAATAAGCAAAAAGAAAAAAGGGCAAAAAAGTAAAAACCAAAAAAAAAAAGAAGAAAGAAAAAAAGAAAAGAAGATGAACCAACTTTTTTTTTTTTTTCAAATTTTCAACTTTCTTTAGAATTTTTCAAAAATAAAACTTTGATTAGGACCCTTTAGAGAATTACTTTAATTAACATCAAACCAGGTAAAGAACGTAAACCCGATCTTTTTTTACTAAAATTAAACAACACATCTATATTTTCGAAAAGAACTATCTATATCAGATCTCGAATTGCGGGTGCATAAATACTTTCGAGATGATGTAAAAAATGAAAAAAAATTATTTTTCCACTTTTAGTTATTCAACTTAGTAGAAAAAAAAAATCTAGTCTACTTAGTGTCAATTTTAAAAAGGTGATATTTGGAAATTAAATCTAAATTAAAAAAGTTTGTGATATTTGTAAGGGTTTAAAAAACCTAAGACTCGAACTTGTTTCTTTGGTTTTTCAAAACCTTTTTCTAAAAAATCAGTTTTCCCTATGCGAACCAGTATTTAGATCAAAATTAAATCTACCAATTTGGTTTTGACCTAAACCATTTCTTAATTCTGATCGGGTAATGATTCCAAAAGTTTACAAAATTCTTTTTAAAAATCAATTTTCTTTAAACTTTAGTTAAGGATCAATATTAAACAGATGTAGTTTAGTATTAATTGGTTTAAGGAAAATTTTAAAAAACTAGGGAAACCTAGGGTTAACATATATTAAGGGCAAGATTGAGGGTGAGATTAGTTCCCAAAAAAATATGGACAAAACCATAAAAAGATGCATATTAAAATGCTAATTGTGGTAGTTTTCAAGTAAGTATATTACTTTTTATTATTGTTTTTTTTTTTGCCAAAGAAAAAACATTAATACGTAAGAGAAGAAAATTACACATAAGGAGGTATAAGGCCTAGTCCACAAATATCAAATAAAGTAATTTGGATAGGGGTTGATCAACCCCCTAAGTTTAATGATAAGAAGATTTAAGCTTGAGGAGATTTCAAATTGCTTTTCCATATAAAAAAATACTTGCTTTATAATAATTTCAATAATAATCCCATATTTTTGTAATATTCCATAACAAGTAATATTTTTAGTGGAGACTTTCATCCATGTTTATAAATACTCAAATCATAATTTCAAACCCACACAAATATTGAACTATTACAAATATTCTGAATTTTCTTTCTTTTTTTTTTTTCTAAGTACTTTTCTAGTTATTATTGTTCTAAATATTATCATGGAAAGAATTATAGTTGTTTTTTATTTGGACAAAATTAATGTTGGTTGTTGATTGTGATGAATTGGCATTTAATAGATATACTCGATGAACACCTTTTTCACCACACAATTGAAAAAAAAAAGGAGTTTATCTATCTGGCCTAGTTCTTATCATTTTTCCTAAAACAATCCATAGAAATTTTATAATCCTTTCACACAATTCCAATGACTTATTAGCAATATAGGATTTGCTTTCTCATCTGGCATATATGATTTATAGTTTCGGGACAATAGATACTAATAATTTTAAAAAAGTCTTGCGCATAAGAGTGTACTTGCGGTTAATGCACACATGTTGCGTATGCATAAAATACAAAATGAGGAGAGTAGAGAGAGAGAGATGTAGGTGTAGTTAGTGGAAGAGTGTGGAGAAGTGAGAGAGTGGAAAAAGTGAGAGAGAGAGAAAGGAGAGATATAGGTGTGGTTAGTGAGAAAGTGGAAAAAGGAGTAAGTAGACATATTTATCCATTAGTTATAATTTTAATAATTTATTTTATCGTTATTTTTTTTATTAAATAATATTAAATAGAGGGTAAATATGTAATTTTAAGAAAAACGGTTACTTAAGATCCTATTTACTTTAATAATATAGATAACAAACCTAGCGTTATCTTTCTTAATTGAATATATATATGTATTTGACTTCTCCTTTTTGAATATTTTATGAGTATTGCGTATCATACGATTAAAGTACATTATCATAAAAAATTAAAAAGGAAAGGAATGTATAGACAATAGAATAAGAATTACTCATGTTACAATATAAAAGAGCTGATTAAAGTAGTTGGTTAAAGTAGAACTCAATATCATAATTGTTAATAGTCTTACTGAAATTGAAAATAACCATGATTCTTGCCATGGTTATGTAAGCTCTGCAAATTTGTGAATAGGTTCGAACAATCAAGGATGTTCGTGAATGAAGTCCAATTGAATTGGAATTTTATAATTGAATTAAGGGATTTAGTAGAAGACACTTTATAGGCATGGATATTGAAAATATAATAAAATAATAAAAAATATATAATATTGACCAATTTTATTATGTTGTTTTATAATTATTGGAAATGTGCGGAGTAGGTCCCCATAATTAATGGACTCAAAAAAGAAATTATTTGGGCATTAAAACTTTAGAATGACATGAAATAATAATATTTTAAAAATATGAATATACATCAAATATAATTATATTTTATAAATATATATACCCAAATTTATTAAAATATTCAAATATATGCTAAAATAATGCAAATTTAATAAGCAAAGTAGAAATTTATTATAAAAATAAGGATAGCAAGAGGAAAATGTACGACCTAAGTTGCCTGATATTGATATGAGGTAGGGCATCTCATACGAATTAAGGTTTTTAAGAAAAATTATTTGAATTGAGAAAAATTTTAATATGATGTCACAAAAATTAAAAGAATGGTCATAGTAAGGTTAATTTTTTTGAAATAAAGTATGTAGAAAATTTAATTTTCATAAAACATATTTTTATTACGTTTACTTGATCATTATCAGAAATTCAAATTTTGAGTTTTGAAAAGATAACATAATGTTATAGATAAATTATTTTACCTATGAAAATAATATTTGGAGGTAAATAGCATATAATATAATTGTATTATATTTGTTATATGTATTTGATATGTAAATATATTAATATAATATTATAAATAATAGCTAAAAATTGTAGTGAATTACTAAAAAAGTATGAGAAAATTACAAACTGACTTGGAAATATTTAGAGTAGTGTATCATTCTACTGAAGTGGGAAAAATAGCATATGTTAGCTATCCAAAAAGGAACATATAATATTATATAACCTTACACCTAAATACTCTAATAAAATGTCTTTCTCCAATTCCATTACCTATAACTCTTATAAGAAGATGTTGGATAAGTTTAAGATCATTTTGGATGGATGGAAATAGCAAAACACTCCTAAATATATTGAGTTTTGTATTTAAACAAAAATTAGTAAAATAATAGGAAAAATAGGGAGAAATAATGCTCCTATAGCCATATAGAACTTGACAAAGAGGTGTTTGGACTTAAAGCTTCTAGTGGTTGGGGAAGCCTTGCCGACCAAGGGTGGTGCCAAGAGTGTGGCCGAAAAGACGTCTACTAGTGAGTCTAAATTTATCATCCGATTTTCATTTATTTATTAAAAATAATAAATTAAATTAGAAAATTATGAAAAATTATTTCATTGGGTTATTTTACAAGTGCTTTAATGTAGTAATTTTATTTTGTTGAAATATTAATGATTTATAATACTTTCTTAAGAAAGAGCTTTGTTCCAATGAATTTTAAATTAATTTTTTGAAATACTATATAATGTTGTTTTGACCTAAATTTTTTTTTTTGTAACATACTTACATTATGTGTTAAACTATAGTATCAAGAATTTTCAAAAATCTCTACAGTTACTATTTATTATAATTAAATTAGATTATGTTGGTAGTTTTTCTAATTAAAGGAAAAAACCATAAGTAAGAATTTTTGGTAAATGATTATGTTAGAATAAGTGTTCAATTATGTTCTTAAGTTCAAATATGGATATTTACTTATTTTATGATAATTTTTTAGTGAAATGGGGCCAAAAATAACATTTTCAAAAAACCTATATAATATGATAATTTGATGTTTTTCATGATTAGCTTGATTCATCTCATTCTAGTATTGATGATGACTACCTTGATTGGGAGGATAAGATTGAGAAGATATTTAACTTTTATGATTATGAAGACTTAGTATGTATTCAAGTAGTTGCTTTAGAATTTTCTGGGTATGCAACAATGTGGTGAAAGAAATTGCAAAATGCATGTTAGCGAGCCCGACATGAAATCTAAACCTAGAGTGAGATGAAGAGCGTTTTAAGGAGTAGATTTGTGCTAGAACATTATGAGCAAGATACCTTCCGACGCCTTTATAAACATTAGTAAGGCGGCCAATCTGTAGATGCGTATGTTCGAGAGTTCTAACTGTTGATGATTCGTTGTGATGTTAATGAGTCAGAAGTCGAACAATAGCCAGGGTCATTTATGGACTAAGATTTGAGATTAGTAATATAATGGAAGTGTAAAGGCTAGGAAATCTAGATGAGACCATCTAAGTGGCACAAAGGGTCGAAATGTGGAGGCAAAATCAACTCAATTGAGCACTCGGAGCTTAGGTATCATAACACCTCCAAAATAGAGCACCTTGAATATTAGAAGAAAAGAACCTATACTTAAGAGCAACCAACCTAGCTTGTCTAGCAAGATTAGTATGTTAAGCCAACCTTAATATAATGGAGCTCAATATAGTTTTGAGGTCGATTGTTAAGGTCAAATGTTTAGTAAACCTAATGATGGTCGGGGAAAGACTAAGGTCGAGGAGCCCGAGGTCAAACAGGATCAAGGTCAGAGCTATGGTAGGAAGACTAGAGAGATAAAGTGCTTCATGTCTTGGTTTTGGACATGTGGCTAGTTAGTACCTGAATCGACTTATCATGACCATCAAGGGAGATAAGCTCCAATTTGAAGTAGAAAGTGCCAATAAAGGTGAAGAGGAGGGGGAAGCCGAATAGTGTATTAATGAGTTCTTAGAAGACTTTAAGGCCCTTACCCAACTCAAGCAGGGGAAGCAATACCTCAATATGGTTGTTTAAAGAGTTCTTAGTATAAGTGTTGTAAGGGAGGATGAGCAGTGGGTGAACCTCTTCCTCACTTATTGTTTAGTGAATGGAAGCTTATGTACTTTAATCATTGACGGGGTAAGTTGTACCAACATCATAACATAAGGAGTAGTAAAAGCCTTGAAGTTGTTGACCTGCCCTCACCTTAGACCTTATAAGATTCATTAGCTAAACTAGAAAGGTGGACTTCAGGTCACCAAGTAAGTGAAGATGCTAATCTCCATTGCGGAAAGGTATAAGCATGAGATATTATGTGATGTTTTACCAATGTACTGTTAGGCCAACCGTAGATCTTTAACCTTAAGGTACTACATGATGGATATAGGAATACCTATATGTTCCAAAAGGATGGGAAGAGAGTTGTATTAACCCCAATGAGCCCGAGAGAAGTCTAGGAATCATACGAGAAGATTTCCAAATCACAGTAGAGGAAATCCTTAGTAATTTCTTAAGCCTAATTTTCTAGGGATTTTAAGAGAGAAGAGTTCGTATTCCTACTCATAAGATTACTTGAGTTAAAAAAAGTCATAGCATTACTTAACAAGGTGTAGACATTACTCCAAGAATTTGCCAACTTGTTTCTCGTAGGATTGCTAAGAAGTTTACCCCCTATTAGAGGTATAGAGCATTACATCGACCTCCACCTTGGAGCTACCCTACCTAACTAACCTACTTATAGGCTCAATCCCCAACAGGTAATCGAGCTAAAGAAACAAGTTGGCGAGTTAATTGAATATAGGTATGTTCAAGAGAGCATGAGCACCTATGCCATACCAACTATCCTAGTATCAAAGAAGAATGGCTCATGGAGAATGTGCATTGATAGGTGAGCTATTAACAAGATCACTATCAACTATCGATATTCGATCCTCCGACTTGATATGCTTGATGAGTTGCATGGTGTATGAATATTTTCGAAGGTTGATCTAAAGAGTAGCTACCGTTAAATCCAAATGAGGCTAGGAGATGAATGGAAGATTGCTTTCAAAATGAAGAATGGTCTACTCAAGTGGTTGGTGATGCCACTTGGGCTTACAAATACGTTGAGTACCTTTATGCAACTTATGAATCGTGTTTTGAGATCCTTGATAAAAAAGTTGTTGTAGTTTATTTTGACAACATTTAGTGTATAGTACTGACCTCAACTCCCATGTTGAGTCATTTGAAGTCTGTATTTAATATCTTTCAAGCTAAAAGACTATTTAGCAATTTGAAGAAATGTATGTATTGTTAAAGTGATCTAGTATTCCTTGAATATGTTGTTTATGGAAGAAGAATCAGAGTTGGTAATCAAAAGATTCGAGCTATTCTTGAATGGTTGATGCCAATAAATGCCACTGAAGTTAGCAATTTTCATGGTCTAGCTTCGTTTTATTGAAGATTTATTTGAGATTTTAGTTCCATAGCTACCCAACTGACTGAGCTGATCAGGAAGAACTTTGAATTCAAATGGTTCGAGAAAGCTTAGAAGAGATTTGAAGAGACCAAATCCAAGTTAACTTCTACTACAGTGTTAGTACTACCTAACTTTAGCAAGGTTTTTAAGCTAGAATGTGACACATCCGGAGTCATAATTAGAGTTGTTCTCACGTAAGAGTATCGACTAGTTGCATATTTCAATGGGAAGCTCAAAGATGTTACATTGAATTACTCGACATATGATAAGGAGTTCTATGCCCTTATTTGAGCACGTTAGAATCGGTAGCATTACTTACTATCAAGAGAGTTCATTATCTACATAAACCATAAATCTCTCAAGCATCTCAAAGTATAGCAAAAACTCTTCCGATGCCATGCCAAGTGGGTTGAATACTTGGAAACCTTTTGCAACGTCATTAAGTATACGAAAGGAAGTTCTAACACTATAGCCGATGCCTTTTTTCATTAGCATGTTCTTATTACGACATTACATGATATAATACTTGAGTTTAGTACCCTATTTAATCAATACGAACATTATCCATATTTTGGACCCTTAATGGCCAAGTGCAACATTGGAGGATTATTGGATGGGTTCCATTTGAGCTAAGGATTTCTGATGAAGGGAAAGCAAATTTATGTGTCAAGCAATTATGCTAGGGAATTACTTATTCAAGAAGCCTATGATAAGGGCTTAGCTGACCATTTTAGTGAGAAGAGAATTGTTAAGTTGTTGAGGGAACATTTCTGTTGGCTTAGGATGATGAAAGATGTATGCAAGGTTCTTGAAGGTTACGAGGTATGCAACTGAGCCAAAGAAAGAAAGGAACATATGGAGATTATACACCTATACCCATACTTGAATGGCCACGGACCAATCTAAGCATAGATTTCATGCTAAGCCTACCTAGAACACCCTGGAAACATGACTTTATTTCGGCAGTGGTCGATCAGTTTAGCAAAATGAGCCACTTCATCCCTTGCCACAAAACTAATGATACTTTATTTGTTGCTGACCTCTTTTTGCAAGAGATCATGTAGCTACATGGTATCCCAAGGAGTATTGTATCAAATCGTGATTCCAAGTTTACAAGCTTCTTCTAGTGAACACTATGGAAGAAGCTCGATACTAAGCTCATGTTAAGTACTTCTTGCCATTCATAAATAGATGGCCAAATAGAGGTTGTAAACAGAATAGTAAGTAACCTCCTTTGAGCTACTGTTGGAAATAATCTATAAGATTGAGGTCTATGCTTTCCCATTATCGAATTCACTTACAAACACTTTGCCCATAGCTTGATAAGAAGATTGCCTTTTGAAGTTGTCTATGAACTTAATCCGAACTTACCATTAGACAAGATTACTAGCTTGACCTCTCAAGAAGAAAGTCAGTTAGGTCTATAGTACACTGAGGAGTTTTAGAAATTACATCAAAAGGTTGCCAAGAAATTAGCTAAAACTATAGCCAAACAAAGAGAGTAAGGAAGTCGAGGTAAGAGGCAAATTATTTATGGCTTAGGAGACCTTGTTTGGATTCACCTCAATAAAGAGCAATTCCTATGGAAGAGAACAAACAAGTCATCCCCCAAGTTGGATGGGCCTTTAAGATTCTTCAACACATCAATGACAATGCTTATAAGTTAGAACTACCTGAAGGATACAAAGTGTCTCCAACATTCAACATTACTGACCTAATACCCTATGCTCCGAAAGAAGAAGAAGATCAAGATTTGAAGGCAAATCTTTAACAACCCTAGGGAGCTAATGGAGTGTTGACTGTTAGACCCCTCACTTGAGCTCAACTCTAAGATTTACAATCTCTCACAAGAAGGATCATGTCTTCTCAAACCACTGAAGAGGAGCTCTACTATATGGAAGAGCTATGGAAGAACTCTTAAATGCCCCACTAGGATACACTTTGCTCTTCTCAGACTCTTGCCTAGTTGCTAACCTACCGAGTGCTGAGTTTGAGGTCCTTGACTCCTGCCAACAAGACCCACCCTGCTGAATTGAAGAACCTTCTACTACAAACCTATCATAACACCAAATTAGCTCAGTTACAACACCCAAGGTTCTAAAATACAAATGCAATAGCTGTATGATACTTGTCCTTCACTTTTCCTAACATTGTACTATATTCTCTTTACATTAATTATCTCATTCACCCTTTTTAGCAATGTACTTGGTTATTATTCTTGTATTACCCTTTATTGTAAGTATACATATTTCCTTATTACCTTAGGGACCTACTATAAATAGTCCCTTATCTTTTGTAGCAAAAAATTATCTTTACACATTATTGTTAATGAATATTCTTGCTCTTATGAGACACCATTATCTGAGTACATCCTTTTTCACACTCTTATCTCAACATACTAATTCGCTTAAAATATATATATATATATATATAAATAAATTGCAAATACTCCGGTAAGTATACTAGGTTGGAATCAAGTAATATAGAGAAAGTAAGGTTGTTGATCTTTCGAGGACTAAAAAATTACTAATCTTATGCTAGTTCTCATCAATATTTAGGCAATTAAAATTAAATTAATTAATCTAATAATTACTCTAAAACTATTAAAAAGAAAATAGCTATGAAAATTCTAAAATTAAGCAATCAATTAAGAATTGTAAGAAAACAGAATCCACCTTAGATTATGCCAATCAAATTATTATTTTGTTATATAAATTAAAGTTGTATGGTCATTCAAGTGAAATTATTATACCTTAAAACCTAAGGATTTAAACTGCTAATTAATCATTCAGCTCTTGTATCTTCCAATTAACAATAGACTCTAAATTACAATCATATATCTCCCGATACTATGATTGTCTAATGTCCTAAATCAATTATCCCTAATGTCTTAGTGAATAATTAATCGCCGAATATCACATTAATTTCTAGATAATTCCTAATTAATTCAATTAACTTTGCTTCTACATTGATTAATTAAATCAACTAAGAATTTCTAACAAACCTTATATCAACTCCCGTATCATTAGAATTTCTAACAATTATAATCAATTGAACAATTATAATCGAAATCATAGAAATTGCAATCATAAATCATCCATATATCTCTTAATCTTATAACATGAACACAATCATCATCTTAGGTACCTAGGGTTTCATCAATTCCCACAAATAAATTTCACTAGCCATGGATTTGGAAATAAAAACACAAATACTAATTGAAATTGCAGAAAAATTCATAATTGAAAGTATAAGTAATTTATAGAATTGCATAAGAGTAATTGAAATAGATGTCACCAATTCTGTATTGGAAAAGATAATCTTTAATTGCAACTTCAACTTGGTCTCTACAGCAAAAGCAAATTCTTCTCAATGATCCAAGTAATTCTCCCGAAGAATTCTTCAAAAACTAACTAAAGACTATTTTATGACTCTCTAAGTCTAAGGAAAGTATGTTCTCTAGTCTTTAAAAAGAAACCTCAAGTTTTCTAAACAGTGAAACATAAGCTATTTATAAGAAAAATTAGGGTTGACTCGCGTGACTCTCTTTTTTTTTTTCATGAAGGTCAGCGGTGTAAGTGCAAGGCCAACTTGTAGGCCAGCGGCATAGCCATCAAGGGCTGCCAGTGTTCATTGCAAGTTGACTGCCATCAATTCCAACTTGCGCATGTTGATTCGAACTTCGTTTATTTGCGTAAAATTCCTCTAAATCATCCATAATTCCACTCTTGAATCCTCTAATTCCTAAAATGTCCAAATGAAAATAATTAAGTACCATTTCTTAATGATTTCTATAAAATTAATAATAATTCTATCTTAATTTGCACTTTAAAACAAGAAAAATATGCCTTTATCACATACTTCCATCAATCACCATCAATTTTTCCCCAAAAGCCATTCAATTCAACGATTAATTCATTAATAATATAAATTTCCACTCATCCTCCAATACTTTCAATCACCTAACTTCTATAGGACAATTCACTCAATACATATACGCACTTCATATAACTTCACTAGAACATTAAACAATACCAAATCAATCCAACTCAAAACAATTTCAACAATTTAACTCTTACAATCCATAGGCTCTTCATCATCCATTATCATTTCTGAGCACGAATAAATTAATGGTTTGGAATTCAAAAGTAAGTATGATAAAACTTAGACTAGCATCACCTATTACTCATTATAGATTTACATTATATACTATCGTATACATATATAACTTATATATATCCTTACTAGTCTAAGTCTTTTACATCCTACTTACTTTCCCCATTCTCAATGTCCTTAAAGTGTTTTACTCATTTTAGCTATAACGTCTTAAAGTTAGTTCAAATGAGTTGTGCTTTAAGCGGATTACCAAGGACCATGCTCTGATATTACTTAAAATTGTCACGCCTTAAATTAAAGAGTTATAATAGTTCTGCTGCATAAAATAACCTAAGCTAAAAGCTAGCTACTTTAGCCACTAACGTAGGTATAACTTACACAAGGCGTTTACCACTTCCTTGCTTTGAGTCATCCAATTCTGAGTCTAATAGATATCAACCTGTGATGTAACTTTTCAAAATAGCTTCAGAAAATAATGTTGTGGCTCAACTAACTAAGAAAATTAAGCTTTATAAATCATTTAAGGTATAAAATCTTAATTTCAACAAAAGTTCTAAAAGTAAATTGATTTGACAAAATAGAGCAATTAGTAAAAGGGTTTATAAAAGGTCGTAGGTTTATAGAGTGTAGTAATAGTATCCATAGCTGAAAACTAAAGAGTCACCAATAGAGACCCTATTAGTTTTCCTATAAGTTAGTAAAACTAACAATAAATAAGAACACAACCCATTAGTCTTGAAACTCACTCCCAAACCTCGTTCTCTAGTCTTTTAAAACTTGGTGTGATATTGGTGAGTATATTAGAAACCTATAAAACAACTATATGGGAGTGAACAACAACTTGCTTAATAAGTAAGACAGAGATAATAGCACATATCTAACATCCAACAATTAGGCTTTTTAAGTAAGGTTAATTAGATGCAATACATGTTCAAGTAAATTCCATTGTACGATGTTAATCAGTCGTTGTGAGATTAAAGAAATTGCTCCTACTTTAATCTGGGTTTTGAGGAGTTAACACCGTATACTCGTGAATTGGAACCAAACCGGAGCTTGTGCAATAGAGAAACATGCTCTACCCAAGACTTTACTTTAAACCACGGTCCCCAACCTTACTACGATATTCTCTCCTATCACTTAGTTTGACTAAGGGTAGAGAAAAGACCACTTTTGCTATCCTCATCAAAGGGTTTGTGTTTGGCTCGATAATACTAATCGTTTCCCCTAGTGGATTATGATGCAATTCTGGTTAATAGTTAAGTTAACTTTATGTTAGATTGCTTTTGCGGTGATCAAGCAATTTAGGTAATACCATAAAATAACCAATACATATAATTTAACACTCCATAACAACAGTACCATATTCAAACACATGCTCTGCACATGCATAAGCTTCTAACTTATAATCATAAACAAGACACATATTAAGACCTTCAAGTATTCTTAAGTGATACTTTAAAGTGTGGTAAAGTACTAATCTCAGTTACCTGGAACTCAATCACTTGTTTTGCTAACTTGTCTTTGTTAGTGATCCTTTGATATTTACCCCTATCTAATACTTTAGTTTGCATGAAATTATGAAATATTACTGATTTACGTGTCTATATAAGTATTAAGTTATTCGTTGTTAGTTTATTATCTTATGCATTAAGTATTGAAAGTTTAATATGGTGATATAAGTATAACTTACCTTTATTACCTTTGGAGCTATATTTTGAGTCATTGTGCCTTCAGCATATTCAACTAGAAAAGCCTCTAAGCTACCCTATGCACCAAATGGGTATTGAAGTTCACAATCAGTTTAACCTTTGAGGTTAGTAAATGCCTAAGATTGTTCAATAAACACCCTTTGAGCTAATTTCTGAGTTAGTTCACCCTTGAAGTTCTCAAACTGGAGAGCTTGTGAGTTATCTCCTAAGCTATATTAGAGTTAAGGTTTTAATAGAATTATCTTTTGAATCATCATCTGAGTTTGATAACTACCTAAGATTTCCTACGAATTACCTTCTAAAACAACTTCTGAGTGCTTACTCTCATATATTTTCACTTCAAGTATCCTTTATGGCACCTTTTGAACCAACTGTATAGTTTACTCAACTTTTAAATCTTTTGGCAAAATATCCTCTAAGCTATCCTCTGAGCCCAATCAACTTCTAATTCCTTAAGAGTTCACCCTTTATCTCCACCTCTGAGTTTCCCTTGTTCTAATTTCCTCACATGAGCTCCCTCTAACTTAGTAGAGTTTTCACTCAATCACCCTATAAATTATCGTCTAACCCTATTCACACTTTCCATAACCATTAGATTTGTATATTCCTTTCCCAAACTCCAATCATAATAACTCATTAACACTTCTTGAAACAGATTCAAGCTTAATTACTTCTCAAAACTTCACATTTAGCATATCATCACTTTCCAATTCAAATCCATGACTACCACTTCATTTATAAGGGCATTTTCGTAGATACATGTAATTTCTACTCGTAAGATTCACTTCAACAACGTTAATAGATAACATATTACTCCAATAATCAACCTACTACAGATTCCATGTGAGGTCCTTAAGAGTAATATATTAATTTTTACCAAAACATCATTTTAATCTCAATTTAGAGCTCATAAATTCATAAAAATTAATTTTATGAAAAATGTTTTTGTAGAATTTTAATATAAGTGGAGCAAAGTTAAAAAAAAAATTTGAAGTTGAAAGTATATCATTAGACCTATTTATTTCAATATAAAAAATTGCTTGGTTTCATTGATTTCTTAAGCATGTATACTGTAGCAATTAAATTTTTACAAAACAATATTTTTTCTAGATTCTACATATAAAAATATGTAGAAAAATTTTTTTCCAAAATTTTCTAGACAATTTCTATATTTTTTCTAATTTTTTGAAAAATTTGATAAAAAGAACCTCACCAAAATTGACTGCTCCGATTACTTCCGCCGATTACCTCCTTATTGGTAGAGCTAGGCATTAGATGCTGGTTCAAGTGGTGGTGGTGGTCAATTCCCAATTGCTCCTCCATTACACGTTCCTTTCTAATCCCACTTTATGCACTAATTCTTGTAATTTTTCCCTAATTTTGTTCTTCAATCTCCAAACCATGAACTTAATTTTTCTAGATCCTCCTTTACATGAATGAAATGTTGACTAATGTTTCCAGATTTTTCAAAACTTGTAAGGTGTAAAAATGAATTTTCTTTCTCTCTAAAGAATTTGGCCTTTTATACAATGTTATTTACATATTTAAGCTTAGCTTAGGCTCTAACATGTATCCCTAACTCCCCACATGCCTAATGCTAACTAAATGTAGTTGCCCATACTTGATTTAGGATTTTTTTATTAATTTTTTAAATATTTTTTATAGCTTATTTTAGCTTAGTTTATATTAAATCGGGTATTTTAGATTATTACCAGTATATAATTACGCATAATAACTACATGCAAGATATATACACTTATTCTATATATTATTTTATGTCATGAAATATATTTATTATATATATAATTTATCTTTAAAATTTTTTGCACTAATTGAACCTATTTTATGTATTTATGATAAATAATGTGTATATAGTTAAATTATACTATTTTAACTATATTAGTTTTATTTTATTATATTTCTAACATCTGAGTCTATAAGGTGTCTTCGACTAATGTTTTGAGTCTACTCATAGATCATTTAAGTTAGTTTCACTAATGTTCTAAATTACTCGTTCGAACAACTATGTAAATTTGTGGGGCTTACATGGAAACCTTGCTCTTAGAATTAATGAAAATGTCAAAAGCTTCTCTTAGAAAGATCAGTGTATGCTAATGTGAATGTAAGCAGGAGGACCTAAATAGAATGGTCCTCAACATTGTATTGATAAAATCTTGGTAGCAATTCGTACTTAGAATGAGCTGCTCAAGGCATATTTAGAGAGTGAGAGGACACCCCTTGCATTGGCCTAACTCGTATAGTAAAGGAGATTTTACCTCCACCTCTACTAGCTAGGCTACATGGTGTAGCCCTAATTGTGCCACTAGATTATAGGCCCTAGTACTATACATTACCATAGTTCATCAGGTGTAATCGATACTTTAAAGAGATTGCTAACAAGTTAGATGAAGTTGAAGATTGGCTGCTATAGGTTAAGAGGTCCTTTGAGGCCTTTGAGTTACTATAGCACATGAGTCACATATGGAACTTTCTTTAACTTTGAGCTAGGACAAAGGGAGGAATTCAGGGCTATTAGTGACTTAGGATGTCTTGCGTATAAAGTTTCTTAGAAATTACTTTCCTAATAGCCTTAGAATCCAATATGGTGATGAGTTGCCTTCCCAACTAAAGGAGCTCGATCTATTAACCCATACAAGTATGAGATTCAAAATAATGATTAGTTCAAGATTCATATATTCATCAAAGGATTGGATTCAAATCTAAGGCAGAGAGAGAGTTTGAACCTAGAAACTATGCAGTGGTAATGGAAAGAGAAAGAATGGTAGAAAATGCTAAGGAAGATAAATAGAAACTAATCAAGGCTAAGGTGAATGTGTTTGATAAGAGGCCTCATGAGAGTACCAATTTCCAAGGCAAAGAGAAAAAGCTGATGTATACCTATAGATGACCTCAAAAGACTACTAGTAAAGGTTCACTCAAGTGCTAGAAGTGTAAAGGAAGATATTATCTTAGGGAATGTCTTTAGTTGCATAACGAGTGTTACTTTTATGGAGATTGAAGTTATGGGATTAAGGATTGCTTTAGGAAGAACTTCACTACTTGCTTCATTTGTAAGTAGAAGTTACATTTTGTTATTACTTATATATAGAGATGAGCCCTTCCAACATAAGCAACATGGCCCTTATAAATTGATTGACAACTTATAGGTTACCAAGGTAGCAATATACGTGGAGCTTTAACTAAAGTGCATGCGTTTATAATTTGGAGGGAGATTGGGGATATGTAGAGTATGATTATATAGATGATGAGGCAATAGCTTTTTAGGATGAGACAGCCATCGAGATTGGAATTTTGGTACATAAATAATCGAACCTTATCTTTTTGTTCCTCAAATAGTTATACAGAACTAAGGTTAGTAAGAAGTAGTAAATAAAGGATAAGAAACCTTGTGAAACCTTATAATGGTTTAAAAGAAGTAACCTTAAAAGAATGTAAACATTTTGGTTCAGTGAATGTCACCATATTTGACCAATCTACGTATACTCTCTTTGATACGGGAGCCACGCATTATATTATCACACCTATGGTTGTATAGTGAACAAAAATGCCAACTACCACTATAAAGTTGAGTTTTGGGGTAAGGACACCAACATGAGGTATTACGTTCACTAAGAAGATGGTGAAGAAGTAATTTATGAATATTTAGGGGAATGAGAGTAATGCCAACTTAATCTTGATTGAAACAAGCAAGTATGCTGCTATCTTAGGTATGAATTAGATGTTAGTAGCAGAAGCTACAATTAATTACAAAGGGAAGAAGGTGACTTTTCTCGCATTAGATTGATCAAAAGCTACTTTCATAGGAGAATTGACTACACCAAAAGCTAAAGAATTGAGCTCAGAACTAACTACTAGTGTAGAGGGATTGGATTAAATTGAGAAATGGATGAATGCAATTGAGCATAATTAGAAAAGCCTAACATTAAAGACATTAAGATTGTAAAAGAATTCTTGGATGAGTTCCTTAATGAACTTCTAAGGCTTCCACCTATTGGAATTGAACAGATATTAAAGATAACTTATAGAATGGCTTTAGTTGAGCAAAAAGAGTTGAAGAAATAGTAGCAAGAGCTGTTAGACCAAGGCTTAATAAGGTCTAATGTATCACCTTTGGGTGCATCAATGCTACTTGTGACGAAGAAGGATGGATCCTTAAAGCATTGCATCAATTATCAAGACATAAGCAAAGTGACTATCAAGATTAAGTACCTATTACATCACATTAATGATTTATTTGACTAGTTGTAAGGTGCTGATGTGTTTTCCTACATTAAATTATGATCGGGATGTCATCAACATAGTTATCAAAATTACAATTCTATTTATGCGATTTTAGGACGCTCTTCCTAGTTAACTCGTACATAAAATCATTTTTGTATATAAACTTATGTTTTTAACCCAGTTTACATGCAAACTAAGTAGAAACTTATTTTTTTTTATCAAATTTATTTATTTTACATATTTTAGTTGAATGGACTAAAAAATGAAAAAATACAACTCAGCTTTTATAGGTTATTAATTATTAGTGCATTATATCATCTTCTTCATCCTATTTTGATTTTTTTTCCTCTTTCTCTCCCTCTTAGACCCTTATTTTATATTTATAGCTTTCATCAAGGGTTTTGCTCTAATAGCAAATATTATAAGGAAAAATATATGCTTCACTTTATACCATCAATAATTTAAAATTAATTAAAGTGTTTTGTCCCCTTTGATTCATTACTTTTTTGAAAAAAAAAAATAACAGAAAAAAAATTTGTTTCAACTTTGTTTGTCCTTCTTTACAAGTTAAATTATATATTATTAGGTTCTTTTATGAAAAAAGAACTTAATTTTTTTTATTTCTTTATTTTCATTATATATTTCAAGTTTTGAATAATTACTATAAGTATATTTATAGTTTTTTAAAGCTAATTTATAGTTTTTTAAAGCTATTTTATATAGGTTGTAGAAACTTATGTTTCTATATTTTGATTTTACGTTCTGATTCTATTAATCTTCTAGCGATTCTAAGTAAAATCGCATGTTTGACAACCTTGATCACCAACTCAAAATCAAGCTAGATGATGTGCCAAAGACAGCCTTTGGGATGAGATACGGTCATCATGAGTTCTTGGTGATGCCCTTTAAGTTAACCAATGCACCAATTGCCTTTATGGAATTGATGAATTAAGTGTTCAAACCTCTTTTATACAAATATGTTATAGTTTTCATAGATGACATTCTATTTGATTCTACTATTCCTAAGCAGCATAAAGAACACTCGATACTAGTGTTATGATTGCTAAAGGAAAACAAGCTATATATTAAATTAAGCAAGTGTGATTTTTGGTTAAAAGAGAAATCATTCCTTAGACATATAGTATTTGGAGGTGGCATATCTATTGACTTTGAAAAGATCAAGGCTATAGTTGAATGGAAAAGGCTTGAGATGGTCAGAGAAGTAGGAAGCTTCCTAGTTCTAGCCAGGTATTATAGATAGATTGTCAAAGATTTCTTAAAGTTAGCCAGACTATTCATGCAGCTAACTTAGAAGAATGTAAAGTTTGAGTGAAATGATAAAAGGGAATGGAGTTTCCAAGAGTTAATGTAAAGATTAGCATCGGTACCCATTGTTGCCAAAGAATGAAGAGTCATTAATAGTGTATAGTAATGCCTCAAGCTTATACTATATGAAAAAGTTACGTACGATTAGCAATTAGGTTTAATCGAATAAAGGCTGATAGTAATCTAAGTAGAATTAGGTAGGTTGATAGATATCTAGAACTATTAGTTGAGTCAACTACTTATTATCCCTGTTATCTCGTAATGATTAGGTGATCTCGACGAAGGTGAGGATCTTTCGATCGGTTATTACGACTAGAGCGAGTCATTATGGTCAAGTAAGTACTCCTGATGACTCTATACTTATTTGTGCTTGTAGTTAGTGCACTTAAATTGAATATCAATAACTTGATGCATAGGGTTTCGAGATATGCGTGTGCTTGATATTGATTGATTATTGTAAGAAATATTGTTAAATATGATAATTGATGATTTGATGGTATGATTGATTTTTATATGATTTGGATGGTTTGTTGATATTGATTAATCGCCTCATAATTTGACTTAATTATATTTGGCTTATCTTAAATTAAAAAGGTCATGCATTATCCATGCATTGCATTTACTTATTTCGGCCGTCACTTCACGCGGAGATAAAGAGAGGCCTTATGGGGGTTGTTTATATATATTAAAGTGTTTCTGTATGGTGCACTCGTACAACATGACCTTACCCAAACCTATGAGCTTACTAAGCGATGGAGATGCCAACCGTATGGCTAAGGGTCAAGTCGAGAGATCTCCGCTGTAGGGTGTGAGTATGGACTATGGGGGCCACCTTACTGCTAGGCCTAGGATTTTGTGTACTATTAGACGACTTAGAAATGGAAATATATTTTATGAAATACGATATTCAAAGTTATGGGTAAAAACCTAAGTGCTAGAGCCCGATTGTGATTGGCGCTGATGAATCTCTAACCCTTATCTCGGAGGGTGTTAAAATCCAATATTATATACAGTATCGGTCAACTGAATATATTGTTTGGCATACTGCGTATGCATGCATTCATATGGTTGTAACAATTTGTTTGATAACTTATTTGCCAGTAGGGTATGAAGGATAGCTCACTAAGCTCTTGTAGCTTATTATCCAATAGTCTTTCTTTTGCAGGTTTACATATGATGGGATTGGGATAAGTCTTGAGTACTATGTGGGAGATGAAGATATGTACATTAGTGTTAGAATTAGTTGAGATCTTTATAGGTGATGCATAAACATTCTTTGTAGAAAATATTCACATGTTAGAATTTAATATAATTTAATTTTTCCTACAGTTTTATAATGTTGGTATATCCTGTCTTATTATTTGGTAGGGGATACAGATTCTCTACAGTTTTGAGGAATTGTGGGATACTGGATATCTATGGTTATTTATATTTATATGTTATGTTATGTTATGTTACAATAAATTAATTACTTGAAAATCAATAATCTTAGTGATTTATCATTTAGAGTTTTGCAATCTTTGACTTGCAAGACGGTTTTTATATCATGGGTGCACACATGTTATGGAAATTTTAGGTAATCCTACTAGGCCCCCTCTAAGGTCCTGACAATCGAGGCTATTGCTGTTGCTACTCGATTCAATGATGCTAGATTTGGTTTCTTTTGTCAGCAATTAGGTGGTCGATGAAGCCATTGCAAACAAGATCTTTGATCATGCTCTCGAGGTAGTAGCACTCATTAAGGTTATAGCCATAAATGTAGTGGTAGTCATAGTATATGCCAAAGTTCACTGCCTTAAGTGTTTCTCTAAAATTGGGAGGTTAGGGGAGTTGCTCTCAAATCTTGTATATAACCTCTCAAAAGGGGCGGTTGAGAGGTGTATATGAGGGGTAGTTTATGAATCTCTGTTTTTGCTTGTCTCTTCTCTCTTTTGATGAAGATGGCTTAGTGTCTCTTAAGCTTAGCTAGTCTTTGACTAAGCCACGAACATTATTGTCAGCTTCAAATCTTGCTTTGATGGCATCTTCTTAAGCAATATTTTTCTTGGCTACTCCCATGAACTTATCAAGAAAGTTCGGTTTTTTGAAGGATACTACATCAAAGAGCTTTTCTATAAGGTCTATTCATGTGATTATATCCTATAGGGTTACTCCTATGTTGAGCTTAGAGACTTGAAGCTTCATACTGTTAAAGCATTCTAGGTATGCACGCAAGGACTCATTAGGGTGCTGTCTCAAATGGTAAAGCAATGAGGAGTCTTTATGTAGGACTTTGGAGCTAAGGAAGTCTTGTTGAAATTTGCTATCCAAGCTATCAAAGGACATAATGGAGCAATCGACTAGGGCATTAAGCCATAGTAGGGCTGCCTTTGCTGGTGTGTTAAAGAATGCCTTACATATGATGGAGTCTAAGAAGTTGTGGAGGCTCATAATGTTATGGAAGTGGATAAAGTAGTCATCTAGGTCACTTATCCCATCATATGCATTGAGATGAGAGAGCTTCCTACCTTGGGGTAAGGTCTCCTTGAGGATAAGTGGCATTAATGGATTTTTTGCTACTACTAGGGGCGACGCTTAGGCCAATGACTCAATTTTCTTCTGGTTGTGTACATTGGCTACACGATAGATGTATTTTTCCAATTCTTAGACATTCATGCCTTCAAATGCCTTTGGAGATTGACTTGGGGATAAGTCTTCATTGGGTGTATTTGTTCCGAAACGCTTGCCTTACATTTGCATTTTACCATGATTGCGGTTCAACCAATCATATAGGTCTTTAAGGGCCTACTAATCATGTAAACACGTTGGGTGTGAAGTTCATACTAAACCTAATCCTCAACTTCATGGATGCCTACTTGAGTTATAATCAAATCTAAATTGCACTCGAAGACGATGTCTATACCTTGTTCCTTACAAACTTCAGCACTTATTATTATAAAGTTATGCCCTTGGGTCTGAAGAATTCAAGCTATAGATTGGAAGAAATGTTGAAATACATGTAGATGACATGATTATCAAAAGCAAGAAAAGGAAACACCACATCGAAGATCTCTGAGAGATATTCAACACCTTGGGTCACATCAAGAAAATTTCTTGGCTTCATGGTCACTTAGCAATGAATTAAGGCTAATCCAGACAAGATCTAAGTAGTTTATGACATAACAACCTTGAAAACAAGAAAGGAGCTCCAATGCTTGACATGAAGAGTCGTTGCCTTGAACTGCTTCATATTTAGAAGTGCTAATAAATGATTGGAATTCTTCAAAGTCCTAAAGAACCCTTTCAAGTCCCAATGGACAACCCAGTGCTAGTAAGCAATTGACAACTTGAAGAATTTCCTTGAGAGCCTACCACTACTCTACAAACCCATCTCTAATGAAGAATTATATCTCTCCTTCGCCATGAACGAAAGAGCATTATCTTCAGTACTCGTCTAAGTAGATGTATGAAAACATAAGCCTATGTATTACGTAAGTCACATGTCATAAGGGCTTGAAACTCGATGCACCAAGATTGAGAAGTTAGCTCTTGTAGTTGTCATCACTGCATGTAAGCTTAGGACATACCTCCAAGCCCACCTAATCATTGTGTTAGCTAACCAACCACTCATAGTTATCTTATAAAAGCCCAACACCTCAAGTAAAATGGTAAAATATGCCCTCAAACTAAGTGCCCTTAGTTTCTAATACCAACAAGGTAGGCGGTCAAGGCCTAAATGCTCGTAAAGTACACATGAGAGGAGGATATACAAATGGACATTGATATACTAGTGTAGACTCACCATGTTGATGGCTCCTCCACTTGGCCAGGGTAGGAGGTGGAGTGGGGTGGACATAACCTTGCAAGGCCTATATGGAACGAAAGTACTCTACACATTGAACCTCAAATTCTCGACGAGCAACAATGAGGTGGAATATGAGGCATTCATTAATGGGCTAAAGATAGCTAAGAACATTAAAGTACAAAATTTGGACATCCACCTAAACTTTATGTTGGTGGTCCAATAGGTAAAGGGAAAGTATGAAACTAAGGGGGAAACAATGATTAAATACCTGTAAGTAGTCTAAGGGCTCATCATAGAGCTCACTCCTTGGAAAATCAACAAAATCCCCTAAGAAGAGAACTCGAAAGTGGATAAACTGTCTATGCTAGCCTCTACCACTATCCTTACATAACATGATGGTGACAAACCGCTCCTCATACAATACCTTCCTAACAGTAGCATAGAAGGACCAAAACAAAAGGTCCTTAAAATCTAACCTATGTGTTCTTAGCCCTGCTATATGGACCCCATAATAGAACATCTTAAGATCAAAGCATTGCTCAAGGACTAAGCAAAAGCTAAGAGGCTGGCCTATGCCTCTACCAACTATATATTCATCGATGGCGTACTCTACCTTTGAGCCTAGAATGTGTCGCTCTTAAGGTGCCTTAAGCTTAAGGAAGGTATCCACGCTCTAGAAGAACTTCAGGCTAGGGTGTGTAGTAACCACATCCTATCCTAAGCCCTGTACATTCGAGCCTTACAACTAGGCTATTAATAGCCAACAATGAAGGAGGATGCCAAGACCCTAATCCAGAAAAGCTACAAGTGCTAGATACATGCTTTGATCTCCTATAGTCTAAGTATTGACCTACATCTTATAACAAGCTTATGACCTTTTGCCTGGTGAAAGCTAGATGTGTGTGGCTCTTTCTCGAAGGCATTCAGAGGTCGACAATTTATTTTGATGGTAATCAGTTACTTCATTAAGTAGGTAGAACCACAGGTAGTATCAACCATCATAACTCAAACTATAGAAGGTTTTGTTCCTACGCACATCCTTTCCCATTTTGGGGTGCCCTATGCACTGATCGCCGACAATAGTAGGTAGTTTAATAAAAATATAAGATTCCACTATACCTTAGTCACTTACCCACAGACTAATGACTAGGTCAAAGTGATTAATAAGATTGTCCTAAGCAGTCTAAAGAAAAGTGTAGAGCACATTGAAGGTAGGTGGCAGATGAGCTCCGCAACATACTTTGAGGGTATTACACAACTTACAGAAAGTTTATAGGAGAAACCTAGTTCTACCTTGCCTTTGGGACAGAAGTTATCCTTTTAGTCAAGCTTGAGCTACCTACAAGTAGAGTTTAGAACTTTAACATAAATACAATCCACATGGCCTTCTAGGCTAACTTCGACACTATCAAGGAGTACATGACATGGTGGATGCTCAAGTGGCAGCTTACTAACAATGAATGTTCCAATATTATAAAAACAAAGTAAAGCACAAAGTCTTCCACCTCGAAGACTTATTGTATAGAAAGTTAGAGGCCATTGGCTCACATGAAGAGCAAGTTAAGCTTGCCCTTAATTGGGAAGATCCATTGCGTGTGAAAGAAGATGCTGTCAAAGGTGGATATAGATTAGAGACCCTCAACGGGCAGCCTTTCCTTAAAGCCTAGTACATAGACAACTTGAGACCATATTTCATCTAAGTTTTGTAATGTGTTCATAGCATTTGTAATCATTGCCATGATTAATGAAACAATGAGTTCCTTACACTTGTCTAATTATTTTTTATTATTATCAGCTTACGCTGCGTGTTCTTATCTTCGGATCAATTCTCATCCCCGAATGTATGTGTTAAGTCAATACCTACACTAACACTAGGGGCTCATGCAACATCATTCACCACCAATCTAGACCATACGCCCTTACCATAGGGTCAATCTTCATCCCTAAGGATACACCCTAACCTAGTATTTATGCCAACATCATAGGGACCAAAGCCTTGATTACCATTGAAGGAAAACACTCTTGAGGAGGCTCGAGCAATGGCATAGTTCTTGAAATCGAGAGCATGCACATAGTCTATTCAAATTGACTTATGCGAACCTATGCATGAATCGCCTAAACGGTCCTTGCACCTAATGGTTTGGTTAGAGTTAAGATACATCTACTTCATGGATATGCCTTACCTGGCTCACACTAGCTACATTTGCACTTTACTAAAACATCATCGAGTAAGCAATCCCATGATAACAAAGTTAGGGGAAAAGGAAAAAGAGCAAGTGGAATAAGAAAGCATATGCAAGTGAGTATGAAGTAGTTTAAAATTTTATTGATCAACAGATTGTTACAAGGCTTTAGGGGTTAGCATCGCAACCCCGAATACATATGAAAGTGAAAAAGAAAAATTACAAGTACATCATAAGGTTAATTCTTAGGTCTATTGCTTGATGCCAACTCTTGATGACTCCCCTTAACTTCAACTCGGCTACTAGGAGAAGACTTTGGTGCAAGCAGAACCACTCTCAACTTTGACTCAACTTGTTACCTCAATCAGGGGAACCATAACTATACCCCCCCCCCCCCCCAAGTTTCGCACGAGCTAATGGGCATGGTTTTCGCAACCTTAGCAGCTTCAAAGAAGGCCTCACCATGAAGCTACCCCAATAAGTGGTGGATTTACACTTGAGATTCCACCCCTCATTTGAACGTTCTTTGTTGGGACGAAGCCTGATCGAGAGGCCTAAGTATATCCCTCAAGAACTACTCGAAGGCTACCCCCTACTATCAAGTGACCCTTTATACCCCATAATCACCACTCGAACCAAGAACCTAGAGAACCAAGGCCCTCCTCTCAAGTTCTTATGATCTCTCTCTCACTTTGATCATCCTTGCCCCGCCCATATCATGACAAAAGGGATGAATAAAGTGTAACCAACTCTAGAATGTTGGAGATGGAATCTTAGAATGTGTTTGAATGGGGAACAAATGACCCATGCCCATACAGGACCTAATGCAACCTTGACCATACACTCATCCCCTAATGGATGGTCTTGATTGAATGGTAGCCCAATTTACCCCTAGGAAACTTAAATGCACCATACATGCATTAATAGCATTCTAGAAGACACACTACCTAAGGTGGTAAGGTTGCCAGTTAGACACTCTACACGAGGTGCACTATACCCAATAACAAAGCCCATTCATGCCCCAATCCAACAAATTTAAGCTGAACTCTCTCTATTATCTCCATTATCTATTGTTGATTCACCTACCATCAACAGTTTCAACACTAAGTATTTCTAATAAGCCCATCTAATAATAAATCTTAACCCAACATATAATAATATTACACCTCTAGTATTTATCAATTATTATTTATTTACAATTATTTCTTTACTTATTATTCTAATTATTTATTAAATCCTCCGGGTTTTATTTGCAAGAGAACCGGTTAAGGAATTCGTGATATCAACTCATTTATTTAAGAAAAGGTCATCTTGAATCTATTTAAGGAGTGTTTTAGTATCCCCTTTTCTCTCTCTCTCTTCTTTCTAATTAATATTTTACTTTTTCCAAATTGCATTCTTCGTAAATAATCAATGTCACTAAACAATACGTCCAGATTATATTAAAACTACAACACATGAATATAATTATGTTATACATAATTGATCAAATAAGGCTAATTTTATAACTGAAACATTATACTCAGAAAAGGCAAGCGTATGCTCCCCTTTATCTTTACATAAAACAAGTTAGGTTAATTAACCATTTAACAAATAGTGTGTATAAAATTAAGTATTGGTTAATAACTTGTTAACGACATTGAATATTTAACTTATGTCCAAAATCACTATTATAATTAAACAATTGGTAAAACTAACTTGTCATCCCCCTTGATTCTTCGATCTGAAAGGTCATATTGGTTGTCTTTATCAAGCTTTAATGGAAACAACCAAATCAATTATCTAAAGCTCCATGCCACTATACATATCATGTATTATAACTAAATCACAATACGGGCCAAGAATACTGATGTATGAAGCATTACCTACATATAGACACTTACAAGATTATCTCATAATTAATCTAATTTAATGAAACTTATATTTCGTTAGGATAATAAAATATTTATTGACATAATCAATTCTTTGTATAATTAGATAAATAGTATTAATGATTACTAACAAACTGCTCATTGGAATAGAAGGAAATAACAATTCTATGTACTATTAAGACCAAGGTCAGCTTAAGATTCAAAGTCATAATATATAATATTAGCTGCCTGTACACCCACATTATGTGTGTAAAATTTTTTTTTTTTGCATCTAATGAAAAAAAAATATATTTATTTCAAGCTTATAATAAAATATTTTGTATTAACTATTACAAATTTTAATATCTATATAATTTATAATGACTTCTTTCAAAAAATCATATTAATGAAAGAAATTACGGAAATTGTGAAAAAAAAAGAGGCTTTATTGAAAATTGTAAAAGAAAAGAGATAAGAAAGTGGGAGAGAGAAGAAAGGGGGAGAGAAAAAAGTAGAGTGCAGTTTTAGAGAGTGGGAGAGAGAAATTAGATCTGGATATTGTAGTAAAAGATGATTTTATTTATGATATAATTTATATATAATTTCATAATATTATTTTATTATTGGTTTTTTTATTAAATAATATTTAATATTGGTCTAAATAGTAATTTTAATTATGACGGTTACTTAAATCTCTAAAGACTTTAATAATATAGATGTATACATATGTACATATATACGGTGAATTTCATAAAGTTAAAAAAAAAAAAGAAGAAAAAGCACGCCAATATCTATGATTCCATAGATTATGCTGTAGAGCCGATGATTCTTATTATACTAATTCTAAAAGTCCAGTCGATGGTTGGATGATAAGTTAGACGGACCCATTAAAAAGACTATAAAAACTCT
>JAMXBB010000010.1:9394858-9408162 GCA_024138015.1 Lumnitzera littorea | reverse complement strand
CCACCAATAACGTAACTTATGAAGATCATTTCTTCTTGACAAAAATAGCATTTCTTCAAGTTTCCAAACAATCTCTCCACTTAAAGGACATCGAAAACAGCTTTGAGATGGTCAGTGTGCCTTGTCAAGTTAGTACTAAAGATAAAGATGTCATCAAAGTAGAAGATGACAAACTTCCTGATCAAATCCCTTAAAGCATGATTCATTACCCTCATAAAAGTGCTTGGGGCGTTTGACAATCCAAAAGGCATGACCATCTACGTGCATAGGCCATGTCGGGTCTTAAAAGTAATTTTCCATTTATCTCCATGCCTCATTCAAATTTGGTGGTATTTAGACTTCAAATCAATCTTGCTAAATACTTTCACACCACTCAATTCATCCAACATATCATCTAGCCTTGGGATGAGGTATCAATACTTGATCATAATTTTGTTGTTAACTCTACTATCTACACACATACGTCGTATGCCATCTTTCTTCGGCACAAGTAATGAAGGCACAGCACAAGGGTTAATACTTTCCCTCACATAACCTTTTGCCAATAGCTCATTGACTTGTTTCTAAAGTTCAGCGACTTGTTTCTAAAGTTGACTTGTTTCTAAATTTGTTCGGGGTTCATTCAATAAGTTGACTTATTCAGCAAGGTAACATCGGGTATTAAGTCAATGCAATGTTTAATGCCCTTAAAAAGGGAGTAATGTAAACCTCATAAATTTAGCTATTTAAGAGTAGAATTGAACCCTAGTACTATAAATAACTTCATGAGTCGTTAAAGCCGAGCAAGATAAAATTTAATAAATTATAAATTTGAATATATTATAAGTAATAAAAACCCTAGAGTTTTGATTAAAACCCCAATTGCGTACAAAAACCTTAAATCTAATATACATGCAAATATTCAAAATCGAACCCGAACTTGACTAAAACCCTAAAACTATAACTTTAAACTTATAAAATGAATAAATATAACTTAATAGTAATATAACCCCAGTCGATTGCAATTATTGATTAAATCGCATAATCGCGTATAGACCCTCATAAAAACGTTGAAATAACTCGTATATTATAAACGTAACAAATACTAATTAAATTAATGAATTTTCATAAAATCTCAAAATTAATTTATAAATACTAATTTTATGATTTTTATGTTTGGAAAAATTATATATAATTATTTTTATTGCCCTTTTTCTTCTTGCTATTTTTCCTTACTGTCATGTTTTCCCTCTAGTAGCCCACCTTTTTTCACTTTCCTTTTCATCCTCCAGGTGTTAACTTATGTACATAACACCCAATGAAATGGTTACATGGTCTTACCTTAATTAATGCATAAATTTGGTTACTTGCTTTTATAAATTGCTTTCGTTCTTTTTCTTGTTTTCTCCTACCATTTTCTACATGTTTGGGAAACCTGGAAGCACACTAAACTGAAAAAGAAAAAGAGAAAAACCAAAGCAAAGCAAATAATACACACACAAATTAGCAATTACTAAGAAGAAGAAGAAGAAGAATATGGGGATTTCTATTTTTCAAATTAACTAAAGAATTTTGATAAGTTATTTAATTATTTTTGTGTATAGATATATATATACTCTATAACATGTACATTTATATTGGGTATTTTTTTTTATTTATTATGTATGTATGTGTGAACATATATGTACATTATAATAGTATAAAGTATGTACATGTATGTGTATATAATATATATGGATGATGTATTTCCTTATGTATGTACATGTATACGTGACTAAGTATATATATGTATATGTACATAGTATTTTTCCAAGGATATAATATTTAGGTGTAAATGGGTATATACATGTGTATATGTGCTTAGTATTTATTTTTATTATATGATGTATAAAAATAAGTATATGTATATGATATATATATGTATTATGTATTATATTATTAATTGTATTTCATATTTTTTTACATACATATATGTAAGTAATACAACTGTATAAGTGTATATGTAAATAAAGTACAAATACGTGTATATTATACTTATACGTATAGTATATATTTTAAGGTTAAAATAATTTAATACATAAAGTATAGTATACGTATAAATATACGTATATGAATAGTATCATATACGTAAAAATACAATTATATTTAAATAGTCTATATATAATATACTATAATATTAATTCAACAAATAAAGTAATTTAATGTATATCTATATATTTATTTATATAAGTGTATTGTAATTTAGGAAAAAGTAGAATAAATAAGTAAATTATAAAATTTAATAAAATATAGTAATTAGTATTAATATATAATTATTATTGTACTATAAAATATAAGAAATAGGAAAATAATAGAAAATACGGAAAATGCACAAGTGTGACACATGGCACTCCCATATACTACCACGTCATCACTTATATATAAATTAAGTAATTTTCGTAATTAATAATACTAATAATTAATTAATTAATTAGAAAAATGATAAAGTAGAAAAAAATTGAATTAATAGACCTTAAACCTCAAAAATAAGTTAAAATAAATAATTATAGTAAAATAGTCTTAAAATAAGAAAATTACAAAAATATACTATTCAAATAATTCTTAAATAATGATATTTAATAACTATTTAAGTCAAAATAATGAAATTTGTGATATTTTTATATTACGGTCAAAACCGCAGGTTACAACATCCAAAACAGACCTTGTTATGAGAAAGTACACTCGAAAATAATCGAAATAAACTATAAGTTCATCAAAATCTAAGCTAAGTCAAAAAAGTTATACGCGATTCGGTAAAAAGCTCAAATCGGCAATTTCATATAAACTAATAGCGAAATTAAGTAAATAGTACAAAATACAATAATAATTTAGTTATTTAATTCCTAAACTTGTTACTCTTCATATTTCTTAAATGTTAAGTGATTCTGATACGAATATTGACTTACCAAAAGGACTATTAGGACCATTGATAAACTCAATGACCAAGTGAGTACTGTTAATAACTCTATACATATTTTATGCTTGTAGTTAATGCACATAAATTAATATTAATAACTTGATGTATGGGGGTTCGGGATATGCATGCGTCTGATATTTGATTGATTACTGTGTAAAATACTGTTAAATGTGATAATTGAAGATTTGGTTATATGATGGATTATTGCATAATTTGAATGATTTGTTGATAATGTTTGATCACCTCATAAATTTACTTAGTCATATTCAACTCAACTAAAATGAAATGGATCATGCATAAGTACGAACATTGTATATAATGTTTCAGTCGTCACCTCAAGCAGTTGGTAATGAATAGCCTTGGAGAGATGAATTCCCACATGATTTGATTAGTACAGTGCAAGAGCATTGATACAATAAGACCCTACCCTTGGTTCATAGGTTTACTTAACGCTAGAGACACTAACCGTGAGTGACTGTGGGTGGTATCTAGAGACCACTGCTATACGATATGAGCATGAACTGTAAGAGCCACTTTGCTGCTAGACTTAGGATTTTGGGTATTATTGGATTTCTTTGAAATAAAAACATATTTCATGAAATACGTAATTTAAATTTATGGTCAAAAATCCTAAGTGCTAGATCTCGATTGTAATTGGTGTCAATATATCTCCAACCTTTACTTTGGAAGGAGTTAAATCAAATGTTGTACGCAGCACTGGTCAACTATATATATTTTGTTTAGCATACTACTTGTTCATGCATTCATATGTTTATTAATAAACTGTTTGATAACTTGCTTACTAGTGTAGTATAAGGGACAACTCACTAAGCTTTTGTAGTTTACTCCCCAATAGTTTTTATTTACAGGTTGCTAGATAATTGGGCATAGGTTAAGAGCTGAGTGTTGAATACTAGCATCAAGATACATAGAAGTTAGAATCTGAGGAAGGATTGTATATTTGGTTTGAATTATTATATATATATATATATATATATATAATTATTAATACTATATTTAGATTTTATAACTTTCATAAGTTTAAGTTTCAAAACTTTACTACCTAAGCTTATCGTTTAGTAGAGGATACCAATTCTCCGCAATTCTAAGGAACTGTAGATTATTAGATGTCTTTAGTTATTTATATAATAAGATAAGTTTATAAATTAAAATATGAAACCCTAGAGATTAACTAATTAAAGTTTTGTAATTTCTTACTTGCAACACTATTTCCGTATTACGAATGCACACGTAATATAAAAATTTTAGACAATTCTACTAAGCCCCCTTTAAGGTCATGACAGGTAATCCCTTGGGTAACTATTCTAGAAACAAGGTGACATACTCATCCAGTAGCTCTCTGGCCTCTAAGGGTAGATTACCCCGCTCCTTCAACTCGAGTAGTCACCTAATCAATAAAAAGGTTAGCACATCGGCCTTAATAACTTTTCGGAGCTCAACTCTACTCAATACCAAAGCCTTCTTCAATTCTTGAGCCAATTTGGCTTGTTACCATCCTTTTCAAACACATAGGTATTCTTGAATCCATCATACATAACCCTTTGATCAAAAAGCTAAAGTCTGCCTAACAGCACATGAAATGCACACATGGACAACACATTGCAAAGAATGCCATTAGAGTAATTCCTAATAGAAATTGGTAGCAACACTTATTAAGTGACATATAATGCTCCCTTCTTGTTCAGCCAACGTAACTTATATGGCTTCGGATGTAAGATGGTTGGTAACTTGAGTTTCTTAATCAGGTCGACAGATGCTACATTGGTGCAGCTCCTACTATCCACTATGAGCGTACAAACTTGATCATTCACTTTGCAAATGATGTGGAATGAGTTCTCTCTCTACTCCTCCTCAATAAAGGGTTCCAGACTCATCGCACATTGAACAATTAAAGTTAACTTATCTAGGTCTTCTGCAATCACATCTTCCTCAATCAAGTCAACATTAACCTCAACCTCATCTCCTACTTCTTTCTCCTCCTCTGGTTCCTCATCTATGCTATCTACTTCAATTTTCGGGACATCTCCCTTAATAATTATGGTCATTTGGTTCAAACACTAAGCAACCATATATCCAAACCCTTGGCATTTAAAACGCTTAATTCAACTTTTCTTTCTCCTAGATCCCTATCCCTTCTCATAAGTTCTCAATGGCACTTCACCATCAGTTGGTCAACCTTTCTATTCAACTTTAACATTTGCCCTTTTGGTCGACTCAGTACTCTATTGAGCTCAGTAACTTCCTTGAGCAAGTTAGCTTAACTGACCAGGTCGGCTCATCGGGGGTTGGCTCGGCCTATTCTTTCTTTATCTTTCCACCCATTAGGTTATTCTTATAGCCTCATCCATTATAGTGAACTATTGAAGTTTCATCATATCTCGAATGCTACCTCTTAATCTAGCAAGAAATCTATATACCATTCAAGTTGATGGCTCATCCACTTCACATCATATCATAAGTATTTAGAATTTTTAAACTTACTCATTAACAATCTAGCTTACTTGCCTCGGCTCTTAAAGCCTAACAAAAGCATCTTACAAATAAGTATCTGACACAAATTTGTTCTAAAGTATCATCTTCATCTCAAGCTAAGTGTTTACTACCTTATATCCTTCTCACCTGTTCATAAGTTGGAAGTACTTCCACCACATTGCAGGATAACTCAAGAACTTGACAACAATAGTCCTCACCTTCTCTCAGTCCTCATATTAGTAATAATCAAAAACTCGCTTAATCTTTTCCTCCCAATCCAAATAGTTATTTGCATCCATAGAACCATTGAATCTCGAGATATGAAGCTTCACTTAGTCACCAACTCAGGGTGCTCAAGCTCACTCGTTTTCCTCATTATACTCTTCTTCTTCATCATCATCCATATCACCTAAGTCAACCCTTCGTCATACTTGTCCTCCTACTCTTTTACCTCGAACTTATCGAGCTAGGATCTATCTTTTAGCAAGTTGAGCAGCTTATGGAGTGTTCTACACGACCTTAATAAGTTGATAAGCCATTACATGAATGGCTTCAATCAAATCAGCTATAAGGTTAGCTACCTCATCAAGTCATTTGTTTGTACTCTCATGGGGGGCTAGGGCTATCGATTGTGGTAGACAACACTATTATTGTCATCCTCAATACCAGCATTAACACTAAGATCCATCATTTTCTTTTATATAGCTTAGCAACAAACTCAGGGTCTAAGAAACAATAAATACTATTCTTCTAAGCCAAACAATCTCACATATAACACTCCTTTACATAAAAGTTCAACTAACCCACATACAACAACTACTTAAAAGAAAGCAAATCCAAATGAAAACTTGCTCTGTTTTCGTATGATCAGAATAGGGCAAAAGAGAGTATATAACCGCAACAAACTACTACTCCTTTATTTACTCAAACACTCACAACTATCTTTTATGTACCCATAACACATTACCACAACAATCACTACTCACAAAAAAGTTCAAACATAACTTACCCAAACGAAATATTCACTTTGATACCAAGATGATATGAACCGATCCAAGGATTGATAAGGCTGGTTGCAAAGGTAGGTCTAAGCTTACAGAAAGCTTCAAGAACGAAATGGAAATTGTGCAAAACAATAATGAAAGTGAAAACAAGTAAATCCTTGAACAACCTCAAGAATATGATGCACTAGGAAACTTTTGAGAACTCATAGCTTAACTCGATATGATGTGTGAGCTAATCCAATGAGGATACTTACCACCTAACCTTGTTTAAAGGTTAGGATAAGAGTGAAGTAAAAAAATAGTTGTGAGCAATGTTCACGAAAAGGGAGGAATTTCAATATTCTTGACATACGATTATGCAGCTATATGTATAGTGGTATTCATACCCAAAAAGTTAAGGCATCCTACCCAAAATAAAAAAGACTAAAAAGGTAATGTCCAAAAGAAGTATTGTATAGGAAATGATAAAGAGTATAATTGAAAATACAACAAAATGGATATCTTACATGGAAGATTCTGTCTTAGGGGTCCTTAGACACGTGGCTCTTTGTGGATGGATGACTTTCTAGCAGGAAAAGACGAAATGTATGATCAGGCTAGTGATTACTGAGCAAAGGTGGTTGGTCAATTGTGTTGAGCCAAGCAAATAACTCTTCTAAGGTGAATTCGACTCAAGCATATTTAATATGGTTAAGATTCTAGTCGGTTGGGTTGGTGGATCAGATGGTCCGAGCTGTTGTACTAGTGTAGCTCTAGTCGGCAGCTAGTGATAATCAATGAGTAAGAGAGGGTTCAAGTTAGCCAAGGCATTAAGTGAGCAAATTATAACAGTTTAGACTTCTCAATGATGGGTTGTAAGGAAAAAATTCACCTAGCCATGCTTTCTAGCCCCTAGGCTCAAGCTTGGGTCAAGAGTTCAATGGTCTGATCCCTATCACCATCTCACCTTTAGATAGGTCTATCTCTAACAACCTAAGACTCTGATATCACCTAAACCTAAATGGGACCTAATAAGATTACTTTAAATTTTCATACCACATGTGTACTTATAATTTAAAAACTATCTTGCAGATAAGAAATTGCAAGATTTTAATTAAATAATCACTCTTTGTACTTAGTTTTATTTCATGAATTTAATTTATAATAGGAATAGTCATTGATAACTAATAATCTACAATCCACTAAAACTATAGGGAATTGGTATCCCTTATCAAACAACAAGACTGAGTAAGTAAATTTAAAAAAAAAAAAAGTTATTGAAGGCTTCCAAAGTACAATTAACAATTCGATTTACTTTTATGGACCTATTATTCTAGTAAATGACTTGATGGAACAATCTACATTCAGGTCTTAACAAAATCCCTACTTTCAATTGACCTGCAAAAGGGACTATTGGGGGATAAGCTATATCTAGCTTAGTAAGAAACCCTTATATCATACCATACAAACGAGTTCAAGCAAGTGATTAATAATCATATGAATGCAAACAACCATAAGCAATGCAACAATACATGTAGCCATCTAAAAGCTATACATAGCATGGTTTTAACACCTACCATTATGAAGGTTGGGAAATAAATCATTGCTCGTTAGCTCTAGGTTCTAGTCACCTTGGCTCATCCATTAATTCCTCAATTTTCTCACCAATTAGGTTCTTAAAGTGGGATTAGGTCGCATTTATTGTTAGCTTAGATGATCAACTTACTAATTTAGAACTTCAAGATGAGATGTTTCAAAAGGTGGTGGTTGGTGTTGGCAATAGCTGGGGAAAAAAAAGTAAGGTGGAAAAGGTCAGTAGTTGGTGGTGGCTAAAGGGTAAATAAGTGGGGTGTTTAGACTTGTTTAAGTAGGAATGTTTGGAGAGGGGTTTGGAAGTGAAAAGAAGAAGGAGAATGAAGTAAAACAAGGGTGGTGAAGTGATGAAATGGTAGGCACAGAGTCTAGGGGAATGGGATACATGCATGTTGTTTGGTCGAATTTAAGAACACAAAGCTTCAATTATCTAGAAAGTATGGGGTTTACAAGTGTAAGCTTAAAAAGGAAATAATGATCAAATGTGAGCATAATTAGGTCACTTTCTCTTAGGATTATGCATTGATCCTCTTAGTTAGATTTCAACTAATTGGGTTGGCATCTAGTTGGACAAGGAAATTAGTTTATTCATGTAATTAAATACTTAGTAAATAGCTAGGATGTTCATGTAATTAAATGCCAAGAAAATAGCTAGGCTATCATGAGTAGTTGCCTCCACTAGCTAAGATAGTTAAGGGGTTGTTTTGCTTAATTTAGTTTGACTAGAAATGTTGATCGACTAAGTTTGATTGTTTGGCATTGTTTAGTATTTATTATTAGTTGATTATGTGATTTGGGGTATTTTAGGGTTTAATTCAACTAGATTAAGTTTTTTTAGCATTGGTAGGAAGTTATAAATTATTAATTATGGAAGTTAAGGAGTTTTAGAGTTGTTAACTTCAATTGGGGTTTTAAAACTCGATTTAGGGTTTTCTCATTAAGATTTTAGGTTTGGGGTTTTAAAGTTAAGGTTTTCGACCTAGGATTCTTAAATTAAAAGTATGGATAAGGTTTCAAGTTATCGATTATGGTTTTAAAATTCGAATTAGGGTTTTGATATGAATATTTTAAGTTTCTAGCTAGTTATTCTTGTTAATTCTGGGGAACATCCATAAACACTCCTTACCAACCTTGAGCTCTACTTAGAAAAATTGCAAGTTTATAGTTAAAGTGGTATTGGGTTGTATTAATTGGTAGTTTAAATGATCAGCTTATTGATTTCAACCTTGAGGATGAGATGTTTCTTTAGCTAATTACTTAAAAGAAGCATTAATAAGAATGTTATTTAGTGATAGTTAATGGAATAATATGAAAAAAAAAAAAGTGAAAGACACTAAAAGTAGTTAAATAAATATGATCAGCTTTAATAATATAGGTAGATGGGAGAAGAGACATTTCCTAATAGATAGATAATATTAATACGAAAGAATTTTCCATTATAATTCCGTCCAAGATGAAATATACCATCCCTGTTTTAACCATGGGAATTTTTTGTAAAACCGAATAATTGTTGTCTCACTTCCTTTGTTTTGTTAGGTGCCAATCCACATTCTTATGTAAATAACCTATTTTCTCTTCCTTTGATTTTAGACGTACTCAACATTAAATAAGCGTTAGAAAACCTGTCGCTCTTTTCCCTAAGTCCTAAGCACCTTCTTTTTATTCCTTGCAGAATCATGGCAACGATCGTCGTTATATTTGATTTCGATAAGACCATCATCGACTGTGACAGTGACAATTGGATTCTTGACGAGTTCGGTTTGACGGACATATTCAATGAACTTGTTTCGACAGTACCATGGAACACTTTGATGGTAAAATTATCTTTTTTATATTAAACTCTTATTTTCTTTAAATTTCTTTCTGCTTTGCATGGCCAAACGAAGTAAGATATTATCATGAATGTTGTGCTCAATCTTTGGTGTTTATTTTATTAATTTTATCGGTTTGATTGTGAAATTGGCAGGACAAGATGATGGGTAAACTTCATTCAAGAGGCATTAAAATAGAGCAAATAGAAGAAGCATTAAAAAGGGTACCAATACAGCCCAAGATTGTGCCCGCTATTAAATATGCCTACTCTTTAGGGTAATTTTTAACCCTAACCCTTCTTTTCATTTTAATTTAATTCATTTTATTTTCGATAATGCAATGCAATTTCTAAGTTAAAGAGGTAATACTAATAAAATGTTTCTGATTTTTTTCAGGTGCGAGTTAAGGATCTTGAGCGACGCAAATATGTTCTTTATTGGCACAATCTTGGAACATTTAGGGATTAGAGAGTGCTTCTCCGAAATCACCACGAACCCTGGCTTTGTCGATGAAGAAGGGAAATTAAGAGTTCTGCCCTACCAAGATTTCAAGAAATCTAGTCACCTATGTAGTCTCTGTCCTCCTAACATGTGCAAGGTAAATTCACAGTGTTTTATTTCGATTTCTTTTATCTTCATTTCATTTTTCTGTAAAAAAAAAAAATATATTAAGTACCCTTTTAACATCTTTTAAGAATATAAAGTTTAGATTTTTGTCTTGAGTTTTCTTAAAATAGTCATAGTCCTCGATTTTTTAGAATTATCCGTTTCATTTCTTCCTAAAAATAGCTAATGATATTAAAATAAACAGGTCAGAGATTACGTAAGTGAGTGAATCATATTATGTTGCATCCCTCACTACAGGTTTTGTCTCAATGCATTTATAAACGTATTAGTCTTAGTTAATAAAGTCACAGAAATTGGTTTTATTGACACCTTCTATTCCTTTGCGAACCCAATAATCAGTGCACACCTGAAGGACAACTTGATCTACTCTTGCTACTTCGAAACTTTCGAAAAGATTGTTTTCCGAAATTTAGTTTAAAAAAATGTATGTAATATTTTTTGCTTTAATCCCTCCAAGATAATCAGCTTTCCTTTTCTAGAACGGAATCCCGAATTGATTTATTATTCATCCATACAATGACATCCGACTTAAATTTGGACAATAAATGCCATCATCTAAATCTAAATTGATTATTAAATTTTTAATTATGATTGTCACCACTTGACAGGGTAAGGTGATTGAAAAATTTCGACAATCCATGAGCGAGCAAGGGATTGGAAGATTAATATATTTCGGTGATGGTATAGGTGATTACTGCCCAAGCGTGAAGCTGAACGAATCCGATTTTGTGATGCCCAGGAAATTTTATCCAGTTTGGGATTTGATCAGCAAAAATCAAAGGCTTATTAAGGCGCAAATTTGCGAGTGGGTGGATGGGGAAGAATTCGAACGTAATTTGATACAAGCGATACAGAAAATTAAAAGCGAAGAAAACACCAACTCTAATGAGTTCTCAGATTGCAAACTATAGGGTTCATTTCTGTCTCGTCATGAAGAAGCGTGCCCCGTTACTCTATACCAGTAAGTAGGTAGATGTTTTATGCACAGGACTAACTAGTAAAATGATAGACGATATGGAGTTTTTAGATCCGTAGGATTCTTTTGTCAAAAAGATTTGCTCTGTCGCGTTAGTCTCACCATGGTACGCGTAGGTTTTTAGGTTGCAATGTCGGGACTCCAATGCTGTATTTGACTGTTGAGGAAATGAATGACCAAGTACAAACGATGAGATTTTGGCTTTTTTTTCTTTCCTATACTATCCAAGACTAGACATAGGATACCGATGGGTCCAATTAGTGAATCACCCAAACCAATCCGACAATTCATCGAATGGGCTCATGGGTTTGAACCATAGCTTAACCATTGAACTGATAAGTTTAAGCCAATATTAAAGAAACCGATAATTCAATCCGTCGATTCTGACTCAAAAATATAAAAAAAATACAAAAACATAAAGTTTTTTATAAATTAAATTTAAGCATTCACTTTAATTAAAATATAAAATAAAATTAAATATATATTATTATTTATATTTAAAAGTTAATATGGAGATTGAATAATATATGGGTTTATAAAAAAAATCATTAAAACTCATATATTTTGATATTGGTAAAAGTAAATAGTTATTGTAAAAAATATATTACTTTAACTATCAAAGGATTTTTTCAAAAAAAAAGAAATACCACCAAAAGAGTTCAGGGCATAAGATATCATAAGTTTCGTACAATCTAACCTAGTTTTTGAAAAAGCAACTACTTCTATAAATAATATATTTTAATGATTTATAAAAAAACAAATATATTTATAATTTAATATATTAAAGGACATAAAGAATATATTTATATCATATATAAAATGACAAGTGTATTATAAATATTAGATAGATATTGTTTTTTTTACAATATTAGTTCTACTCCTACATAGATTATATTGTTTTCTCTGAAATAATAAAAAAGCACAATAAGCATTGCCTATCATAAATCTAGTCCCATATAGATTATATTAGCAAGCATTCTTTAGATGTTGCTTACCAAAAGAGATTTATTTACTCAATTCACTAATCGTCGGCCTAAAGTAATAATTACACATTATTAAAAATGCAAATTATTAATATCATATCCAACAATTAATAAGTTGTAATTAATTAATTTTAGTGCCCAGCAATTACTAAAGTTAAATAATCAAAATTTTAAATTATTGTGATTTATTAGTGGTTTTTTTTTTCTAAATTAAAAATAAAGATAAAAAGAATTTTCCCAATTAGAAAAAAATTGAATTTACGAACCAATTGAACCAATTAGAAACTGGCCTAAGCCAGACTAATCTCGATTCAAGGAGAACTAAGCCCTTGACCTAACAAGTCTGGATCAATTCTAAGCCATATTTTGACCTTGCCTCAAGTCTACCTAGGACAAAAGCTTTCATAACAAGCTTCTACATCTAGAAAAAAACTATAGAGATGGAAGTGAGCCAAAGACTCACCATTTCTTCTAAAATTATAAAAGGGGCATTTATTGCTAGATTCTATATTCCATACTTAAAACCATGTTTTTGAAACCCCTTTCTCGGATTTTCTATGGATCTATCATTACATTTCTAATTGATTTCCCTCTTATCATACTATTCATATTAATTATTTATTAAGAACATATGTAGTGACACCTTTTATGAAGACTTTTCCTTTAATAAGGTTATTATTAATCATTAATAATTATGCAAACTGCCATTTGAGTCATAGATTTTTAACATGTTCAATCCCCCATCTTTTATTTATGCCTTTTGGTTACTTTATGTTTCACTTCCACTTCTACTTTTTTACTTTTTGACACTAGTTCTATTGTACTTTAGGTTCCTACCTCCGAAGATGAGTTGA
The DNA here is from genome assembly GCA_024138015.1 of Lumnitzera littorea. Taxonomy (NCBI): domain Eukaryota; kingdom Viridiplantae; phylum Streptophyta; class Magnoliopsida; order Myrtales; family Combretaceae; genus Lumnitzera; species Lumnitzera littorea. The sequence continues at coordinate 9,394,907 of JAMXBB010000010.1, read as the reverse complement.
TGATTACAACTTCTTTTCATAATTTTGGTTGTTATATATTGATCTTCTT
>JAMXBB010000010.1:9093310-9394728 GCA_024138015.1 Lumnitzera littorea | reverse complement strand
ATATTAAGTACCCTTTTAACATCTTTTAAGAATATAAAGTTTAGATTTTTGTCTTGAGTTTTCTTAAAATAGTCATAGTCCTCGATTTTTTAGAATTATCCGTTTCATTTCTTCCTAAAAATAGCTAATGATATTAAAATAAACAGGTCAGAGATTACGTAAGTGAGTGAATCATATTATGTTGCATCCCTCACTACAGGTTTTGTCTCAATGCATTTATAAACGTATTAGTCTTAGTTAATAAAGTCACAGAAATTGGTTTTATTGACACCTTCTATTCCTTTGCGAACCCAATAATCAGTGCACACCTGAAGGACAACTTGATCTACTCTTGCTACTTCGAAACTTTCGAAAAGATTGTTTTCCGAAATTTAGTTTAAAAAAATGTATGTAATATTTTTTGCTTTAATCCCTCCAAGATAATCAGCTTTCCTTTTCTAGAACGGAATCCCGAATTGATTTATTATTCATCCATACAATGACATCCGACTTAAATTTGGACAATAAATGCCATCATCTAAATCTAAATTGATTATTAAATTTTTAATTATGATTGTCACCACTTGACAGGGTAAGGTGATTGAAAAATTTCGACAATCCATGAGCGAGCAAGGGATTGGAAGATTAATATATTTCGGTGATGGTATAGGTGATTACTGCCCAAGCGTGAAGCTGAACGAATCCGATTTTGTGATGCCCAGGAAATTTTATCCAGTTTGGGATTTGATCAGCAAAAATCAAAGGCTTATTAAGGCGCAAATTTGCGAGTGGGTGGATGGGGAAGAATTCGAACGTAATTTGATACAAGCGATACAGAAAATTAAAAGCGAAGAAAACACCAACTCTAATGAGTTCTCAGATTGCAAACTATAGGGTTCATTTCTGTCTCGTCATGAAGAAGCGTGCCCCGTTACTCTATACCAGTAAGTAGGTAGATGTTTTATGCACAGGACTAACTAGTAAAATGATAGACGATATGGAGTTTTTAGATCCGTAGGATTCTTTTGTCAAAAAGATTTGCTCTGTCGCGTTAGTCTCACCATGGTACGCGTAGGTTTTTAGGTTGCAATGTCGGGACTCCAATGCTGTATTTGACTGTTGAGGAAATGAATGACCAAGTACAAACGATGAGATTTTGGCTTTTTTTTCTTTCCTATACTATCCAAGACTAGACATAGGATACCGATGGGTCCAATTAGTGAATCACCCAAACCAATCCGACAATTCATCGAATGGGCTCATGGGTTTGAACCATAGCTTAACCATTGAACTGATAAGTTTAAGCCAATATTAAAGAAACCGATAATTCAATCCGTCGATTCTGACTCAAAAATATAAAAAAAATACAAAAACATAAAGTTTTTTATAAATTAAATTTAAGCATTCACTTTAATTAAAATATAAAATAAAATTAAATATATATTATTATTTATATTTAAAAGTTAATATGGAGATTGAATAATATATGGGTTTATAAAAAAAATCATTAAAACTCATATATTTTGATATTGGTAAAAGTAAATAGTTATTGTAAAAAATATATTACTTTAACTATCAAAGGATTTTTTCAAAAAAAAAGAAATACCACCAAAAGAGTTCAGGGCATAAGATATCATAAGTTTCGTACAATCTAACCTAGTTTTTGAAAAAGCAACTACTTCTATAAATAATATATTTTAATGATTTATAAAAAAACAAATATATTTATCATTTAATATATTAAAGGACATAAAGAATATATTTATATCATATATAAAATGACAAGTGTATTATAAATATTAGATAGATATTGTTTTTTTTACAATATTAGTTCTACTCCTACATAGATTATATTGTTTTCTCTGAAATAATAAAAAAGCACAATAAGCATTGCCTATCATAAATCTAGTCCCATATAGATTATATTAGCAAGCATTCTTTAGATGTTGCTTACCAAAAGAGATTTATTTACTCAATTCACTAATCGTCGGCCTAAAGTAATAATTACACATTATTAAAAATGCAAATTATTAATATCATATCCAACAATTAATAAGTTGTAATTAATTAATTTTAGTGCCCAGCAATTACTAAAGTTAAATAATCAAAATTTTAAATTATTGTGATTTATTAGTGGTTTTTTTTTTCTAAATTAAAAATAAAGATAAAAAGAATTTTCCCAATTAGAAAAAAATTGAATTTACGAACCAATTGAACCAATTAGAAACTGGCCTAAGCCAGACTAATCTCGATTCAAGGAGAACTAAGCCCTTGACCTAACAAGTCTGGATCAATTCTAAGCCATATTTTGACCTTGCCTCAAGTCTACCTAGGACAAAAGCTTTCATAACAAGCTTCTACATCTAGAAAAAAACTATAGAGATGGAAGTGAGCCAAAGACTCACCATTTCTTCTAAAATTATAAAAGGGGCATTTATTGCTAGATTCTATATTCCATACTTAAAACCATGTTTTTGAAACCCCTTTCTCGGATTTTCTATGGATCTATCATTACATTTCTAATTGATTTCCCTCTTATCATACTATTCATATTAATTATTTATTAAGAACATATGTAGTGACACCTTTTATGAAGACTTTTCCTTTAATAAGGTTATTATTAATCATTAATAATTATGCAAACTGCCATTTGAGTCATAGATTTTTAACATGTTCAATCCCCCATCTTTTATTTATGCCTTTTGGTTACTTTATGTTTCACTTCCACTTCTACTTTTTTACTTTTTGACACTAGTTCTATTGTACTTTAGGTTCCTACCTCCGAAGATGAGTTGATGATTACAACTTCTTTTCATAATTTTGGTTGTTATATATTGATCTTCTTTCTTCCCTACTCCGATTTCCAAGGGATGCTACTTCTTTTCTAGGTAGTGCTACTTCTAACCATTCAACTTCTAGAAAGTGTTGACATTGTATCTTCTTATGGAATGTTTCTTCTATATGTTTTAAGAATATTATTATTTTAGTCAAAGTCTTAGTTCTCTTTTACAAATTTGGGGAATTAAAATTTTCATTTGTATTGATATCTTAACTATTAAGTTATCAAGAATTTTTCCTTTTTATGATATTTTCTTAGACAATAGGATATTCATGAGTTTTCTTTTATCATATCTTTATTATTGGTACTTTTATTTTCCCTTTATGCTTATAAATGGGCCAATCATGATATGCAAAGAAGACAAGTCACATTAAATTAATATATTGAGTTTTTTTCTCGACCCTTCTTGTACTTATCATCTATTGTAGTGTACATAAAACCGATTATTTTCTAAGATTGTGCGTCATATTATTTTCAGGAATAAATCAACTTAGTTTGTTTATTGGATTGGAGTAACATATCAATTTTCAAAAATCATCCACATCACTATTAATTTCCCTATTTTATAAGATCATAGGGAAAAAAAGGCACAACATATATTTCTTTATTTCCTTTACACCATACGTAGAATCTTTATTCGTTCTTACAATCTAATGTTAATTTCCTTAGATTCTTTATTTGAATGCCTTGAGATTACAATTACCCAATGATCTTTCTCCTAAATTGTCATATTGCGGTTGAAGAGCTATTAAGAGTCCAATCTTGAGAAGCTACATGGAATTGAGAATGAGCTCCTAATTTTTTCAAGGATTTAGGCACATCATCTTTTTAGTATGAAAGCAAACATTGCCATTCATGATGAAATGCATTTGAAATCTATTAGGAGTTTGATTTTGATTTTATTGTGCCATAAGTTAACAAGTAATTATCATATTCAATAGAGTTTGTGTAATGCTCTTGAATCTCGAGCACTATAGTCCGACATGCATCCCTACTAATGACTCACTACAACTAAAACCATAAAATCACTATAGTTGGCATGTGACACGCTAAGACTTCTAGAGCCTACATTAAACATCTAAAACCATAAATCTCAACTAATTTGCCAACTCAAATCTATTTCTCTTTAGATAACATGTCTCTATAATAATAGAGCAATAAATGTTTTGCTTAATCCTCCTTAATTCACTAAACACGTACAAAGTTAACTAATGCTATAAATGGAACAAAACATATGAATGGAGCCAACTAACAATCGAACAACTGGTAATATGTGAACTACTAACCAAATATAATCGGAGTTACAAGTGACTTCCTACAAGTAACAAGGTCTAGAAATTGAATAGAAATAACAACTAAAAGATAAATATAATACCATATAATATCATTGTTGGGTCTTCCCTAATACCCAAGTAACCAGATGTCCAGGTATTAAGTAACCAACTTAGATCTACCTAAATCATTTCTATATGGAACTCTACTCGAGATAACATTTGTGCATAGATCATTAAGTGCCTTGCTAACACACCATTCTTCCCAAGGTGTTGACTAAAGCTAAGCACATGCAACACTTAATTAATTAAGGTAGATGTTTCATATTGTCCATTTCGAGTAGTAACATACACACATAAGCAAATACGCATGTATCATGTACCTAATAAAGTTGAACACTAGGAACTCAACACCTTAGAACTGTTTACACCTAATATAAGTGATAAAACCTAACTTAAAACTACTACACTCCCTTACACTAATCCCTTGAAAAGAGATTAGATCAAACTTAAATAAAATTTGTTAAAAAGCATTTAGAAAAGATAAAGCAATCTAAAAAAAATTATTTGAAAAATCAAGAAACAAGTATGAAGGAAAAAAGAAATTAAAAATGGGAGAAAAAGGAAGCTTAGAAAAAGAGCATTGAAGGTATATGGCCATACTTCTAAGGCAATGTATCTTTTGGCTACGAAAAGATTAGAAAAAGAACAAAGAAGGAGAAACCTCACAATAGACATGGTTGTGCAACATAGTCATATCAAGACTGTGCTTGCAACGCGACCTAGACATGATCGTGTTTAAGGCTCGTGTAACTTTCTAAACCTTTCCTCAACCAACATGGTCACTTGATACAGTTGTGTTTAGTGCTCGTATAACTTTATAAACCCTTCCTCAACCAACATAGTCACTAGATATAGTTGCATTTAGTACTTGTGTTTACCTTATGAACAGCAAACATCCATTTCTCCCTTCTCCTTCGCACAAACCCCATTCCAATTAGAATTTTCCACTTCAACACCATACAATACCACATACAAACCAACAAAGAACTTACTTAGTATTCAATCAACGTCATGACCTTGTCTCTTCTTTTACTATCTCAAATTTTTGCATCTTTCCTCTTTTGCTAACTTTAGTCTAGTAAATTCTTAAAGCATCTTAATTTATTGCTTATTATCTAATATATTTTATCGAAATTACTTAGCATATGGTTTTTGTATCTTGTATGTAGCAATATTAGGGTTTGATAAAATTTTCATTTTGATAATTTGAAAAGACAAACAAAATTTAAGCATAACCCAATCAAGTGCTTAAACATTTACAATTATAGGAAAATTATCAATTTTGCTTACCAAAGTTTAATATTGTCCTAATTTAAACTATATCAAAAATTTAGGAATCTTTCAAATTATTACTAGCTGATTCAATTGTTGTGTAGTTATGGGTTTGATATTTGATTATGCGTCCAATACAAATTTTTCAAGAAAGATTTAAAGAAAATATAGGTTTCATAAGGTATAAGGTGGTTCCAATATGTCACAGGATAGGTTTCCAATAAAAAATTTCAGAAACTGTCAAGTAGGATGTCATACACTACCCACCATGTACTCACTTACACCTAAGTCTCATAATGTGCTAAATAAGAATTGATAACTTGCTTAAACAATAATTATAAGTAATGAACCCATTAAGCCGTAGTTTTTCTCACCCTAATAGTGTTTTTATAAGTCTCTCTAAAGATAGGAATAGGTTAGGATCAAAGCAAAAAACTTAAGTCTCAAAGGATATGTTTAGGATCGAGATTCGTACTATTTACTTTTAAATTTCTATCTTCCTTAAATTTTGTTTACACTTATTACTTTTAAATTTTTTACTATCCAATTTCATTGTTTAGTAGGTAATTCCAATTTTATAAATATTAGTTTCCATAGTTATTTTTATTTTAATTAATTTTCACATATTATCATTAAATGTGATAAGCATGAAGAAATATTTAACCTGAAACTTGCAATATCTGATTAGTGAACCAACTTTCATATTGTGAGTGCACACGTGATATGATAACCTTGAGGCATTTTACTTAACCCCCTTTAGGTTCCTATAGAAAATATCCTAGCTACTTTAACAATATGGATTTATAATTTTTATAACAAGTATTTAACTTTTTCTTATCAAAAACATTTCATGTTTAAAGGAGAGTTTACAAGTTATCCTAACAAAAATCTTATTATACAAATTACCTTATCATGGAAAATAATTTTCTATTTTAAAAAGCCTAATTCCTTTTTTTATTGAAAATGTTAAGATTTTTACTCTTAATGAAATTTTTTTCTCCCTTATAAGGAAATGTTTTCTACTTGAAAAGTAACTTTCAACAGGGAAAATGATCTCCAAAAAATACTTGTCATGAAACAAATTGTGATGAGAATTTGGTGCAATTGGAAAATTTATCCTCGATAAGCAATAATGTACGCTTAAACCCGCAAATTCAATTATATATAATCAAGCCCTTATGCTTTGATATTTGTTCAAATATGCTACCCATTCTATTTTTATTAGGATAATTGCAAATCCACTTTGTAAATTATTGATCGTATGAAAATAGAACCTTAAACCTTTAAAAATATGGTTTTTCATCACCCAAAACCTTTAAAAATGTATAAGTAATCCTTAATATGTCCTAAAACCCAAAACTGATTATTACATTCTAAAATTGCTTCTTTTCTAGAATAATAAAAATTCATTTAGTGATTGTATAAAAAAAGGCTTTATCATAAAATCAATATATTCAATAAGAGTTGGAGCAAAAGAATGTCATTTGTGACTTAGAAATAGATTTAGTAAACATGTGAACAAGTTATAGCTTAGAAGGAACAAAAACGGTCTTGAGAAAACCTTAAGCTACTTGATCTCTAGTAAAATGAATGTCAATGTCAATGTGCTTTGTCCACCCATGAAGATATAGACTGTTAGCAATTGCTTGAGCAGCTTTGCTATCACATGCTAAAGAAACAAGAAAGGAAATGAATTTTGAGGCAGTTTAGCAATTGCAAGATTTAGCTCAGAAGAGATCAAAAGAAAGTCAACAATTAGAGTTGACCTAGTCTAATTTAAGTTAAAGCTTGATCGCTTAAAGATACCTGTATTCTCTTTAAGTTGTTTGGCTTAGAAGCTTGACAAATAAGAAGGTCGGCAGCTTGGATCGGTTAGATGCTTAGCACTAGGCTACTTAGAAACCATGTTAAACCATGCAAAAGTTCGACAGTAGCTGTAGCTATTCAGTAGGTTGGTAAATCTACTTGACAGTTTGACTAGCTCGACATAGAATCCTCTCTTCTTAGTAATTCTTGAAATAAGACATGTCGAGTGAGTCCTAATAGTCCTCTTACTCGGCTTCTAGTGATTGGTCCGAGGAGTTGATATCTATTAAGAGTAGAGTTAAATTATAATCTTACACTAGTGTTACTATTATAATTTAACCATCAATTATCTATGCTATGGTTCTTAAGTCATATTAACTAGATATAAGCTTCCACTATACTATATGCTGATAAGCTAATACCGATTCAATTACTTAATCCAAATTTTTGTTCTAATTAACTTTAATGGATACTTTAATAGGTTTTGAAGAATTTGGGTGTTTCACAAATATACTACTAACTAATTAAATTAGGATGGAAATTGAACAAAAAAACAAGATGGTCCTGGTGCCACAAGTTGGGTTTCAAGAAACATTTTAGAGTTTTCAATAATCCTATGGTTATAGTCATTTTACATATACCTACACTTCTAAGGTCATTTATTTATAAATCAAAACATACTCAGTTTTGCATGATTTCTTAAGGACCATATATTACAGGATATATTTTCATTAAAATAATATTTTTCCTATAAACCAAATACAAAAATATTCCAAAATAACAAATTTCATAATTTTCCAACTAATTTTGATATTTTTAACAATTTAAAAAAAAAATCAGATAGAAATCAGAACTCACTAGAATTGGTGGCTCTAGCCATAGTTGGTGGTCATGGGTATGTTGGCCCATCTAGGCAGTACCACCACTGTGTGGTGGTCGTCATTATCCATTCCCAGCTGCTCATCGAGTCTAGGTTCTCCTTAGAAGTCCCAACTGCACAGTTTTTTATAATTTTTCATAAAAACCCCAATTTCCTCTTAATTTCACATCTCTCTAATTTTCTACAATTCCAAACATCCAAAATGAGCTTCTAAATTTTTTTTACTATTTATAGAAGTATAAAGAAATTTTAATGCATTAAATTGAGGTGACATTGGTCTTATTCTCTTCTAAATTGTCTTTTTTGTTGTTTTAATCTAATTGGTTGATTTTCTACTTGCCATGCCCTTATTCCAAACATTTCCATAACTTTTTTGAATTTTCTTGATTTTTCCTTAATTATTTATGAATTTTTTTTAATTAATTAACCTTATTTTAGCTTATTTTGCATATTTTAAATAAGTACACGTATTTTCATCTACAAATAAATACATATTTAGTATCAATAAATACTCCTAAATATTATTTAAATTATTTTATAATTTTTAGTGTGTATATAATTTATCTCTAATGATTCATTAATTATCGGAATGCATTTTACGCATTTTTGATAAATAACGAGTAATATACTTAAAATTTGAAAATTTTATATTCTTTTATTTTATTACTTATTTTCTTAAATTTGAATATTTACGATCGATTTTACTAATATTCCTAACTTCGTCATAAAATTTGGGCTAAATTGGACAATTTGCTCAATTGCCTTAAATTTTATGAACCAAACTCCGAATAGCTAATCGTGGAGCTTACATTTCCACCCTCCTTACAATAGTTCCATCCTCGAAACTATTATCTAAGATTGTTAGCTTATATTCTCTTACTATTCTAAAAATTGAAGAAACCATAAGTAATAGTTCATCTTCACTATATTAAGCTTTACTATAACTTCTAAGTCTAAACCTTCGTTCAATTATACCTTTACTTATTCTATGTCTCAACTTTTTTAACTTCTGAACCTAATTATCTAGTTTTTTTGTGGGTTCTTTACAACTTTGAAATCCCATTTTCTATTCTACTAAATTATCTTCTAACTAAGCTTATGAATCGCTTTCGGATTAACTTTCCACTTCTTCTCTACCTGAAGCTTTGCTCGATCTCTTAATTTATCTTTCAATTTCTCAATCCCATTTTCCTTCTATGTATTCTATACTTTGATATCATTCATGCCTTATTCTATTACCGCAATCCTCTAATTGCTTATACTATCTTATGACTTAGTTTTATAACCTCTCAAGGTTTCTTATTGGCTTATCTTCCATTTGTTCCTTGTTTTACTAATTCCTAAATTTTATTTATGATCATTAACGGTTCTAAGTTTACCTCATGTCATTACCTTTCTTCTTATCCTCTTCCACTCACAATAATTATGTCGTTACTGTAGCTTCTCATTCCTTTCATCATACAACTTAGCATAAGATCAATAGAAGTAAATTTGGCAAATCTTGACTTTCTTCTATCTTGGATTCAAATGAAATGGTTGACATTGCAGATCAATTGTATTTGAGTTAACTTGACTCAACAGGAATAAATATGACTTTTGACTAACAAACCTAGCAAGAAAGACAATATTGATAAGAACTTAATACTCGATAAGACTTGACATGACATAATACACTAATGAGATTAACATGACATGAGACTCAACAATAATGAATTGACTATTTTAGATTTGCCATTACTTTGTTGGGTTACCTATTGCAACTGCTCATATGAAGTGTAATGTAACTTCATAGCTTTCCTGTGCATTATTACCTTAATGGATTTTCCTCTAATCTCCAATTCAATATTTTCAATATCCACAAAAATTCCTTCTCCAAAGATAATTGGTTTAATGAAAGAAGTATTATCTCTTTTAAAAATCACATTTCTTCAATTTCGACATACTACTTATGGTCACTTAACTTCATTAATGACATCTACATATACTTTATATATCAACATGCTATTGATAATTATCACCACTAGTATCTTCATATACAACTGGCATGTATACGTTTCTCCTAATTCTATAAGTACAATCTATGCACTGATCCTATATCGATATCATCCTAATTGGAGGTGATTCCAGAAAAATATAGTTACATCTTTAACTCTTATGGTCCCATTATCCAATATAGAATTTTCACCTATACGTTTGATTCTTGGTTAACTGAATCATAAAGTTCAAATATTCACAAAATAATCTTTAGAAATACACTTAAACATTTATATATTATTGATAAATCAAATACTTATTGGTATTTTCCTCAATTTCTCACTTATAGCTATCAATAAAATTCCTCATGATCTACCACTTATAGTTTTTCTTTTGAGTTCCACTTTAATCATATCCTTTAACATATTGGATCGATATCCTTCCTTTAATATAGATTCTAAACTAACAAGTAATGATAATCCCAATCACCTTAAATCTCTTTTCGTTTACCAATTTCAAACTTGTAGTAAATGAACACCTTAATATCATCGTTGTACTTATATTTCATCCATTTGTATATCCTACAATAAGGTTACTTATCAACGGATTCTTTTATTCATACTTATCATTCAACTAAGATCAAGGAAGAGTCCTTCAATGAAATCACTACTTATCTTCTAATTCTTTTAAGCTCAAATCCTTAAATAACTATCTTTGATCAACCTTCTTATTATCCTATCATAATTAGTTTACCAATAGATAACCGTTTTATAAAATTTACTTTCTAAAGAGTTATGCCTTTCTAGATTGATTTTTGGAATAACTAAGTAACTTTTAATTAAAAGTCCTAATCATCTCCAACTTGTTGCTTTAATTCCATTTCCATCGTTACTGATTACTCATCCTATTATTATTTTAGGATGTTTAGATACATATTCGATTGTAGTTTACTTGACAATCGTACTTCTTTCCTTATATACTATTTAATAATCATCCATCTCCCATAATCAAATATAAGGACCATAGAATGATATAGTTCCTTTTTGCCTCAACATGAAGATCCTACTACCCTCTTCGTACTTATTTTACTTCATTTGCACTTGCTTATAATCTCTAAAGTATAAGCTCTCAATTCATTACTCATTAAAGACTAAAGGATTCATGATCTAATTGAAATCTCATACTACAATTTCCACCACCATCTGTACATATGTAAAGAACTTCCAAAATCGGTCACCTAAAACACATTTAATCCCCTTTTACATCCTTAATCACAAGTGTATAACACATTATAGCATATATACATATCCAAAGAATACATATCCATCAAGGAGCACAACTATATCCATTAAAAGATCAATAGGATGTTCACTTATATGAATAACTCATCATATGATAAATTCTAACTCCCGACAAAACATAACCACTTATCATATTGTATCTAGCATCTAATTCACCGATATCAATTCTTTGTTTAAAAGAATTCCACCACCGTTATCCTCCAATTTAATTATCATCACCACTTATTGATTTAGTACTTTATACTTCAATAAGAAAATAAAAAATAATAATCATTCTATATACCTTATTGTTATTAGGCTCCTCAATGCCATCATCATTTATCATCTCCTATACTACATTCTCATTCTATACAAGATTTACTCCTAAATTAGGTTTTGAATATAACTCTAGTATAGGTTCTAATTCATTTCTAAATCAGTTTCTAACTTTTCCCTCTCAATGTCTTGTCTTTCTAGAATCCTCTTCTACACCACACTTTATTTCACTCTCTATTATACTACCTTATATTTATACTAAGCACCAAGTTAAAATCATCTCGAAAATTCTATCGGTTTCCAATTAACCTTAATCTACAATACATATCACCATATCTCTATTGTTCCAAAACTCAAATTAATCTCTGCTATTATCCATGAGCTCATTGCTTCATCACATCTCATTAATAACAACACAACTCTATCAACAAGCTTCTCAATAGTCTCATCTATAATATTAACAACCAATTCTAACAATGTTCTCCACACCTCAACTATATATTAAATCAGAGAATTCTCCTTCATTCTACTTAAATCACTTTAACTAACCACCAATTCTCTATGTAATCCCATCACTAAGATCAAATTTGATTAACATTTATCTCAATTTAGTGTTATAATCACTATATATCCTATAATTTATAGTACAATATTTTAATACCTACTTATTTCTACCCACTATTGATGTACTCTTAAAATGTCTAATTCTTTTAATTATTATTTTTCAAAACAAGTTCACTAGAACTTTGCTTTGATACCAACTCAGAACTGTCATGCCCCAAAGCGGCAAAATCGTAATAGTCTCGTCATGCAAACCATTCAAAGATGAAAGCTGGCCATACAGCCGCTATCTTAAACCTAATTTACACAAGGCTTTTATAACTAACCCGCTTTAAAATAAACAGCTCATAATTTAAATAAAATATTTACTTATGAACTTAAGAAAAGTACATACTTACATTAAAATAATCTAAGTATCTTACAAGATTTAACAATCTAGTCACAATTTAATTGAGTAATTTGTAAACCAATGCTAAAAGATTTAAAATAAATCTAACTAGAAAGTGTATTCGGTCTTTAGTTTACATCCTCACTCTCCAAGATCCCACAGTTACTAGCTTCAAAGTTGATATAAGCTGCTTCCTAGCTAGCACTTATAATAACACCTATAAAGATATAAGCAACCACAGTTTAGTAAGTTAAGATGGAGACTTAAAACTATATCACAAACATAAACAAGGTTAACAACCAAATTATTAAGTACAATACATGTTCAAGCAAATGCCATCGCATAACATTGTTTGGCCGGTCATGAGATTAGAGAAATTACACCCACTCTAATCTAGGTTAAAGAGTTACCATTAATGCAACAGCTCACGACCAAACCCAAGTTTGTGCAATGAAGACACCGTTCCTCCCATGACTATCTTCAAACTATTGACTTCATCTTTGCTACGACCTTCTTACCTGTCACTTAGTTCGACTAAGGAAGAAGAAGGAACCAATTATGCCATCCAACATTATCCCTTTTGAAGGAGTCGATTTTTAGTCGGAGAATCCTAATGTTTCCCCAATGGGTTACCATGTAAGTCCAATTTATGATTACAAATCATATATTTGATTAGGTTCAATTTAAGGTGATCAATCAGTTTATACAATACAGGCCAGAATAACAATTCAAAATCATGGCATTAAACTTGGAAACAAGCACATGCATACAACCACTACCCAACAAGCACCATCAGGTACAATTTCAAGCCTCCAAAATACAACAATATATTAATCCTAACTTACTTAAATTCCTTACTTTCCCACTCCAGGTCCGACTTGCTCAAGCCATCGCCAATCATCTCTATAATACAAACGTGGTTTCAGTTTTCCATATAACTATTATAGGTTGGTTTTATCCTATAACACTTATTGTTATTTTTTGTTTAGAGTTTAATATGCCTAATTATCTAGGTTCTTAAGTCTTTTACTATTATTCTTAATTCAGGCTAAGTTCAAGTTCGGTTTCCCACATTGATTTCTAAATTAGGTTCTAGTTCATTTTCTGAAAACGGTTTTATACACGAACCCTAAAACTCATTTCAATCCCATAACGTGAAATTAATCACATTATTTTTTGAGTTTCCTAAATATCATATTTATCCCTAATCAGTATGTTAATTCATTCGGTATACCCTTTATCTTACTCAACTACCAAATTTACCTCCGATGTGAGAAAATTTTACATTTTTCATATAATTACCTAAATTTAAGTCTCTTACTAGATTTTATATATTTTCCTATTATTAGTAAAATATCAATTTTTATTCTAATATTTTCTATTTATTATATTTCCAATTTTCCATATTATGTATTATTACTTATTATATATATAATACACATCTAATATTTCTATCACTCCGAATATCATCTACCAACATCAATTAACATCTCAAAATATCTAAATTCATCCCAAATCAGATTTTAAACTTAATTACCCTAATTTACAAAATTAACTTAAATTTTATAATTTTTCCTATTACTTATTTACTACAATACTCTAATAATTACATATAACACCCTAAATGCTACAAATATCATACTTCATCAAATTTGAACATCCTAAAACATATAATTGTCCATCAAATCAATAATTACCCATTTAATTACTTAATTAATCCTAAATTGCCCATTTTATGCATTATTTTAAGGCCTAAAAATTATCTAAAAATTTTGAAAATTAATTTTTGAAAAAGGGCTTCACGTCACTATTATATAACCGCTAAGTAGTCTAACAAAAACTTTAGGCTCAAACTACACTTCTAAAGTCATTTATTTCTAAACCGAAACATGTTCGGTTTTGCATGATTTCTTAAAGACCATATATCACGGGACATGTTTTCATCAAAATAATATCTTTGCTAAAAACTAAATACAAAAATATTTCAAAATAACAAGTTTCATAATTTTTAAATTAATTTTGATATTTTTAACAATTTAAGAAAAATCAAGTAAAAATTAAAACTCACTAGAACTGGTAACTCTGGCCATCGTCGGTGGCCATGGGTGTATTAGCCCATCTAGGCACTACCACCACTATGTAGTGGTGGTGGCCATCTATTCCTAATTGTTCGTCGAGTCTAGGTTCTCTTTATAAGCCCCAATTACACAGTTTTTTGTAATTTTTTGTAAAAATCCTAATTTCCTTTCAATTTTGTCTCTCTCTAATTTTCTATAATTCTAGATATCCAAAATGAGCTTTTGAAATTTTTTAACTATTTATAGAGGCATAAGCAATTTTGATGTATTAAATTGAGGTGACATTGGCTTTATCCTTTTCCAAATTGCCTTTTTTGTTGTTTTAATCTAATTGGTTTATTTTCTACTTTCCATGCCCCTATTCCAAACATTTTCATGAATTTTCTTGATTTTTCCTTAATTATTTATGATTTTTTTTAATTAATTAACCATATTTTAGCTTATTTCGCGTATTTTAAGTAATTACGTGTATTTCTATCTACAATTAAATACATATTTGGTATCAATAAATACTATTAAATATTATTTAAGTTATTTTATGATTTTTAGTGTACATATAATTTATCTCTAACAATTCGTTAATTATCCGAATAAATTTTACACATTTTCGATAAATAACAAGTAATATACTTAAAATTTGAAAATTTTATATTATTTTATTTTATTACCAATTTTCTTAAATTCGAACCTTTATGATCACTTTTACTAATATTCCTAATTTCATCATAAAATTTGGACTGAATCGGACAGTCTGCTCGATTGCCTTAAATTCTACAAATCAAACTCCAAGTAACAAATCAAACTCCGAGTTTGAATTATGTTCTTAGGATGGCTAACTTTTGAAGTTATTTTAAGAAATGTAGTTAAAGTTTCTGAATAGGCTTAATTAGAGG
Organism: Lumnitzera littorea; assembly: GCA_024138015.1. Taxonomy (NCBI): domain Eukaryota; kingdom Viridiplantae; phylum Streptophyta; class Magnoliopsida; order Myrtales; family Combretaceae; genus Lumnitzera; species Lumnitzera littorea. The sequence continues at coordinate 9,379,168 of JAMXBB010000010.1, read as the reverse complement.
ACTTCCATATTAAGTTATATATTTTTATGTGAAAAAAGGGAATTACATAATATGTTATGTATTTGTAACTTTATATATTGTTGACTGAAATCTATTATGACCCCTAATTGTATTAAGGTCTCTATATTTCGAAGAAAACTTTTAAAATCCAAAGTTTTTCCGAAGTAGATTTGCCAATTCTTTAAGGGTTGACAAACACTGTATTTAAAAATTTTTGTTGTTTCATATTTTTTACTTTGAGATTGATTTGAAATATTTATTTTTGTATACATGTTGTGAGTGCATCATTTTCTAATATATAAATATAAGCAAGGTTTAATATGAGTGTTTCAATATTGACTCAATGTAACAATTATTAAATAACTTTATAAAGAAGATAACAAAAAGAAAACTAAGGAATTGCTATCTCAAAAATAAGACACTACATCTAACTAGATAAAAGATGATATTAAAATTACATTCAATCTAAACAAAGAGTATAAAATAAACTCAGTAACAAAATTATAATCCCATACCGACTCTTTCTTGATCCCATCAGTATGTTTGTATTATTATCATTCCTAGTATAGCCATGGCAAGAATCATGGTTATTTTCGATTTCGACAAGACTAGTAGCATTGTGATATTAGGTTTTAGATGAATGAGAAAGATACGCCTTGATTAGTTATATACACTTTTGCACCTTCCTTCTTTGAAACTTTTGGTCTGTATTGCCTTCAAACCATAAATCAAATCCACCAAACAAGAAAGCTGATCTTGTATTGACGATGAGTCATCAGACTTATCTACTAAAGGATTCATAGAATTTATAAAGGTGCCCATCACGTTGAGTCATCAACAATGATCTTGTTGAAATCGAAAACAACTACAATTCTTTCCATGAACATACTTGAAACAATAATAATTAATAAAGTACTTAAACTAAAAGAAGATTGAGAATATTTGTAATGGTTTAATGGTTGTGTGCCTTTGAAACTATGATTTGGGTATTTATAAAGATGTGGATGAGAGTCTACGCAATAAATTATAAAGTAGTTGAGATTATAGTTTTGGGGAAAATTATTTCATATCTTGAGATTTTTCTCTTTTGGTCTATTCTCATAAGTAAAACTTCCTTCCTTATACCTTTATCTACCAAAAATCTAAAATATGATATGACTCAAAAACCTTTTAAATCTTACACAACAAAAAATCAATTTACTTTGCTATTAAAATTTGTTATATTTTATTTGCAAAATATATTTTCATTAAGAATTTCTTTTGACATATGCATATAGTGTAAAATCTTGAAAAGATCTAATGAATCCTTCTACTAAAGTTCTTTGTGTTTGGTATTGTCTATAAGGACCCACAATAAATAAATAAATATTTATATATTATTAAAGCCCCAAGAGTTTTGTATAACCACCTCTAACTTATCACTTTGAAAATTACCTATTGAGCCTTAATATAATATTATTTAATAGAAATACCTATACTAAAATAATTTTTTAAAATTATAAATATCATACATTATGGATAAATTGGCCAACTTCGCCAGATTCCTTTTCCACCATTTTTTTTCTCTCCCGCACTTTTTTTTTACCTAGTTTATTCAGCTCCATCTATTTAATTTTCAACTCTCTCCTCCATTTTATCCCACTTTCCTAACATTTTCTCTAAATTAAGTCCCTATTTCTAATTTTCTTTTTCTGGCTCAAAGAATTAACTTTTAATTTCTAATAATAAAAAATCATAGATAGAGATTTAAGTAAAACTTTTCCATAGATCATCATCCATGTTCTCAAAAAGAAAAAAGAAACATTTTTACATCTTCTATATTATTATACAAAATTAGTTTAATAATTTTCTTTACTTTGGATTACTTTTACGGAAACAATTAACGTACTTTAATAATATTTATTCTCTTTTGCAAGCTCAACAAGTTATTTCAATAATAGTTTTATATAAATATATTATATCGCTAAATTTAATTTTTACATATGCATCTCATGTGCGTGACAGCTAGTGTGCATATATATATACATATCTATATTATTAAAACAAATTAGCCATTAAGTAACCACCCTTTAAATATTACCATTTAGCCCTCTAGTTAAAACTTTATTGTAAGAAAACCAACATTAAAAATAACTTATTAAAACTATAATTATTTTATATTAAGGGTAAAAATAATATATCAACCCACTCTCTCACAATCCTAAAACCCACTTTTTCCACTATCTTCATACACAACATGGTACTTATCTCATGATCTCTCTCTTTCTATTTTCTCTACCATCTTGCTTCACATGTGCAGATTGTACGGCCAAAATTCAGATTGTGATGAAATATAATCACGATGATGATTAATGTCCAATCATAAGGATGAATTTCTATCTACAATCCTTATTTTCTCATAAGTAAAAAACTAAAGGATTTAAAGTAAGTGTAGATTGGGAAAAATGAATAAATCTATATTTATATTATTTAACAAAAATTATAATTTTTTATTGAATAGATAATGGTAAATTTTAAAGTTATAAATTTAATTTTATTTAATCAGCACACACATCACAAGTGCATTATCCGCTAGTATACATATATGTGTGCGTGCCTCTGTGTGTGTGTTGTGGTCCTTAATAGAAAATACCAAACCTAAAGAACTCAATAGAAAGACTCATTAAATCTTTTCATAGTTTTCAAACCATATGCATATGCTAAAAGAAATTCTTAATGAAAATATATTTTGCAAATAAAAAATATCAAATCTTAATAGCAAAGCAAATTGATTTCATATTGAGTAAATTGATTTATAAGGTTCTGAATCATATCATCTTTTAGAATTTTGGTAAGGAAGGAAATTTGACTTATGAGAATAGACAAAAAGAGAAAAATCTCAAGATAAGAAATTATCTTTCTCAAAACTATAATCTTGATAGATTTATAATAATATCTATAATAATCTAATATTTTTGTAATATTCCATAACAAATTATATTTATCATGGAGACTCCCCCACATCTTTATAAAGAACTAAATCATAGTTTCAAATGCGTACAAACATTACACTACTACAAATATTCTCAATCTTCTTCTAGTCTAAGTACTTTTTAATTGTTATTGTTCCATGTTTGTTCATGGAAAGAATTGTAGTTGTTTTCAATTTCAACAAGATTATTGTTGGTTGTGATGAATTTAGTGTAACCAACATGCTTGATGAGTGCCTTCCCACCATGCCATTGAAAAAATGACTATCAATATGGCTAGTTCTTATAAAATTTTCCCAACACAATCCATAGAAATTCCATGATTCCTTTGTTGGATAAGTCCGACGACTTAGTAGTAGTTTTCTCATCTAGTGAATCTAATTTATTGTTTCAAGGCAATACATATTGAAAGTTTCAAAGAAGAAAGGTGCAAAAAAATATCTAACTAACCTAGCGTATCTTTCTTATTGATCCATAACCAAATATCACAATCATTACTAGTCTTGTCGAATTAAAAAATAACCATGATTCTTGCCATGACTATACTATGGATGATAATAATACAAACATATAGATGGGATCAAGAAAGAGTCGATATGGGTTATAATTTTGTTACATAGAGTTTATTTTATACTATGTTATTTGTTTATTTTTATCTTTTGCCAAAACAGGAAAATTCTTTAGGTTAAATATAGTTTTATTACTGTCTTTTATCTGGTCAAATGTAGTATCTTATTTTTTAAATAGCAAATCTTTAGTTTTCCTTTTATTATTTTCTTTATAAAGTCATTTAATAACTATTATATTGAGTTAATGTCAAAAGACTCATATTGGACCTTGCTTATACACACACACACTCGAGAAAGCAGTGCACTACATGTGCAAAAATAAATACTCTAAAACAATCTCAAAATTAAAAATACGAAACATGTTTAGTGCAAAAATAAATACTTTTCAAATTAGTTGCCTCTATCTAATATCTCTACTCATAATATAGAGGATAAGAAGACCTTAAAATCATAGGAGATTTATTGAAATAACAAAGTTGAGAGTGGGATTTAAATTTTAAAATTTGATAGTTTTGTTACCTCCACAAAATGTGTAATTGTGCAGATTGTGTGGTTAGATATTGAGTTATTGAAAGTATAGTTTAGTCAAATAGAAAAGACTTAATGTAATTACTTTTAAAGAAAATGCAAAGTCAAATAATTTAATATTAACTGAATAATATAGAAGATATAGGTATAAATAGATATAAAAGATATAGATATAGATAATAATATAGAATATATAGATTTAGAAGATAGATGAGGGGTTGAAAATGTAATTTAACTTAAATAAAAAGGACCTAATGGTAATTTAAGTGTTATTAATAATTTTTAAAGGAATGTAGAGTTGAATAAACGAGTATTGACTTAATGNTTAAAATAGTCATAGTCCTCGATTTTTTAGAATTATCCGTTTCATTTCTTCCTAAAAATAGCTAATGATATTAAAATAAACAGGTCAGAGATTACGTAAGTGAGTGAATCATATTATGTTGCATCCCTCACTACAGGTTTTGTCTCAATGCATTTATAAACGTATTAGTCTTAGTTAATAAAGTCACAGAAATTGGTTTTATTGACACCTTCTATTCCTTTGCGAACCCAATAATCAGTGCACACCTGAAGGACAACTTGATCTACTCTTGCTACTTCGAAACTTTCGAAAAGATTGTTTTCCGAAATTTAGTTTAAAAAAATGTATGTAATATTTTTTGCTTTAATCCCTCCAAGATAATCAGCTTTCCTTTTCTAGAACGGAATCCCGAATTGATTTATTATTCATCCATACAATGACATCCGACTTAAATTTGGACAATAAATGCCATCATCTAAATCTAAATTGATTATTAAATTTTTAATTATGATTGTCACCACTTGACAGGGTAAGGTGATTGAAAAATTTCGACAATCCATGAGCGAGCAAGGGATTGGAAGATTAATATATTTCGGTGATGGTATAGGTGATTACTGCCCAAGCGTGAAGCTGAACGAATCCGATTTTGTGATGCCCAGGAAATTTTATGCAGTTTGGGATTTGATCAGCAAAAATCAAAGGCTTATTAAGGCGCAAATTTGCGAGTGGGTGGATGGGGAAGAATTCGAACGTAATTTGATACAAGCGATACAGAAAATTAAAAGCGAAGAAAACACCAACTCGAATAAGTTCACCGATTGCAAACTATAGGGTTCGTTTCTGTCTGGTCATGAAGTGTTGCCCCTTACTCTACCAGTAACTAGGTAGATTTTTTATGCACAGGACTAACTAGTAAAACGATAGACTATCTGGAGTTTTTAGATCCGTAGGATTCTTTTGTCAAAAAAAATTTGTTCTGTTGCGTTTTTTAGGTTGCAATGCTGTATTTGACTGGTCAGGAAATGAATGACCAAGTACAAACGATGAGATTTTGGCTTTTTTCTTTTCCAATACCATCCTAGGACAAAAGCTTTCATTATAAGTTTCCACATCTAAAAAATCTTTAGACATGGAAGTGAGCAGAAACTCACCATTTCTTCTAAACTTCTAAAATTGACATTTATTGTTAGATTCTACATTCCATACTTCAAACCATGTTTTTAAAGCCCTTTCTAGAAATTTCTATGGATCCGTCATTGCATTCCGTTAGAATCAATTGATTTCCCTCTATCATACTATTTATATTAATTATTTATTAAGAGCATATGTAGTGGCACTTTTTATGAAGACTTTTCCTTTAATAGGGTCATTATTAATTATTAATAATTATGCAAACTGATATTTGAGTCATATTTGCTATTAAGATTCCAATCTTAAGAAGTTGCATGGAATTGAGAACGTGCTCCTAATTTTTTCAAGGATTTAGGGACATCATCTTTTAGGATGAAAGCAAATATTGCCTTTCATGAAGAAATTCAATTGAAATCTATTAGGAGTTTGATTTTAATTTTATTGTGCCATAAGTTAATGAGTAATTATGTATTCGATGGAGTTTGTGTAATGCAATTTCGAGCATTGTATCCCAGTATGTGTCCCTACTAATATTCCATAGATAACTCACTATAACTAAAACCATAAAAGCACTATAGCCGATTGGTGATACACTAAGACTTCCAAAACAACATCTAAAACCATAAAATCTCAACAAATTTGTCGACTCAAAATCTATTTCTTTATGGATAACATGTCTATATAATAACAGAGCAATAAATGGTTACTTAATCCTTCTTTATTCACTAAACACATACAAAGTCAACTAATGCTATAAACAATACATACCAGAGTCAACTAACATCTAAACAACTAGTACCATGTGAACAAATAACTAAATATAATTAGAGTCGTAGGCAACTCCCCATAAGTGACAAGGTATAGTAATTGAATAGAATTAATAGCTAAAAGATAAATATAATACCATATAATATCGTTATTCGGTTCTCCTCGACAAGTAACCAGGTGTCTAAGTATTAAGTAACAAACTTAGATCTACTTAAATCATTTTCATGTGGAACTCTACTCGAGATAACGTTTGTGCATAGATCATTAAGTGCCTTACCACCACACTAATCTTCCCAAGGTCTTGACTAACACTAAGCACACACAACACTTAATTAATTAGGCTTGATGTTTTATATTGTCCATTTAAGGTAGTAACATACACACATAAGCAAACACCCATGTATCATGTACCTAATATAGTAGAACACTAAGAACTCAACAGCTCAGAACTCTTCACACCTAGTATAAGTGATAAAACCCAACTTAAAACTACTACACTAACAACTTGTAAAGAGATTAGATCAAATTTAAACAAAATTTGTTAAAAAGCATTTAGAAAAGATAAAGCAATTTAAAAACAATTATTTGTAAAACTAAGAAACAAATTGAAGCAAAAAAGGAATTGAAAATGGGAGAAAAAGGAAGCTTAGAAAAAGATTGTTAAAGGTACATAGCCAAGCTTAAAGGATGTGCACCTTTTAGCTATGAAAAGATTAGAAAAAAGAATAAAGAAAGAGAAACTTCGAAAGAGACATGGTCATGCAACATGGTCGCATCAAGACCATGCTTGCAACACAACCTAGACACGATTGTATCTAAGGTTCGTGTAACTTTCTAAACACTTCCTCAACCAACATGGTCACTCGATACGGTCATGTCTAGTGCTCACGTAACTTTCTAAACCCTTCCTCAGCCAACATAGTCATTCTATATGGTTATGTTTAATAATTATGTGTAACAATCTGATCAAAACTCCTCCTAACGAGGTATTGTCTATTTTAGCATGAAACACTATATGATTTTCTCTCCTAGTGCAGTAGCTGCTCAAGAGCTCATCCATCTTAAGATTGACCTAACTTCAGCACATTTAACTTCAGAGTTCTGATGTGCTCTAAGCTAATGTAGTAAAGGCATTTCGATTATTAGAGTTCCATCATTTAGAACTTAAAGAATATTATAATCGACCCTCCTTACAAAACTGACGTCCTCATTAGTTTTGTCATATAGGTCCAAAACTACTATCAAGCAAAGATTTACCTTTTTGCTAGTAAAGTGCTCTAATACCACTTAGAATGACCCAATCAAAACTCCTTTCACCAAGGTATTATCCACTTTAGCATGAGACGTCATACAGTTTTATCCCTTAGTATAGAAATTTCTTAAAAAGTCACACATCTTAGGATTGACCTAGCTTAAACACGCGTAACTTTAAAGTTCCAACATATTCTAAGCTGCTATACCAAAAGGTACCTCGATAATTAAAATTCCGTTACCTAAAACTTAAAGGGCATTACATCATGGTTACCTTACAAACAGTAAACATTGATTTCTTCCTTCTCCTTTACATAAACACCAACCTAACTAGAATTTTCCACTTCTACACCACAATGCCGTACCCAAACTAACAAAGAACTTAATACTCAATCAACATCACGACCCTCTCTCTTCTTTTACAATCTTAATTTTTTGCCTCCTTCCTCTTTTGCTAACTTTAGTCTAGTAAATCCTTAAAGCATCTCAATTTATAGCTTATCATCCAATATATTTTATCAAAGTTACTTAGCATATGGTTTTTGTATCCTATATATAGCAATATTATGGTTTGATAGAAATTTCATTTTGGTGATTTGACAAGATAAATAAAATTTAAACGTAACCCAATCAAGTACTTAAACATTTACAATTGTAAAAATATTCTCTATTCTGCCCACCAAAGTTTAATATTATCCTAATTTAAACTATATGGAAAATTTAAGAACCTTTCAAATTATTACTAGCTAGTTCAATTGTAGTATGATTATGGGTTTGATATTGATTATGTATCCAATATAAAATTTTGAAGGAAGATTAAAAAAAAAATCAATTTCACAAGATACAAAGTGGTTCCAATGTGCCACATGGTAGGTTTCCAATACAAAAGTTTAGAAATTGATATCTACAAGATAGAAGACAAGTAGGATTTCATACCCTACTTACCATGTACTCACTTATACCTAAGTCTCATGATGTGCTAAATAAGAATTGGTAACTTGCTTAAACAATAATTTTTAAGTAATGAGGCCATTAAGTTATAGTGTTTCTCGCCCTAATAATCTTTTTATAATTCTCTCCAAAGGTTGGAATAGGTTGTGATCAGAGAAAAAAACTTAAGTCTCAAAGGATATGTTTAGGATTGAGATTCAAACTATTTACTTTTAAATTTCTACCTTTCTTAAATTTCATTCGCACTTATTACTTTTAATTTTTTGACTATCCAATTTCATTGTTTAGTAGGTAATTCCAATTTTATAAATATCAATTTTCATAGTTATTTTTATATTAATTAATTTGTATGTATTATCATTAAATGTGATGAGCCTGAACAAATATTTAACCTGAAACTTGCAATATCTAATTTGTGAATCAACTTTCATATTATGAGTGTATACATGATATGATAACCTTAAGGCATTTTAATAAACCCCCTTTAGGTTCTTATAGAAAAAGGAAAAGTATAAAAAAGTCTCAAACGTTTACCTATATATACAAATTAATCATTAATCTTTCATTTAGTCTATTTTAGTCATCAACGTTTTAATAAATTTACAAAAAAAAAAAAAGTTCCTTTAGTTTTTCTGTTAAGTATAGACAATTAGTTTTTCCATTAAGTATGGACACATAGTAAAACCTAATTCGTTCAAATAATTAATTTAATTAAATAAACTAATAATATATGTTATATAACTAAAATTTAGAAAATTAATAAGAAATACCAAAAAATGATAAAAAAAAAGTTGAGAAGAATAAATATAAAAAATAATATATATTATTTATTAATTTATGTTAAAACAAATATTAACATATATGTATATAAATATATATAATTATTTTTTTCACTTTTTCAAAAAAATTTATTTTTATTTTACATTTTTCTTATTTTTTCTATACTTATATTTTTATCATTTTTCCATTTTTTTTGTATTTTTATCATTTTTTCTAATTATTTTATTATTATTTATATAAAAATTATACATAGACAAGCTATATGTTGATATATGTTTATAGTAACAGAAAAGTTAACAGAGTTTAACGAAATGATTTATTTGAAACCACTACAAAATATTGAGAACTAAAATAAACTAAATAAAAAGTCAAAGACTGATTTATAAAATATGAAACATTAGCGATTTTTTATACTTTTCCTTATAGAAAACACCTTAGCCACTTTAACAATATAGATTTATAATTTTTATAATAAGCATTTAACGTTTTCTTATCAAAGTCTTTTCATGTTTAAAGGAGAGTTTACAAGTTATCTCAACAAAAATCTTATTATAAAAATCATTTTGTTATGGAAAATGATTTTCCATTTTAAAAAGCCTAATTCCCTTTTTGCATTGAAAATGTTAGGATTTTCACTCTTAATGAAAATTTTTTCTCCCTTATAAGGAAATGTTTTCTACTTGGAAAGTAATTTTCAATAGGGAAAATGTTCTCCAAAAAATATTTTTCATGAAACAAATTACGGTAAGAACTTGGTGCATTTCGAAAATTTATCCTCAATAAGCAATAATGTGCACTTAAACCCCCGAATTCAATTATGTATAATCAAGTCCTTATATTTTGATATTTGTTCAAATATGACCCCATTTTGTTTTTGTTAGGTTAATTGTAAATTTATTTTGTAAATCATTGATCATATGAAAATAGACCCTTAAACCTTTAAAATATGGTTTTTATCTTCCAAAACCTTTAAAAATGTATAAGTAACCCTTAATATGTCCTAAAACCCAAAACTGATTATTGGATTCTAAATTTACTTCTTTTCTAGAGTAATAAAAATCCATTTAGTGATTGTACAAAAAAGAGGCTTTTGTCCACCATTTGGGTCCATGCATCATCCGAAGCCATGTGCCTTACACTAGTCTGGTGAGAAAGGGGCAATCACGTAAGTAAGCAAGTAAAAGAATCCCTTACCATTGTGAGTATGCAGATGAGGTGAGTTGTAATGTAATCTAATGGATGCACACATAATATTAGGGAGGTTGTGGCTAATCCGGCAAGAGGGTTTTCCATATTATGAAATCAAAAGTACTGGTTCTCTTAGAAGGGATGGACAACTATAACGTCTCTAGTATTTCTAATTTAAGTTTTATTTATAATGTCTCCAATTAAGGTCTAACTATAGCAAATACAATTTAGATGAATACTTGTTAAAATTTTATTAGAGCTTCACCACCTAAAAGAGAGGGAAAAATCAAACCTCAAATGTAAATTAATTACCTATCGCGTCCTCCACCAAAGCCATTAGTCAACTAAGACTGATGATTGAATTCTCATATTGCTTGTTTTGTAGAACGATAAAAATCCTTTCAGTGATTGTACCAAAAAGAGGCTTTGTTATAAAATCAACGTTGTCGACTAGACTTACGTAGGATAAAATAATAACCAGCACTCACTAAATTGCTTTATGACTTCACATCTTTGCAATGGAGAAAACATGACAATAAATATATTCACTTTTTGATTACATCTTTTCCGGGCAAAGAATGAGAATGCAATATGGACCATCACTTTTTTGTCTTTTTCAATTTCTCTTTTTTCTTTTTTCACAAATAATTGGGGGCTAAATGAAATGGAAGTTAGCGCACGTATCTAATCTTATAAGAATATTTCCACCCTAAACTCATGATGAAAGGATATTAATTGACATATTGTTTGTCCTCTTTTGCACAAATTAGATATAAATCCTCGACACTATTAATAATATGTGAAAAGATTTTCTAAACTTTTAAACGGAATTATTACTTTTCTATAACTTTAGAAAATAAGTATAAACCATCCAAATTGTTGCTAAAGATCCAAAAATTATCACTATTAATAATCATTTGAGCGATAGATTGAAGTTTTCGTGACGATTTGAAAGTTATATATATATATATATATAATATATTTTCAAGAGTTACTAGAAATTAAATACTATTGACATTTTATTATCAATAATAAAATATACCAAAATCCTGAATTAGATACCATTAGCAGATACTATTCATATGGTAAACAATAAAGATTGTAATTTCACCATTTAGGTTTTCTATTTCATTACAAATTTCTCTTTCTCAATGCCTTTCATCGGACTATTTCAACTTTACACAGGAGCTTGAGATAATTACATAAAAAAGAATAATTCATTCTTGATGTAAACTTTCAAACTCATAAGATGGGATTTTTTTTTAAATATCATCCATTTTTTTGATAGAATCAGTCTAATCTCCCATCTTATCCTTTATTTTGTATCCATAAGATTCAATATTACCTCCCCTCAACTCCTAAGAAGTATTTTAGAAAAAGGAAAAAAAAAAAAAAACTCTTAAGAACTCACAAGTGATTGACATAAAACAAAACCAAATCAAATCTTAACCAAAATAAATCGAATTATAAATATATTTTTTTACAAAATTGCTTTGAAATATTTTCGATCCAAAAATTGAGAAGGGATAAGCTGAATCATAACATTTTGAGAAACTTTCTATAAGTTTTACATAAAGATATATGCATTTATACATTCAAAAGTGAAGAATGTAAATACCCAATAAAAGTTAAAATTTGTTTATTGTATTTCTTTATATTGTTTGTTCAATTATTCTAAATCAATTTGAAAAGTTAGAAGTTTTGGGATGGTACATACTCATATCTCACTTTGGGGTTGTTGATTTTATGGTGGGCATTTTTTTTTTCCTCATAAATTTAATGTTTGAATATTGTATTTATCTAATGGACATGATCCCTTTTTCAGTTGTTTTACATCCGTAACATATATTTATCAAATCGGTTTTTGGGATTCGACTAGGTTCTCAACCGGACCTTACGGTTTAATTTGAAATAATAATAAACTAATCAATTCCGTTTAATTTGGTACACTAAACCGTACCCAACCCTAGCTTTACCAAAAATGAAGAGTTCTCGAGCGTAAATATCCTTTATTACCTGTTAATTCTTATGTGCTTTAAGGAGATTATTAAATAACAACATTCGAGTTATGAAGATATCCGCCCATGATTTATTGTTTAATTAGTGGACACGTTGCAATTTGTCCTATACATCTTACATTTTGGGAATAAATTACATCGATTTTCTTAGAACCTTTCGATCATACAGAAACAACACAAATTGTATATATTGATTAAGCACAGCAAAATGGCCACTTCATTTACCCTATTCACAAAATTTATTTTTTGATAATTACGATTTACTAAAACTATAGGGATCTGTATATTTTCTTAAGGCTATTAGGAGATGTATTATCACATAATAGGGGTTGATGTATTTAGCTATGAACTCACTCTGCGTTGGAATGATTTTATTAGTATAAATACTTAATCTTATTCACCATCATCACAATTGTATGTATTTTTCCTTTTTTCTTCTGTGAAAATAACGAAAAGAAAATATTTGAATCTAATTTATTTCAAAAAAGACTAGCATTCATATCATTATATTATAAGAACCTTAACAGTGCAAGTATATTATTATAAAAAGAGAAAGCCAACATTCATCATGCAAGAAGAGTCATTTCTTTTAACATACATCAATATCATTCAAAACCTTATTTATATTGTGTAATTAACTATGTGAATCTTATTTTGGCAATTCGTTCCATTTAAAAAAGATATCCTCTCTACTGAAAATATCGAAGAAAGATGACATCCACTCCCAAAGCTAAATATGTCAATGTCACATTTGTTTCCCTTAACATAATACAAGAATACTGTTTTTATAAATGAATAGTATGAATGCTTAAAATTTATCCACTCGATTTTGAAAAGATTATGTGCAAAATTATAATTTTTTTATTGTTTCATTATTTTATTTGTCCATTGTATTAACTAGACATCTTATATTTTACAAATTATAAAAGTTCATAAGGAGAACTAAAGTTGTTTATAGTTCAGTTCGACTTGGTTCAGTTTAGAGCCCAAACCCAGCTCAAACCGAATCGAACCGCAGTTGAAATGGTTTGGTTTAAATCCTTATTGAACTAGATTGCTTTTAATAGTTCAAGTTTTTAAATTAAATCATGTGGTTTAGTTCGAATCACTTTTAGAAATACTTCATTATATATAATAATACTAATGGTTATTGAAATATTTTACCAAACATTAATGTTTAAAATGAGCAATATTATGCAAAAATTAAAGCTAAGTAATATTATGTTACAGTAATATTGCATATTAGGTAATAATGAAAACATGAAAAATTGCTTAAAAGATAAAAAAGACAGTAAAAGAGAATGAGTGAATAGTGGAAGTTGAGTGTAAGAAAAGAGATAATAGAAAAAATAAAAATAAGATCAAAATGAGATGTTAATACGATTTAAAAATTAAAAATGTCACTTATTTTTTATTTTTCTATAAAATATGATTCAGTTCGGACTTAATCGGTTCGGTTCAACCATCTAATCAAATTATGAACTACTTGAACCTCTTTCAAACCGAACCAAAATATAAAAGAGCTGTATTTTACGATTTGATTTGAGTTTTGATTTAGTTCGATTCAATTCGATTTGATGAACAATCCTAAGGAGAACCAAGAAATTGGATAAGGATTCTTTATGTTATATTCATGATAGATATAAAACAAATACAATTTCTAAATCGTAATATACACAAAGACATTCCAATCGTAATTTCTACTGAAAATATCGAAGAAAGATGACATCCACTCCCAAAGCTAAATATGTCAATGTCACATTTGTTTCCCTTAACATAATACAAGAATACTGCTTTTATAAATAAATAGTATGAATGCTTAAAATTTATCCACTTAATTTTGAAAAGATTATGTGCAAAATTATAATTTTTTTATTGTTTCATTGTTTTATTTGTCCATTGTATTAGCTAGACATTTTATATTTTACAAATTATAAAAGTTCATAAGGAGAACTACGATTGTTTATGGTTCGGTTCGATTCGATTCAGTTTAGAGCCTAAACCAAATTCAAACCGAATTGAACCGCACTTGAAATGGTTTGGTTTAAATCCTTAATAAACTAAATTGCTTTTAATAGTTCAAGTTTTTAAATTAAACCATATGGTTCGATTCAAATCGCTTTTAAAAATACTTTGTTATATATGATAATACTAATGGTTATTGAAGTATTTTACCAAACATTAATGTTTAAAATGAGCATCATTATACAAAAGTTAAAGCTAAGTAGTATTATGTTACAATAATATTGCATATTAAGTGATAATGAAAACATGAAAAATTGCTTAAGAGATAAAAAAGATAGTAACAGAGAAGGAGTAAACAGTGGAAGCTGAGTGTAAGAAAAAAGATAATGAAAAAAATAAAAATAAGGTCAAAATGAGATGTTAATATGATTTAAAAATTAAAAATATTACTTATTTTTTATTTTTCTATAAGAAGTAATTCAATTCGGATTCAATCAGTTCGGTTCGATTCAACCACCTAATCAAACTATGAACCATTTGAACCTTCTTTAAACCGAACCAAAATATAAAAGAGTTGCAGTTTTGATTCCATTCGATTTGAGTTTTGATTCCATTCGATTTGATTTAATGAATAATCCTGAGGAAAACCAAGAAATTGGATAAGGATTCTTTATGTTACATTCATGATAGATATAAAAACAAATGCAATTTCTAAATCGTAATATACACAAAGACATTCCAAGCTGTGTCTCTTTTAAGACTCTTCTCTATCTATATTTCTCCTCAATCATAAGAAAAAGCAATCATTATATACCACACCGGACATAGGAACCACCCCCAAAGGTGGTTGCAGTACAAAAAGAATTAAAAAGCGACTTGAAACGTGGGCTGCGAACATGATAAAGTCCATGCTTCTCAGTGTGGACGTATGACCTGTTTTGCAAAGAAAAGTACCTTCTAAGATGAACAGTCTCTCCCGTAAATCATGCCACTCATTCTAATTTTTGTATTTTTACATTGCTTTATAAAAGGGAGCGATGACAAGTTAACGTATCTGCCATTGGTAGTGGAAGCCAGTATAACCAAGCTCGGTTTTTCAGGACTACATGTGTAGTTTTCTGAATGAGGTTGATATAGAGAAGGACAAATTTATTCAATTTCTATGGCCATTTATTAAACCAAATCAAACTGTATTAAGGGCAAACTATACTTATTTATGACTCGTTTAAGCTTGCGACTCTATTACCTCCTCTCTCCATACTTGTTTAAAAAATGTTGAATTCAGTATTTTGTACAGACAAACTGTTTCAAATTAAATCAAAATATATTGCTTAAAAAAAAAGAACAAAAATTACTAATTTATATGTTTAGAGCATTCATTTCACCTATATATTATAACTAAAAACAAAAAGGGATTTGAATCCCATATACCCTATTCAAAGATGAATACCCATATCACCAAAGTATAATGATTTTAACAATCAATTTTAAAAACTTTGACATTTATAATTCTTGATACATTTAGTCATTTAGCAAATGGGTTTAAGGTACTGACATTTCTTAATAGCCAAAAGTGCCCAAGCTTTTTTTTTTTTAATTCACGTCCTCAACTTTTTTCTTACTTCTTTGGATCCTCGTCATTATTCAGTTTTTATTGAATAGAATTTCTATCTATTCCATTAAATTTTTCTTTTTGTCATTAACACATGTCAATTTAAAATCGATCCAATATTAAATGAAAAATGATATATGTACAATGGAAACAACCGCATTAAAGTACGAAGACAAAGCGCCCTAACATTTATAAGAGATTCATCCACGTGTTTATTAAATTGCAGCGAGTGCATATAGTTTTTTTTTTTTCTTGCTTTATGGTTTAATTTATTCTTTCTGATCGTGATGTTTTTCATCCGTTGTAATAAATATATTTAGTTAGAAAATATAACAAAAAAATAAAAAAAGAAAGGAAAGGGGAAAAAAATTTATAAAAACCACCACCTTGATCGGCTACCCAAGCATTTGCTCCATTATCCGGTGATCGCGCGGTGATAAGCTCAAGGGTAAAAGTGACGAGCTGGAAAACCTATATTGCCGTTTTCAATATCCGCACTACAAACTCCGGGAAATCGAAATACAGGACAAGATTAAGGGGATAAACTAGATGGCATGCGGCAACATTAAATGAATGTGATCTCTTTTCGCGCAATAATTACGGCCAGTCGAGATAGGCAATTGATTTTTTCAGATGCTGGACCACACGTACATTTTATGTACATTTTTTAGTAATATTACCGTTAAATACACGAGTCGTCAGAAAGTTATAAAAACAAAAAAAAAAGGTTAACACCTATCAAATTTTTTTTACTTTTTTATCACAGTTATTAAAAAAAAAAACTATAGAAAAATATATATTGTTATCCTGATAGCAAAAAAAGTTGATAGATACCAATTTTCTATCATAATTATCAGAAAGAAAATACAAATATTATCATAAAAGAAAATATATAATATTACAATAAAATCAAAATTAACCAAAAAGAGGAAAAATCAGCAATTTTTTCCGTCTGATTCTAGGAACCTCCTCTTTTCGGAAGAATAACGTCCGATAGCTGCAATGGGAAGAGCAAAATCGTTTCTACAGAAAAAATGTCCAATCGACACTTTCGCTATCTTCAAATTCAAAAAAGTTGAATAGGGGATTCCGTTCCTTGGCGTCGAAGTTCTCGTCCATCATCATAGTACTGGAATTGAATGGTGACATGACAAACTGATTGTGGTCGACAACGCGGCTTAACATGGTTGGGTTTTCATAATTTTTACGGTACTTTCGTTAACTTTTTAATTCGTTACTTTTTATTACATTACACAAGTAAATATATTTAATATCATTATTCTATTATATAAATTGTCATGGATCAATAAGAAAATTGACACATGTAGACGAAAATTTTAACAGGATTTTTCAAAATCCTATATTGTAAAAGATGGAAAATCTTAAGGACTCAAATGAAAAAGAAAAATGTTAAAAACTAAATATTACTTTACTAAACCAATGGATATATGCAGTCCACCCATATTAATCTTCTTTATTTTAATCCAACCACTATAATTCAATTAACTTATGACCCCAAAAGATATGTACGTGGAAGGAATTAAAATTGAAACTAATGGTCATGACATCACAAGACAATAACAAGTCAAAGTGCTAGTTAAAGGTATCATATAACTATAAATATGACCTACCGAGAGATTTCTCTTAATACACTAACCCAATTTATGATGTTACAAAGGTTAATAACCCACTCATATGAAAATCAATGTTTAACTAAGTAGATTGATTCGATACTAGACTTGTGGTATCATACTAATCACTAGTAGAGTTTCCCAAATCATCGACCACCCCAATTCCTTTTTGTTGTTCCAAAGCATAAGTAATAAGCAATTAGGTTCCACTTTCTGTTATGCTCATTATTATCTTACCCTGACATATAAGAAACATCAAATAAATGCCCATTCACCAGTGTCCTAAGCAAATATATTCCACCATTCACCTTTAATACTTGTCTCCAATACCATTTATATAAACATAATTGTGACATATCCATACTTAAAAACAAAAGTATGATCCTAACTTATATCTATGGTCTTTGATTAAATACATAAAGGTTAAAAATTAAGAAAGATGTCTAGTTTTCTACATCTAGCTTAAGATTATTATGCCTTAGGTATTTGTGATCAATTAATAACAAATATGTAATCTAAATAACTAACTAACAATTTATTGAGTTAACAAGCTTCTAACTTACAATATAACCACTAGCTAACAACTTAATAATTAATTGACTAACTTACCTATTAATTAGTTAATTTTAAAGAAAAAATCCTATGCATGCCCTTAAAGGGGGTGGTTAACCCAATTAAAAGGGTCATTTGACTACCTAGATTTGTCCTCCTTTGACTTGTTTTAAAGGTTGATCACAACCTACTTCAAGGTTGGTAGTCCAACCTTGCCTCGACTGGTTTATCATCTTAACAAATATAAATTCTCTTTCTAAAAACTTCAAAAATCAAAACTCCAATTCACCAAACATTTTTCCAATATTAATAGCAAATTGGATGAGTAAAAACTATTCATTAAGATTCTTTTCTATCTTCTAGTCTAAGTTCTATTAATCTATTCTTAATTCTAACTATGCAAATTATAAGAATTATTCAATTTAATTCAAATGCTTCTATTGTCTATACTTAAACCAATAGAACTTCATTCACACATAAACATTAATTGTAACAATAAAAAACCAAGCGTCCTTATTTTATAGGACTAATGACTCCATTCTTAACTAATTATATCATGTAACTTTAATTTGCTTCTATAACCAATAAATTTGTATAACATAATAAAAATCCTTTTTGAAAAGTTCTAAGGTCCAAATCTAAATCTCTCTAAATTTTTCGTCTTGTCTTGATATTCAATATAATACTTATTGATGGTAGAATTTCAATAGGAAATTTTACGATTGGAAAAGCATGCAAAATAAGCACAAGTAAATTAAGAGTGGGCACCAAAGGTTTTTCCGTCGTAACATAGTCACTCTAATATTTAAATTAATGAGAATGTTTTAGAGAGAGAGAGAGAGAGGGGCTCTCAAATGTAACCTTTACCTCATATTTATAAGCATGGGACCTGTAACTCCTTAGAACTGTAGGGCCCTAGAACTGTAGGGCACTACAACCTACCATACATTCCTACCAATTAGGAATACGTTAAGATTTTAAAACCAACTATAATCTCTAAAATATAACTTGTAATAATCGCTTATCAAATATAGAACAACAACTCTCCAAGTACACAACTCAAGTGAGTCACAAACGAGTTACTTCAACTACAAATATAATAAATAACTAGATCTATATCTTGATCTTCTATAACATACAGAACTAACTGTCTTTTTTTCCCAACCTAATGATAGTAATTTTCATATTTGTTGTAAGTTTATTGAATTAACCTGCAGTTAAAAAAAAATAGAATAGTGAGTTGAAACCCAATATGAGTGCATAAACACACACGGATGTCAAACACAAAACATACACATACATATAATGCAACAGTAACAGAATATAAACAAATATCATATTAATTATCTTTAATTTAGATCAACAACTAACAAAATGGTACTCATGACCTCATTACATCTTAATTTTTATCCACATACATAAGTGGATATAATATAAGTTTTCATTTAAATTCTTTATGCTCAGAGTCTAGAATTTAGAGACCAAAAACCTAAAATTCTAGCTGTGTTGTCCCATATGAAAGTCCAGTAAGAAATCCCTACATATGATCGGCAGTTACCCCTAACGAGTGAGTCAAGCGCAACCAGTAGTCGAGGTCATTTAGGCCGTATATGAATTAGTCAAGTTACATTTTAAGTCCTAACATGCACAACCATATAAACAAGCACAATGTACTTAGAAAGTTGTATTTGAACCAAATACAAAATCCAAACCAACCATGAAACCCGAATCTAACAACTTAACAAATAACTTAAAATCCACAACTTTAAGCTTTGTATGAAAAAGCTCCAACAACCCAATAAGAAAGGAACTCGGTAACTAGTACGAATCTATTTGAAAAATAAGTATACACATTAACCCTTAAATACTCAATAACTAAGTTCTACCTAAAAGTTACTTCTGAAACTATAAACTCATCAAATCAAAAGTTTAAAAAAAAAAATTAATCAAATCCAATCATAAATCAAGAATAGAAATTAAGGATAATATAAATACATAATACGATAAAGCCAAAAGTTGATCTATTTATATAATATTATTTAATTGCTTTAAATCATAAAATATTATATATATATATATATATATATATATATATATATAAGAAAATATAAAGTAGACACATGTTGAGAGTGTCAAAATATACAATTTTACTAATCAATATAGTAATAAAAGAATACGTACTTAACTGGATAATATTATAGTTCATAGAAATATGTAGGAGATGACATATTAATAATTGAAATCCAAAATTAATATACTTTACAAATAATATAATATACTATATAATCATAATAACTATCGTAATAGAAATACTTAAATTGTAAAGTTATCAATTGTAATGCCCCAAGCCAAAAGCAGTGAATAGCTAAGTCAACAAATACTAATAAGCCCATTTTAACTACTTAACTCAATCGTTTCAAGTTTCTATCGATAAAGTATTCACAACCATAGTCTTATAAACTAATACCACAACCTTTCATAATCCATATAGGATACTTAACCATGGGGTCTCACAATCTCTTCTCCTTAAATACGCAATATCCTTATCATGAGACCTTATAATTGGGCATGGATCTTCCCCCATTTTCGGTATACGATTCGAGTCATCCACTACCTATAGGTCATTTTGGAAGCATGCAAGAAGTTATACCCTTATGACACTCTCTACCTTTCTCAGACCTCTTCTCTAAATTAGAGCCAAACCTAAATTATCTACCTACTAGCTAGGGGTCTATTCTGATATTATTTATAATGCTCCAAGCCAAAAGCATTGAATAACTAAGCCAATAAATACTAATTGGCCCATTTCAACCACTTGTCCCAAAAGTTTCAAGCTTCTGTTGACAAGGTATTCACAACCATAAGCTTATAAACTAGTACCATAACTTCACACCATCTATGTAGGATGGTTAACCATGGGGTCTTACATCAAAATTAATAAAAAGGCATAACAATAATAAGATAATATCGTCGTAAACTAAATTGACACTTAAAATATGTATATGATACGGGTATTAACGTAATTATATACCAAGCTAGAAAATAGTGTCCCCACATAAAATATATTAGGAAATAGAAATTTAACGCTATAAATTTATATATACATATAATTCAATAGTATCACATAAAGTATAATAATAAATTCTTATATAAACTAAAATGATGATTATGAAAAATAAAAAAATTATAATAGGAATCGAGTGCTAGTATAATTACTTTTCACAATGATATCGGAAAATAGAAATAATATTATGATCACGCGACACCGAAAAATGGAATCGACTCAATTCATGGAATAAAATCAAGTACGGAATACTAGATGGACAATAAACCAACATCGAATATAAACCTATGAAAAGTAAAATAGAGAAATTACAATTTATTTAATAAAATACTCAAATAATTAACAAATACCGATTACGAAATTACTCGAAACGTGTGGAAATGAGTACAAAGTAAAATATACAGTAAGAGTGACTGTAAATGTTGCAGTGAAGGAATGATCCAGGGGGTTTCCAGCGTATGGGAATTGGGTCAATAGAGAATTGAATGAGTGAGTGGATCGGGGAAAAAATAAAGGTCCAGCACGTAGAATCAATTAGCGAGAGAGAATTGAGAGTACAAGAACAATTTGGGGAGGGGACGAGTGATCAACGAGAGAGAGGATATATAGGGGTGGGGCTGGCATTAGGGAATTGAAATTGAGGTAGGGGTTGAGAGTCAGAAAAAGGGATTAGGGAAGGGGAATTGAGGAAGAAGGGGATTGGGGTCTGACGTGGGAAGAAGAATTAAGGGAGTAGGGTAAGTGAAATGATTGAGAGAGAAAAAAATGGGTTTGGTGAGTTAAATGAGAAGATGAGGAGGAAAAAGATGAGCTGAGAGAGAGAATAATGGTGGTGGCTATAAAAGAAAGAAGGAAATTAAGATTAGGTTTATGGTAGGTTGTAATAAGGGTCTAAATTATTTTAGAATTTTTTAGAATATAGGGTAGGCTTATATTTAAGATAGAAAGGTAAAGAATTAATTGAAATAAGAATAAATAGTATTTGAAAAAATAGGTCATATATTAAAATATTATAAGATGTATATAATAGTAATAAAATATTTATACTTTATATGTAAAATAAAATTTAATTTATTTAATATGTACGTAAAATAAGTAGTTTAGAAAAATATAATCAAAACCTTAAATTAAATATCTATTCTATATGATACACTTAGATTAAGTTTAGAATTATTTGAAAGTCAATAGATTGAGAAAATTTTCTATTAGAAAGTGATTTATATCAATACGACCTAAATTATTTTACTACTTTATTAATGAATTATTATTTTAACTTGACTGAGATATTTCAGGAAGCATGCTATGTTCATTGTGTGAATCTTGGGCCACAATATAATTTAGATTCGTTAGTGATTCATTGGTGAGGGTCTCTAGCTAGATGTTTCCTTTAAATGCTTAAGAGCTCATATGGGTTCGTTAAGGGTCATACAAGACTCTAGGGGTTCAAAACAACCTTCTATGGAAACCAACAAAGCTTACTCAAGTGGGCTATATATCAAGAAAGAGAAGTTGTATGGATTAAGAAAGGCGAACATGTACATAAGAGCTTAGTTCAAGTTTATCGAGGCCTATTTAAGGTTTAAAGGGCTAAATCTAAGATCTTTGAGAGGTTAGCCTATGCTCATAGAAGGCCAAGTCTAAAATAGCCAATCAAAACTACTTATATGCTAAATCTCCATAATCCATAACTTCTAATGTTGGAGTAATGCAATTACCTTAATTCAATATACACCTTGATTGAGTTACCTACTATGCACCACCATCAAAATCAATACAGATTTGCCAATCTTTTAATTTCCACTACAACAAACAGATAAACTAGGGCTTTAATCATCCTAAGTGATTCATCACAAAAAAATTGAATTATAATTTGAATGTATCTAAGAAACCTTAGTAACCACACAACCAAAGATACCACTACTATCTCCAAAACAATATCCAATTGCTTCAATCCTAGCAAGAGATGTTGACTTAAGGCTTGAATTCATGATAAAAGGTTGAATTTAAGGTATAACTACTTACCTTTTCGCAATGCCCTTAAAATTTCAAGATTTTTTAAGAGCTCTAATCTAATCTTATTTAAAATCTTTTACTCTATGTAAGATTAATTAGATTAGAATATCTCTTAATGAAAATCAATAAAAAAATGAAAAACACATGTATACATGCACACACACGAAGGGAAAAAGATAGAGAGATCATTACTTGTCTCTTGTCTCATAGTACAATATGAAGGACATAGGTTCCCTTTTTGTTTTCATTCACTGACTAAGGGTTATTAAGACATCATTTCTAACTTGTATAGGGATGTTCACACAAACCATATGTGTCCTTTAATTTTAAATTTTAATTAAATGAACCCATCAATTAACTTATTAATTACTGACTATAAGGTTAATTACTTTATTGCACTTCTTTTTAATTTGATTTTCTAGGGCATTTCACTAGATATAGACTCCACCCTTTCTCTATAACAAAGCATGATGATAAATTAAAGACAATCTAAAATGCAAATAAAGTTTAGATATATATAATGGGAAAAAAACAAATAACCTCCTTAAATTTTAATTTGGGTATGAATATATCACCTTATCTTCTAAATGTTGCAAATCACTCCATACATTTTAATAAATTGCTAAGTAACCCTCAAAGGTTGCAAATAAAACTTTGACATTAGAAACATTCCTTGAACTTATCAATATGTGCTCTAACACCGCCCGCCAAGTGTTTCTTTGAACTTAAAGAACAGTATCATTTACTTTGCCAAATTACAAAGTGTAGAAAGATAATTTATAACATTTAAAAGTTTAGAAAATATATGCACATTTAGGTTGAAGTGTAATGAGGCTTATTTACAATTTCCCCTAAATGAGCTCTTCCTTCAATAATTTCACATATTTTAAATAAATCTTTTATGCCTTAATTATGGTTCAGGCCGTGAAAGTAGTGAAGTAAATCACTTTTTATTGATTCGAAAAAATTCTCAACACCAAGCCATAAGGTGCAATTTGGCTAATTCTTGAAAATTCAATTAAGTTTGGTTTGTTTTCAAGTTAATTATCTATAAAACCCATCAATTCTCATGAGCTTTAAGAAGACAAAACCACGTTACTTCGAGTTTTGGTATATATAGGCATGGGATAAAGTTATTTGCGGTCAAATTGCAATTTATCCTATACATTTTTGGAATAAATCACTTTAACCCCCCTAAACACTTTCATATATTTGGAAATCCCGCGAAATCTTTTTAACAGAAGAATTCACTACCACCAGTTTGCTTGTACCCACCTTATTTGTATATTCATAGAATTTATCATATAAGGTGTTTGTCACTTTTGAAATTTATCATATAATAGGGGTGTGCTGTACGATTAATAAGAATGGACTATCTTTACAAATATACGATATTTAAAAGGGTATATAAGTATCTCATTATCAGTTTTTTTTTTTTTCCTTTTATAAAATTCTAATAACACATGTCTATTGCCACTTAAATGTAGAAATAGTTGGATGTATAGCTTACTTAAGTAGGCCTTGATGAATTTTTCTATGTCTAGTCATTATTTTTTATAGGATCAATAACGCTATTTATCTTACAATTAATTTATACTCCTTTAAATCTAAATTATTAAATAAACTATTAATCAAAATACCCACATTAAGTCGTACAACCTTATTTTCTAGGGTTACACTCAAAAAACTCTCCTACCGACTCACGATCACTCTTTACATGCTTCAAGCTACACAACAATTGCTTTACCATGACCATTTCCATGCTCAATTTTGTCCAGTATTTATATAATCTTAGTCGTATAGGTTAACAAAGGATTAAGTCCTAAAAACTATTTGTTGTGCAAAAGCGGGACTAATGACACATATGATATCCGTTTTAAGTAGGATGTTGATCTGATTTAATCTAAACATTGAGCAACCCATGTTTATAACATAGATTTATCTTATCCCTTGATCAAATAAGGATGACATTTGCCCTTGCATGCATTGATCTAATGTTTATGCTCCCTATAAGCACGTATCAGTGCAAGAATGTTTCAAGAAGGTCCAATATCAAGAATATCAACAATGAAATAATGGCATCATTCCCAATATCTCTGACTCTCTTGAAGAAGGAGGAGAGTAAGAGATATATAAATATATATATATATATATATATATATATATTTTCTTTTTCTTTTTCTTTTGCTAATGCAGCTTATTAGCTAGTTATACTGCATTTCATAACCAGGAGATTAAATAGGAAAGTAGCCTCCAAATCAATATAGGAAGGGGAGAAAGGTTTTCATTCTATTATCACATGCATTAATTGGTGACTTAAAAATACAAGTAAAATGTTGATACGTGACAATATCAATAAAATATGAATAGTAGTTTTAAAAATTTACCTACTACTATTACTTAAATTATAATATGAATGAAATTTTTCTTTTTTTTTTGGATAAGTATGAAATTTGCTTTTTGCACATCCCATTCATATACCTAGTTAGGAAGTGTTTGTACAAATGTATTTTTTTCCGACAACGGGAAGTAATACATGAAAAAGAAAAGCAACTTGAAACGTGAAAAACTGTATACACCCCCTAGTGGGCCATAAGACTTGTTTTGCAAAGGAAGGTTGCTTCAAAAATCGTCTAACTCGCCTATAAACCATGCCAATTATGGGATTGGCTTTGTCCACCAAGCTATTTCTATATTATATACTTAATTTACCTAAATTTACACTGAATTGAGTCGAATGCTCATTTTCCTCCTCAAATCAAGAAGCAAGCATCCACTGCAACCATATCTTTATTATTTTAGATGGCCAAATCGGTATTTCAGTGTTAAAAGTTACGGGCAATTAACAGATTAATTTAAAAATTTAACCCGGATATGCACGACGAAATCGAGTGATGAGAACAACCGTCGTAAGGTAGTAAGAGTGCTTACTGTCCATGCAATAGAGAGAATCCATTTACGGTTGATAAAGAGAAGGTGAATCAAATCTGTTTGAAAGTAGACCCACTTATATTTTGAGGTGCAACCACACAGGTTAGGTCTTGGCCGGACCGCACGCACCAGGCAAATCGATCAGAAAAGAACTTTAACGCACAAACAATTGGACCCATAAACCCAACCCACAATAAACTAAGCCAGCAAGACCCGCCCCAGCAGCATGCAACAGCGGATGGATTGGTGGATCCAGCCCGAGAACATGTCCAAACCCAAACCCAAACCCGCCCCATAAACACCAGATAGTAAAAGAAGTGAATCATTTAATGCAAACCATACAACATTGATTTAGGTAGAATCATTCAATGAAAGCCATACAACATTGATGTAAGAAGTATATTCACAAGACGAACCAAACGGGTTATTATATTTCCTTCTGATCCTTTGTTGGTCAGTGGAACCAAAACATCATCATAACCACACCGGAAGCAAAAATCCCGCTGCAGAACAAACGCAGTACCAGAATCTTTGAGTTAAATTAAAAAAAAAATAGTAAAAAAAAAAATTATTTATTTTCACATTTGCCA
The DNA here is from genome assembly GCA_024138015.1 of Lumnitzera littorea. Lineage (NCBI taxonomy): Eukaryota > Viridiplantae > Streptophyta > Magnoliopsida > Myrtales > Combretaceae > Lumnitzera > Lumnitzera littorea. The sequence goes on along the minus strand of JAMXBB010000010.1, from coordinate 9,352,353 downwards.
TCATCAGGCCAATGGAATTAGTATCATCTACTGAGGAACTGAAAGAGCAGGAGGCAAGGTTTCATGGGCTGATGCAGAGAAACTCTGCAACTTACAATCCGAAGAAATCAACTGTTTTGAATTAGCATTGTCCTCGCTTCTGATTGTATCGATTATTTGAAGTAATTTCTGCTCGAGGTCTTCGCCATCTGTCCACTCACGGATTTCAGCCTTGACTAGCATTGGATTCCTGCAGATCAATTCCCAAACTGGGAAATTCTTCCTTGGCATCATGTAATCAGTTTCTTTAAGCTTCAAGCTTGGACAGTAATCACCACTACCATCTCCAAGATATATAAGTCTTTTGTTCTCTTCCTCGGAGAAGGATTCTTGTATTCCTTCGAGAACTAGGCCCTGTCACATGCAAAATTTGACACTGTATTAATAAAAAAAAATTCAACAATTAAATAAATTACTCAGGTAATCAAGATCCTAATCAGAGAAAGATTTTATTTTTATTTTTTTAATTTTAGGGTTTATATGAATAAGGAATTTAATAAATAAATTGCAAGTTATGTAGCTCCATGAACAAAGCTCGACAATAAAAGGACAAAATAGGTAACGAAGTTGATTAAGTTTAATTAAAATTGACTGACACAATTAATGACTTGTCGACAAAAGTTGACTAAACCACCAAATCTTTGACTCGTACATTTAATATATAATATGAAGCAGATATCTAGTTAGTCATATATTTTATATAATATGTACAAATTACAACATGGTAATGCTCTGCAAACATGAGACTCCAGAAAAAGGCAGACATCACTAACCCATGATTATTTAAAAAAAAAAAAAAGGATATCTAGAAATCTCATTTTTTTCTTTAATAATTAGGAAAAAGTGTTATGATAGTAAAATTGGAAAAGGAATATTCTAAATACCTTACACATATTTGGGGGGCAGAGATTACAACCATGGGGAGCCTTCTTGAAATCATGGTAAGGCAAAATCCTTAATCTTGCTTCTCCATCCACAAAACCTGGGTTTGTGTTAATCTCTGAGAAACATTCTCTAATCCCAAGGTGTTCCAATATTGTCTCGATGTAAAACAAATTGGCATCACTCAAAATCCTCAAATCATACCTAAAATAAATAAAAGTACACGTAAATAAACAATTTATCATCATATTGTATTGTGGAAAAATAAAATTAAATAAATTAAAAATTAAAAAAAAAAAGAGAAAGAAAGAAAGAAAGAAAATAAAAAGCTGTAATTACCCTAAGGCATGGGCTGCCTTAATAGCAGGCACAATCCTAGGATGTATCGGTGCCCTCTTCAGAACTTCTGCAATCTCTTCAATTTTCTTCCCTCTGGAATGAAGCTCATTCATCATCTTGTTCTACAAATGTCATTATTTAACCAATAAATTATCACCATAAACCACATGGTTTCAACGATCAAATTTGACCATTAAAAATTCAAAAAAGAGAGAATAAATTTAAAATAAAAAATGGAAAGCAAGAGAGAATACCATAAGAGTGTTCCATGGCATGGTGGGAAGAAGCTCATTGAACATATCAGTTAAACCGAAATCGTCCACGACCCAATTATCACTATCGCAATCGATGATAGTCTTGTCGAAATCGAAAACAACCACAATTCCTGCCATGACGGTACTAGGAATATGGAAACAAAGACGCTCAAGCGAACAAGGAGAGATTTCTGTGTAATGTTGTAATGCTGGTGTGTGTGTTTGAAATCGAACAAAGAGAAGATGGGGTATTTATAGTGATAGGAATGGGGCGTCTCCATGAAGCACGACAGTTGGAAGTCTGTAGTAGATGCCATGGAATATTACGAGAATTGGGTTTGTGGTCTGAGTTGGGAATGGTCTCTATGGAGTCATAGGTCCCTTTTTCCAGTTGTGGATTCCACGTTTCCTCAACATGTGTCAACCTTTGTGCATATTAAATGCATCTATTTTAAAAGATGTCAAAATTTCCAATTTTTTTAATCCGGAGATACTTATTAAAATTATTTTTTTTAGAAGTAGTACCTCCACACCTCAAAAAACTATCAATCCATTATTACAAGCCTTTATATATATATATATATATTTGAGATCGATCCATCACGTAATTTGGCTCGGGTTGATGGTTGAAATATCTAATATATTATGATGGCTATCAAACGAGACAATTGATTGACACAGAAAAAGTAATTATAAATATATATATTTATACTTATATTGAAAAAAAATGTTAACAATATTAATATTCTTCAAAAGTAACCATGTCATTTTAGAATTTCAATATTTTAAAGTCATTTTATTATTTTTTTGGTGAGACATACTATAATTCATACTCAAATATAGAAGATTTTCTTTCTTGGAAAATATTACAACCATTTGCTGATAGAAGGAAAAGAAAAAAAAAACTTTTACATTTTTATATATGCTTTTTTTCTTAAAGCATATAATTAGTTTTTAAAAAATAAAACATTTTTTTTAACTTATTAATAAGTTCCGAAAGCATGCAAGGAGCTTTTTTTTCTTTAATTATGGACCACGTATTAAGATGGTCTTCCCCATGCCATAGGCTTTAAAATCTTGTAGACCCTATATAATCGAGGGTCAGGATCACGTGGTGCACTTGGGAGGTTTTGGTACACTCCATAATAGCCGTTAGATTGAATAACTTTTTATCCAACGACATTGGTTTAGGATTAATATGGATTTGAATCATGTGGTTGTTCTTTTAAATGGAAATGAATTTATGAATTGTATCTTTTTGTGGGTGAAAAAAAAAAAGAAAGGAGGAATAATGGAATATTCCTGGTGGGAATTTGAAACAGATTTGGTTTTGGATTGTTTGGCTGGACACCTTTTGAAAACCCACTCACCTTTAACAAAGGAAGGATTTCGGAATATTCTGGGAATGGTCCAGTCGGTGATTCTGTTCTTGGTGGAGAAAATAGATGTCATTAGAATCATAAACAAGCAGGTTCGGATGGAAAGATACGGTACATAAACAAAATTTTAGCTTAAGTTAAATTTAGAATTTTAAATTTTAATAATGACTCATAATAGCATTCGCCGAGCTTAAACAATACTTGGATTAGCTTCATTTAGACTTGATCTATTTAGAAAATAATTTTTTTAATAAATAATAATCGGTATTGAAATTTAATTGATTAATATTTAAGCATTTTGAGTTATATTAAACTAGTTCAATCCAAATATTATAAAACTTAAGTTAAACTCAACAAATTATTTGAGTAATTAAAGCTTGAGTTCGATTCAACTATTATCAAAATATCCAAATAAATTTAAATAACCATCAAATTGAATTCGATTAACTTAGACTTTTCCAAACTCTTTGATACAATCTAATATATATCCATTCTCGTACGTCCCTTATTTATTTTGGGATTTTATAGCTTTTACATAGAAAAATGGGAAAACATGTTGCCCTCCTATGCTTTTTTTTTCTCATTTTTCTTCATCCATTTCCTCCTATTATCGTCTTCTTATTTATTAGGAGAGTAAACATTTTATTTTTCTGCTTGTTAGTTGGTTTTCCCTTTTTTTTTTTCTTTTGTTTTCCTTTTTCCCCCCAAATGTTAGGTGAAGTGTATTAAGGATCATAAATAGGCGGTTCCTAAATCTTTGCGAAGGTCTGTTGTAATTTATAGAGAGCCTTTTCCAACACAAATGATTTTGACTCTCCTTGCTAATATTCATGTACTCTTTTAACTCTCTGTCCCTTGGTAAGGTACAACAACCATGGCTATTTTTCATTTAGATAATCTCATGCATCATTTTACGTTTAGGTTTTTTTTCTTAATATAAGGTGATGTTTGGTATACGGCAATAACTAGAAATTGAATAATAAATCATTTTTTGTATTGAAAATATCCATAGAATAAAATAAAACATAATATACATGTGATAATTAGTTGTTAAATGTCATAATTAGATCTAAAGGTTAATTGAGTAATTATAATTAATGATAATTAGTGAAGCAAGAATAGCAGTTCACCTTTGCCAAATATGGGAAAAAGAATGGAATCCAAAATCATGTTACATTTAATATGCAAAAAGAGAAAGATATGAAGGCACAATTTAGGATTTTATACTCTTTCCCTATGTTTACAAGTGTACTCAGAAGGTAATATCGCAATTTTATGGAATCGATAATTGCATATTCAAGCAAAATTTTCATTTTACCAAGAAGGTAGAACTATGATTCAATTCCTCTTTATTAATTATTATTAATGAAAATTATTTGTTTAATATTTAAATTAATTATGATATTCGTTACTTAAGGCATCTTTGACTACTATATACAAATTTAATTTAATTTCATTTCATAAACATTTTCACATTTGAAACATAGAAAAAGTTTTATCATTTCAATTCTCATTATATTTCATTCCATTTCGATCTATCCATGTATACCTATCTAATGTGACGTAATTCATACAAACAAAATAGCAAGATCTATGTGTTTAATTCGAAAGGAAAGTGTTTAATTCTAAAAGTTTGGGATGAATATATATGATTTAAAATTTTTTACGTATAGTAAGCACAATTTATCATAAAAGATTACAATAATAAGCTATATAAATACATAACTCGAAGAGCTACTACCCTTTATAAATTTCTACTTGTCTAATTATTTTTGTATGCAATTTCACACAAAAAAGTAACTTTCCCTTTCAAAATTGAAAAAAAAAATAAAAATAAAAAGGGAGAAAAAGAAAAAGGTCGAGAATATCAATGTATTTACTCTAGTTACGCACAAAATAAGAAATTGATGGGTTTATCATATGAAATGAAAAATAGGATACAGGTAATATTTAAAATATCCAAAATAGATTATTCATTTTAATAATATAGATAAACCTTCCCAACTCAAAAACTATTCCTTGGCATTTTCCTTGTATAATTCTACTTTCTATCAATAAGACACTAGTTCAACAATCAAGCAATAAACAGTAACGGTACTATTTATTAGTATGTTTCCAATTTATTTATAGCATTATCTTAAGTACAATCAAACAACATAATAACAATTACTTCTCTATTTTATTCTTTACTCTTATTTTGTTCCGTCAATGAAACGTGGCTGTTAGAGTTTTTGAAGGGATAAAACAACCTTGTAGGTGCTTACCAATGCATTCATACGTCAATAGTTTTAAACATTGTGACTAGATTATCCTTCCTTTGAGAAAAGATTACATAAGGAATACCTACCACGTGTATAAATACAAATGTTTAAGTTGCAATTGTGTTAAAATATGTGGCTGTATTTCTAAAACATGGTTGATATAGTGATAGGAGTATTTTTTGAAAATCATCCGCTATCACTGTCATACAACATTATTGGCACTTACCTAATACCTACATACATACATACATATATATAGACACACACACATCAAACGGATCACTTAATGAGTGTTTTGTCTTGGTTATCTTAAGGTTGTGTGTTCTTCATGGAACCTTCCTCACATGCGAAACTAGGAAGACTGCTATTTGACACGACGTATGTTACTGTGTCATCATCGTCAAATTCAAAAATCGAAACATCAACCGCTGAACATATAATAAAAATTATAGCGGTTGGTGTGACTTTAACATCTTCAATATATATACCCAAAATATGCATTGTAATCACTCGATGATAATTTCAACTTTTCTCTAATCAGGTGCTAAAACGTTTTGCAAGATTGCAATTAAGCAGTCATAACATGTGGCCTAAACATGACATATTTTAAGAAGGCAAGAAAGTAGAAATCCTAACCTACCTACCATAGAGGTTCAACCAATCACCTTAGGTTTAATATCCCCGATTACTCTGTTGGTGGTCTTGTAAAGGTGTTTTTTTTTTTCTTTTTTTGAGTTTTTTTCTTTCTTTTTCTAATATTTTTCATCATATGCTTAAATTTTAGTGGCGATCAACATTTTACAGCACCAAGCGGCAATAAAATTATTAAAATTTATCACAAAATGCTAGTTAGCTGGATTTTGATGCTAAATAATAAATAGAAAATAAAAACACATCATATTGTAATATATCGGGTGATTATTGAGTTAAATTCGACATAATATATGAGGCAAGAGATCAAAAGTTTTGATACTTGCTCGGTTTCCCTATTATCCCACTTAATTCTAAGTTTAACAATATTTTTAATGTCTAATTAGAGAAATCCTAATTTAAGTTTATAATAAAAAATGAATTTGTTGTTGGTGAATTCTCGACCATTGTATATCTAGCCTAAGAGATGATCTCAATAGGCTTTAAGGGATGTATAAGAGAGCAAACATAAGCTATTGTAGGCATTAAAAGTTACTCCGATGTGTACACTTCGACACTCGAGTCAATGGTGGGACCAAGACTGGCAATAAGAATATAGATGTAAGGAGTCTAAGGTTTTGGATCATCTACCTTGAGAGCTTCAAGGATACTCATAGGCATTGAAAGGATAGACATAGCAAGTGAGATACTTTCCCATAACTCCCCGAATCTCTAGTTATAGTAGAGTTGACTATAGAGAGGATTGTGAAGTATGATCAATTGCCATATTTATTCAATGCTCTTACTGCCATATCCTTTGAATGAGTGGACCAAGGGCCAAGCTAGGGTTTTGAGTCAAGCAAAGTGCACTAGTAACAGAACTAATAGATCAATCTTATGTAATAATTGTTATCCTTTTTTTTCCCCTAAATGAATCTATTATTAAGTAAAGCAAAATGTCAAGAGTCCATGGGAGAGTTCTAGTCCACAAATAATAAATAAGCCAAAAAGAGATGGAACTTCTATTAAATTATAACTTATACTTAATTTGCCTTAAATTGTTATCCAGTCGACACATGTATTAACTTTACATTTGGGAAAAAGAAAAACACAAGAATCATAGAAAGTCCTCAAATTTAACGAATCCTCTTTTACACTTTTTAACTTCTACGTCACGATTTTGTAGTGGAGATCATGTTAAAAACTTTCTTGCTGTTAGTCTCTACTACAATCCTCAACCAGTTTCTTCTGTGTACTGACATTTAAAGTATAGTTTTTAAAGTATTTTCTATTGACTTAGATTTATTGATGCAATGTTTTTCAATTTCAAAAATTAAGGTCTAGATCCAAAGTCAACATATAAAAATTGAGAAAGAGAGGATGAGAGATCAAAGTCTCTTAACAAAATGATCATCCCTTTTTATCTTGAAATGCATCCCAACAGACATAAATATTTACTTTACAATTTATAAATTCAAATAAACAGGTAGAAAAGGAAATTTTTAGGGATAAAAGTTGTTCAATGAGTGTCTTGTTTTCTAAGATATAGTCTTACTATTAAGGCCACTTCCATGGACCAAAGAGTTATCAGTCTCAAATTCAATCCTCTCTCATCCTTTGAAAACTGCAAACTTCAGGCATCTCTTAATGCCAAGGCTTCAATGGGTTTTACATCTACACAAGTCGTGAGATTATCTACTACTACTATAAGCTTAGCTTCTGACCACAAAGCAATTCCTACTAACTTATTATGACTATCAGTAGCACCATCGTAATTTATGTTATGGACATCCTTATCTAGACAACACGACTTCACGCCTGTTTTGACCTGCTGCACCAGACAAATGGAAGTTGTCTTTTTTAATTGCTTTATTTCATATGGGATTGCTTTCACTCCTTCGATGCCCGAAATTGGATTAGGGGATAGATCATTAAAGACACATTCATTTCGATGCTTCCATATGATCCAAAATGTAACTGTTACCCTGTGGTGAATGCCACTTTCATCACCGCTTTGTCATCATCATGACCCAAGGATTTGTAGATAGCCTATTGTTTGTTCCATCTCCTGCTTGCCATAAGCTTTTCTTCATAATAAGTTCCTCCGAAACCACTACACTTTGGCAACACCATGACACTCTTACCTCCTTTTCTCACCTCTTGAAAATTTGTACAGGGAAAATAAATAAATTTTCAATACCCTCATCCAAAGTGCTTGAAAATGTTTCATGATTCTCCTAGCTAGCTTGCGTAATGTCTTCTCCACCGTTTAAGGGGATTGTTTATTTTCCTTAGCCTGTTTTGCAAGGAAAAGTATATTTTTAATTCTTAATGTTCATCTACTTTTTTTATTTGACTTTTATTTATTTTTTTCCTATTTGAGTCTTTAACATCTTCAATATCTTGCAAAAGTAGGACTTTCATTATATTCATTGAATAGTCCATCAATCCATGACACATTTCAACTTTAATGGTCTACAATAATTAATTTAATAAAATGATAATATTGAATATATTTAGTTGCATTATATAATAATAATATTAAATTAATTTTAATTATATAATATGATAAAAATAATAAAAACTACATAAAAATATTAAGAGAAATGGACTACAAAAATCTATTCAAATTCCAACCATGTTATGCAACTATCCAATGCCAATGAGAAAATAACACATACTCAAGATACACTGAAAATTAAATGGATTTAATAGAAGTCGTACTTTTATAAAGTTTTAAAAACATTGAGGAGTTAAATAGAATTAAAAATAGGTTAAGTACTCAAATAGAAAAGTAGGTAAAAATTAAGAATAAAAAGACACTTTTCCATTTTCTTTATTTTTTATTTTTATTTTAAATAATTTTTATTATACTATATTTTATTAATTATTTCATTAAATTTATTATGATGGACTAGTTGGAAATTGATACGTGTTAAAAGAGGACAAAAGTTTTAATAAAGTTGATCATTATCAATGTTTGTAAAAGTTTGAAAATGTTTGAGACTCAAATAAAAAAAATTAATTTAAACATTTAAATTTAAAAAACTAGATATATATAGAACTAAATACATGTTTTTATTTCTCTTTCCAAAAGTTATAAAAGCATACTTTATAACATATAATATCTATCAATATTTAACTAATAATTTTTTAAACTAGATGCTAACTCCTCTCACCTTCTCCTCTCTCTCTTCTAAGGGGAAAAAACAAAAAGAAAAGCAAATAAACAAACATAAACAAAACCCTAACTTTTAAAACCCTAGGGCCTAAGGCCACCATCAGGTAGGAATCTGTCCTGCGATTGATGACTACACTGATACTACTTTGTAAAGACTTAACCGAAACTCTTTCGATGAGGAATGATTTCGTACCTTTAGTGCAGTAACTTTCTAAAAGCCATTTTTAGATTAACCTATGCTAAGAAGTTTTACTGAGAGAACGAAAAATCAGTATTAATTATAATTGAAAATGTCCACATATAAAGGGTAGAAAATTAAATTAAAAGGAAAAAAGACCAAGAGATATAATCCTATTTGTTTAGGTCAAAAGCATCCTTTTGTTTAGTTTATTTTATTTGGAATGTTATAATTCTTTTATTCTACTAATGAAATACGTTAAAGAAAAATATAACTTTGGCGATTTATTTATAATGTACATGCAATTTACGAACTCTACACGTGATGACTGATGCAATAATATACTAATCTAGAGCCCTCTCGCACAGATTTGGCCTACAATTTAACATCTGGGATTCTCTAGAATCTATTCTCGGACGGTTTCCTATGCTCGAATATATTATATTGCAATAACGAGAGTGACGTTGGATTCCCATATAGTGGTTAGTGCAACTTATGCCTAGTTGGGGATAACAATTCTAGGTATGTACTGATAACATTATCTTTGCAAATTTATTAATTAAGTTAAAGCTGGAATAATGGTTTCACACCAAAACAAAGTCATACGCCATCAACTTGTCTCGTTCTGTCACTTTGCTGGTATCATATTCTTCTTATTTTTTTTACTTTTTTTTTTTTCTTCGTGATATATCCTTTATGAACAACATGTTATGTACGGAGTAAAGTGGGAGAAGAGGGAAGGAAAGACATAATAAATTAGTTAGGCTGGGGCTGGTCTGGAGTTCATATTGACAATAGAACCTGTGGTTATAACTTATAAGCGTGACGAATCGAACCAGCTCCAACGTTTCGAGAACTATTCTAAAAGTATGGTTTCGGTTTCATAAAATGAAACTAGGAATCGTGATATCCATACTTAAAAGCCTCTAACCATGGAAATAAGTTCCCGTTTCGGTTTTATGAATTTGGAACCACGAAGAGCCAATTCCTGAACCCAACCCATTCACGTCTTCCTATGATGTCCTACCGCTTCAATTTGCATGTATAAAATTACCTTTTCTGGGTATAGCAACCTTTTGTTAACGATCATACAAGCTAGCTTCTTATAAATATTCTAGTTCCTTCAGGAGCATGCCTCCAACCTAATTTTTTCAGTATGTACATATCGGAGGTAATAATTTATGTTGATAGATAATTAGGTTTTTTTGTTATTATAAGCATCGAGTTTGTGTCAGCATAAAAGAATATATGAAATTGAATAGATATTTCTTATAATTTCTTCATTCATGTATTTCGATTATTTATCATGTCGATTTCTTATTTTTATCTTCTTAGCTATATTTCTAACCACGTAATTCCATTCCTGTATAAATACCTTGACTCCTTCAATGCATGCCTCTAAACTATGTTGCCTTTATTAGGCAGTTTCAACTTTTTTTTATGTACTTCTCACAAGCATAATATATTTTGGCTGCTCAAGTTTGTCCTTATTACACATGTTGATTTCGTATCAATCAAGAAAATATACATATAATTAAATAGGGATCACACATAATTAGCCTCGTGTTTTATCTTTATAACTATATTTCTAATGATATTGCATTCATATTTATATTATCTTATTGTTTTGAAAATTGTAAAGCCCTATTCAATAGGTGCACCCATAAAATTGAGCCACTGAGTGGATGCTAATGTGGCATGCTCTATACCAATGACAACTAATGGAGTTATAACAATAATGTAGCAATATCATCTACTTGCACTGTTTTTAGGTAGCGTTTAATTGTAATGACTAGATTAGATAAAGAAAATTGAACAGAATAAGTATGAAAATGATTGAACAGAACAAACTTATTGTACTATGTTTAGTTTACACAGTACTTAATATAAAATTTTTATTAAAAAATTAATTATTTATATTATAAAATAAATAATTTTTTTGTAATATTTCATAAAACTAAAATTAATTAACTCAATATTATAACATAGAAAGAATATTTTCATAATGCAAAATATTTTTTATTTTTATTCAGTAAATTTTATTTTTATATTATAGTATAAATGAGACAAAATTTAAACCTTTTTATCCAGTCCATTAACCTAATTTTTATCTAATCATCAAGTAAAGTTACAAACTAAATATAGTACAAAATTTTTTATCCAGTCCAATATCATAAAAATTACTTAACCAAACATTATCTTAATAATATTTATCTTTTCTTTATACTATTAAAATCTTTATCTTCTATTTTAACTTAAGTCTAAGCGTTTACACACTTAGGTGTAACTTTTCCAAGAAAAAGATATTCACATTTTGTAATTTCTCATTTGAATATTTTGCCTTCGCATTTTTATATTTTAGCCCTCCAAGTTTATTGCTACTCTATTTGAAATCTTCCCCTTGATTTTTTTTTCTTTTAAATATCTGAGGTCTTAAAAGTTAAAAGCTAGAGGACTCGACCGGAAAAAATTAAAATATATAATGATTCGAGTGAAAAAAAAAAAAAGAAAGTCAAAAGTGGATGATATTTGTTAAAAGTAGGGTTCCAATTAATTTTTATTTTAGGCGATATTGGACTTAGTTCGAAGATTACGAAATTTTTTTAATAACCATTTATAATATTCAATTAAATTCCTTTTTCAAGTAAAAGTATATACAAGCAATATTTTTATCTTGTTAAAGAGGAATAAAAATCACTTTGCTTCACACATTACTAGAAATTTCACAAAATACTGATTCTAGAATGGTTCTAAAAAATTATTAGATCGGCCTTGGTTTAAAATTTTGGAAAAAATGCACCCCGAGTTGAGTAATGTGTAAGGCCTTTTTATCACACTCCCATATTAGCTAAATAAATTTAAAATAAAAAAATACTGATAGTTGAAGAAAAGTTCTTTTAAATGGTTATATAAAGACTTGTCACTCTTCTTGAATAAAATAATAATAATCATACTTAAAAATGTATATTTTTCAAATAATTTCATGTATAATTTATTTACTTATTTATTACCTTTTTTTTCGGCACCTAGAATGCAAATTCAAATAGCTAGTTCGCTTTAAATCGGTAATATATATTAGCGAAAGTATCTTATTTTAAAATTTAAAATACCTTTAAAGCTTTGAAATAGAAGGGGTGTTAATATAATACACTGGGGAACTTACAATCCTGTCAACAGAACAGTTTAATCCATAATTTGACTGTTCATATATGATCATAAAAGCTAATATAATAAAATATTTAATGGTAAACCAGTCTGATAAAATAAAATAAAATAATAGATGGCATCATACAATTTTCGCAACAAAACTTTACAAAATCTTGTCGCGAGCTATGGACTTTGAGCCTTTTATTGCAAGTATCTTACTTGGGATACTTCATGGGTTATTACAGCCTAAGTCTTTTTGGGCCCAGACTGTGTCAAACAAGTGGGCTGGATCGAAAAACTTCATACTGGGATTATGGACTCTGGGCTCAACTCATCGTCTAAAATCATGTCCAAATTATACGGGCTTCAGGCTTATCCCAAATCTGTAGCTAGGTTTGTTTTGCATTTATTTAATTTTGATACTAACCACATTCATTTAATTTTGTTTCTTTTGACATCGCTTTTCTGGTTTTATTTTGATTATTTTAAGTGCAATTGTATACAAATTGAATTTTTACCTAACCATCACACCCAATTATAAAGAATATACATGTACTTTTTACCTATTTAAAAAAAATGACTTAATATCAAGAGGCATATTTGTTAGAATTTTATGGTTGAAATAATTAAAATTCAATTGAATAAAGTAACTGACACAAAATCAATAATATAAAATGTCGAATAGAGTTTTAATGTTGGAAGCATAAATTAGACATCCTTGTAAAAAACTGCATTTTCTTATTCCATTTGACTACGACAGCACCCAATTTGGTTTTCCCTCCGAAAAAACCAAACTATAGGGTATGATTCGTTTTTTATCCCTATGAATCAACCGTATAGTTAAGTTTAAAAACTTTTTATACCATAATAATAATAATAATAAGATTTTGTTGGAGGTTTACGGATAAAGCCATAATGCATAACAAAGATTAAACACATGAAACGTAATTTTGTATTATAAATAAAAAAAATTGTTTCAATAATAACATGTGTTAGCATGATATAAAAAGTTTAATGAATTAAAAATTAATACAATTTAGAAATTTTAAAGATATACTGACAACTATTTTAATCATAAAACTAACATAAGATATAAATTTCAATTTGAGCTATATGCATATTGCAATAACTTGTGGTCATAAACATAAAATACCCATACATTTTAGTAAGTATAAACTTGATTTTTTGAAATACTTTTGTAGAATAAAAGAGCTTTTTTCAATCATAAGTAAATATAACTTTGTTTCTTGGAAAGGTTATGTCTAATTTTCTAGACTTGGTTCAGTTTATCTTCCTATACTAGTCGTAAATTTTTATATTTTCTTGGAATTAAGAATTCAAAAACATATCAAAGAAGAAAAATTTTGATTTAGTTTAATTCAATTTAATTGATAAAAACATATAAATGCAACTGTGTGATTTTGTTTTGTTACTAACGTACTGGAAATGGTTACAGTAAAGGGAAGCAAAACCAAGCGATTTAATTGATCAAAAACATATAAATGCAACTGTTTGATTTTGTTTTATTGCAAACGGAGGTTACAATAAAGGGAAGGAAAACCAAGCAACTAACTCGAGATATTTTATATGCCTTTTGCTTTATTTTGCCAAATCATACGGGCTCTAGGCTTACCTATAACTGGGTTTGTTTTGGTCCACGACATTATGGGATAAAATACGGCTTGAAAACCGAACTAAAATTGAATTGTAATTATGGTTTGGAACAAGTACACCTGAGTACCGGGTTGAACCGGTGTAAACTTGAATGAGGTCCAACTCTTGCCTAGACCGGTTTGGTTGAATGGATGGTTCAAGGGTTGATTGGCTAACCCTTGAACTAGTGGTATAATTTTTTTTTTTTTTTAATTTGGTTCAATCTTACTTCCGCAATCTCGTAAATTATTCTAAATAATTCCCCACACACTCTTGTTTTCTATTTATTTTTTCTCGAAATGATTATAACACTTTATACCTTATAAAGTAAAACAAAATAAGTTGCAAATTTTATTTCATTTTGAAATAATTAATTTAAACAGCGTGAGCGTAATGTTACTTTAATATTAAAATATTAAGTTAGATTAAATAAAGTGAGAGAAGTTATAATTTACAACAGATGAGAATTTCTCATTCAAATCTCAAAATACATTGTCCATAAGAAAGAACAAAATTACAATATATAAATTAATTGTAATTTGCGATGGCATACAATGTCATCCATAATGGTATAGGAAAGACTTTTCACAATTTATGCTAGGAGAAATTAAGGGTAATGGGGAAAAATAATAGAATTACAACATGTCCACTAATCGAAATCATATCGCCGTAATTCAGTATGGATTTTTAAAAAACCTTTAATATGTTAATCAATTTTAAATTAAGTAAAAAACACTAAGTATCCATGATTATCCATTTATATTTCTTCAAAGAAAAATAATTTTTCATCAATGGTATTTTGAAAAGCCTAGAATTAAATCGCTACTTTTTGAAAAACTATACCATTTAGGTTATTTTTTGGATATTTGCAAAAATCATTTTACTAGGTGACAAAAAGTTTCTGAATGAGAGAGAGAGAGAGAGAGAGAGAGAAGAATGGTTAGTACTTATTAAGTGCTACCTTACATTATCGATGCGCGCTCAAGAGTGGAACATGGGCTTGAGCTTAACCTTCCGTTCAATATGTTTTAGTTGCTAAAGTACTCGTACTCTTTGCTCAACATACCACATGGTTCTTACTATCTATAGGCCACCTTATACAAATTTTCTGTAAAACACTTGTCTCGATGCTAATGACGAAAAGAGAGGCTTGTCGATCATCGAAGATGAGGTTTGCCATACTAAATACTTATTGACAGCTACCATAGATGTGGGAGCTTTAAGTACTTGATGGGTGATCCAAGATAGGATTGCGTAGTCTCTTGTGTATTTCTACCACCATTCCAAGAAATCAAAATCCTTGGTGGTGATACTTTCAAAGAACTCGAAGTTCGCATTCATGTAGTGATACAACTCAAATATTAGGCCCTCAAATCTTTGCCGCTTTAATTTCTATACTAGCAATTGCTCGCCCATAAATGAGTAACAATCTTCCATAGGGGGTAGCAACAAAAAGATTGATGATTGGCTGCCATATTAGCATTAGTAGCTCATAAAAAGCTAAAAAGCTCCTCTAGCTTGGTTGTCGTTACGAAAACCTCTTGCTGTGCTTTTAAGCTATACATATCTTGCAAATTTGTTAAAGAATCAACATATTTATAATAAGTTTTCAAATACATTTATATTAGTTCAATTTTACAATAGGGATTTAAAATAATTGTAAAAAAGGAATTTCTTTATAATAAGATAACCACTTAAACGCTATATCAAACATGCAGTCGTATAGATTCAAGTCCTTGCATGCCTTAAGTAGTATGCCAAGAATGCTAACTGCTGACATCATGAACAAATAGACACTAGACCTATACACTTGAGAAAAAGTTTTAGTTGCATTATGAGAAACTTTAAGAACCTTCAGTAATTGGATACATATATTTCAGTTGTTGGGGTAATCTTTAACCTCACTTTTGTTATACATTGCAAAGTCATATAGCAATTAGTTATAAGGAACAATGCTATACAACAACTCATACGTCAAGTTCCAATTATGCTACACATCCATCTTAAATTTTAGAACCTCTTTCCGTGTTTCATGCAATAGTTACTCTACTTTTTGTATAGGGACAGCCTCTCCATTATTATCTTCACTATGTTTTTTTATTGGGGCTATCATGTCCTATAAAACTACAATATCATCACTAATATACAAATTAAGAATATAACGTGCGTAACGTATAAGAAGAAATATCTCCCCCTTCGTCAATTAACAAAGGTTTTGTAGATTCACTAAGGAAGCCGTATTCACACTTGCATTATCAAACCCAATTAAAAAAAAAAATTCTTTACACGATGTGGCAATTGTTAAACACCCTCAATACCAACAATCTTTTACTTAGTTACAAATTATCTTCAATTTAATGAACGGTTATGCCCATGTATGAATCATTATGGAAAGGATCTATCCATATGTCAACACATATAGGCACCAACATATCAAGTGAAGTGAATTTACTTATGAGTTCTCTCTTACCTTTATGATAGAACTCTTACATGACTCAATTCAATGTGCTACACTTAGTTGGTATGTGCTAGGATTAAACGTCCCCTGCTCGTATCAGTTCGGTTACTATTGTGCACCCATGTTAAACAACAGATGCATGTTGGTGAGCTATTGCACAAGATTATACTTATGCTTCTCTTAATTGTACCTCATTAACACTTGTCCAGATGAACCACCGCCTCATGTGATTTATTGTTATGTCTTATCTATCCTTGCCTTGTTAGAGTGCTTCGATTTCAGGTACCTATTAAGAGTATTAGTGCGAACTAAGACCAAAAATAGACAAGGCCAATAGCTAGATAGGTCTAAACTTATAGAAAGCTCGAAAAGGAAGTGATAGGGAAAATACAAAAAGAGAAATGTGAATAAGAAAGTAAGCAAAACCCACGAATAGTTATAAAGGATATGATACACCAATAAAACTTTCGATAACTCGCGACATAATTCGATATGACGCACGAATCAATCCGATAAGGTTATTTGCCATCTAACCTTACTCAAGGATTAGGATAAAAGTGATGCCAAGGATAAACAAGTAATGTTTATGCAAAAAAGAAATACTCAAGTAAATTGATAATAATCTGGTTCTGATGATCTTTACAACTACAAGTATAAGGATATTATACTCATAAATTAAGGCAACTTACCTAAAAGGAAAAAAGACAAAAAAGGCATTTCTTAAGGGAGTAATGTACGAGATACAAAAAGGTAAAAATGAATATATAAGAAAAGCAATTATTGGTGCAATGAATTTTATATATGATACCGTACACGTTGTGATTTTATATTAGTGATGTCGTTGGAAGATGTGGACAAAAAGTACAAACAGCTTGCTTGTGCTTGTACTTGTTCTTGTTCTTGTTTGAGCAGAGGTGGCTTGGTCAATTAAGACTCTTTCTCTCAGCATCTCGGCAAGGGTGTAGCCAAGTAAATAATTGATCAGGTATGTGTGAGAATGAAGATGGGCTATTGTCTTAACCTTCTGTTTCTTGACACACAACATGCAAGAAATACGTAATCACTCAGCTTGGCAAGCAAAATGGGTCGACAAAGAGACACTCAACCTCCACATGAGTCAATTAGAATAAGAGAATTCGCCTCATCAGTCCCTTTAGTCCTTGGATTCGACTGTAAGTTAATGGTCTAGTAGCCTGATTCCCATCAAGTATCGTACCTTTCTCCATCTTCTAAGTGTAACTCAAGTTACAGTAGTTGCAGTATGCCCACCATCCTTCGCTCTTATTTACCTTTACAGAAATGTATAGTAAAAATGTTAGATTTACCAAGTCTAAGAGGCTTACCTGAACCTAAATACCTCAAACCACCAAACAACTGCTGACCCATATATTCTTCCTCAATCTCAAATATAACCACAAGACAACTCATACATAAAGGATCAAATGTAAGAGGTGGTGTAAGACAACCCATGCGTAGAGGTTTAAATTCAAAATGTGGTGTACCTCGACAACTCATGCATAGAGGTTCAAATCCAAAAGGTGGTATTCCTTGAAAATCAACATTTATCATCATCTTGTGTGCCTTCTTCTTGTTGTAGTCGTACTTATGCTCCAAGTACGCTAGAACGTCCTCAAATTGCTATTGTTCGAACGATGTACTCGCTCCCATGGCCTTAGCCTTATCTTTCGCACCTAATGAGAAACCTTACTTCTTTCTAAAAAATATATAGTAGAAGAATCGATCCATGGAGATAATTTAATTTTCTTTATTTACTTAGTACAACAAAGATTTCAATGAAAAAAATTCCTAACAAAGGCAAATAAAAAAAAAAATTAGATCGAAATATGAAGATTAAAGATACTATGTAAGTTAGTTTCAAAAAAACACGAATTATAATATCACAAATAAGAAGATTGAAACAAGAAAAAATGTGGCTTCAAAACAATAGCAAAGTGTGGGTACAAAATATTAAAATTTCAGTGACGGCAAATAACTTCTATAATTTAATGAAGTTGCATATGTAAGCCTCAAACCTGAACCTAATGCCAATTTATATCCTTCACTATACGCGTATGCCTATCCTTAGGAGTTCCAATGTTTCAAATTTCATTCCATTTTGTGAAGGAGCCAAATTTCTGAATTTAACACGCTCCTTTCAAATTTTGCCATTTTGATTTTTGAAAAGCCTACTATCCTGCCTTAGTCATCACTACTACACTACACCACTTCAAATTGCATTTCTAAATGTGTTTGAATTATTGCTTGTGACTTCATGTATGTAATGTATTGTGTTGTGGAATCGCATGTGAAGAAAAAAGTGAATGGTGTGATGATGTGATGTGATGTATGTGTTGTGTTGTGTAGTGATGTGAATTGTAACGCTATCTATAAAAGAAGGTGATGATTGGAAATGGGAATATATATAGAAAAGAGGTGATTATGGGAAATGGGAACATGTATATAAAAGAGAGAATATGTTGAGAAAGGGAAAAGTAGGAAAAGACATGAAATGAATAATAATGGCTTTATATATATATATATATTGTTAAGTTGAAACCAGCCCAACTCGACCGGTTCAATGACCCAGCAATTCATAAGCTGGTTCAAGCTTGCTTGCCTACCTCTAGGTTAGATCGATTTGGCAACCCTTCAGATCAATTTGTAGTTAGCAAACCAACCCTTGCATAGGTTTAGGCACAACTCTATGATCAAATCATCACATCTTATTATAAAGTTTAGGATTCTTAAAGCACACAATAAAAGTTTAAGGAACAATCTATACTTATATCAAAATTTAAAGGAGTTATTTGCAATTTTTCCATTATTTTTTTTCCCATTTTGCCATTACTTCTATAGTTTTATTTCGATATATTTTAACTTCACTTGTACATATATCAAATTTGTGCTTAATCATCACACCCTATTACAAATAAATACCAGTATTCTTTATCTATTTGAAAAAATTGACTAAATATCAAGAGGCATAAATATTAGAATTTTTTGGTCAGAATAATTAAAATTCAACGACAACAAAGTAGAATAAAGTAAGGGAGATAAAATGAATAATGTAAGTTGTGAAATAGAGATTTACAGCTGGAACCATAAAAAAGACGTCCTTGTAAAAAATTGCATTTTCCGATTGGATTTGTTGATGAGGGCATCCCTTAGAAATTAGGGATAAACTGGGATGGATTCGAGGGTTGGATTCGATTTAATTACCTCTTCGAGTTAAAACAAACTATAAAGACTAGAATGTGGTTCATTTTTTTATTACTTTAAATCAACCATATGTTTTACTTTAAAAAATTTTCAAACTATGAAAATTGGCTTGGCTCAGTTTGATTTACGAATAGGGCCATCACATAATCTAACAAAACTAAAGCATGAATGTAATATTATATCATAAGTAACAAATTACGTCAATACAATGTGTATTAGCATGATATAAAAAGTTTGATAAATTTAATATTCATACAATCAAGAAGTTTTAAATATGTATTGATATCTATTTTATTCATAAAGCTAACATATGATATAAGTTTAAGATTGAGCTACATGCATATTGCAATAACTTGTGACTGTAAATGTGAAATACCAATACATTTTAATAAGAGCACACTTAATTTTTAAAAAAATACTTTTGTACGATAAAACAGTTTTTTCAATCACGAGTAAATATTACTTCATTTCTAGAAATCTCTCGGTTTAATTTTCTTGAATTAATTAGGTTTATGCTTTTAAACCAATTAAAATTTTTCGATGAGGTTCGAATTAAGAATTCAAAACAAATTGGAAAAAGATAATTTTCGATTTGGGTTAATTCAGATTTCTACCACTATCAAAAACATATAAACGTAATTTTGTGATTTTGTTTTGTTGCAAATAGATATGGTTACAACAAAGGAAAGGAAAACGAGCAGACCAAAATTAATCGAAAACGGAGCCGACCTCTGTCATCCACTTTTCAAATGGCATAAAACAAGAATGTTATACTTATTTATGATTTGGAAATTACTATATTTTGGAATAATCTATTAATGGATTCTGACGTAGTGGCACTTGCATCCATAAGAGGAGGAGCTTACTTTAACTAGGCAGTTTAGCTTACTAAGTAATTTATAATGTCATGTTTGACGTAGTAGCCTAAAGTAGAATGGATTAAATTGAAATTAAATGGAATAGAGGAATGGAATAATAAACCTATTTTTATGTTTGAAAATATAAATAGAATTTTTGATTTCATTCGCATATTATATTGAGAGTCATTAAAGGTGCTCTTAATTCGTTACATATAAGAACTCTATTTTTGTAAATTTCTATTAATGTGGGTAGAAATGAATCAATTTTTGCCCTTGAATTTTTTTTTTTTTTTTTTACCAAAAGATGATTTTATAAAAAGATATTTTTCCTTGAAGTTGAAATCACCAATTCTAAAAAATCATCATTCCAAAATCTAAAAATGCTTCCAAAAATGGAAAAGAGTTCCATTGTCGTTCATTCCATTTCCATATATTAAATGTGGCATAAGTTAATAAGGAGTAAATAAGAAATGATAAACATTAAGAAAAGAAATTATTAAAGTACATCAAGTATTATAAGTTTGATAAGTATTAGACCATTTATCCTTGTATGATTGGATGATAAAATCTAAAAAATATCAATGATTCTCTCAATTTATTTTCTCATTGTTTACATTTACTAGAGTAAATACATGTAACTAATAGAGTAATACACCAAGTGGATTCCTACATGGTAAGTAAGAACAAAACATACTATGATATGTGGTAGTATTTGTAATTACAATCACCGGGTTTTTTTTTTTTTTTCTCCTAAACCACCAATAGTAGTTATCGTTATATAACTGGAAAGTATCGAATTTTTATCAGTCTTACCTACAACTAATCATTATACATGGTATCTTATTCCTAAGGAATTTTTATTCGTAAAGATTAAGGAAGTAATTAGAAAAACCAACCATAGTAATATGATCCGGATGGTTTTCAGTTTTTCAGTTCTTTTGGAGTAAGGGGTTATGTCGCATTTGGTTAGTAGAATAAAATAAATTATAAATAAAATTGCAATTACTGAGGAATGACAACATTCATATATTTTGGTTGACTAACCTAAAGCTATAGATGCAACCTTTTATATCTTCTAGGGATTTCAAGAAACTTGCTTGCTTCATATGCCATGTCCAAAATCCTATGTTCAATTTATAGTAAGTAAAAGTACCTAACTAATTGAAACTAAAATTCATGGATTGGGTTGATGCTTAGTTCTTACTATGAGGTTTTAGGCTAAGTCTAGAAGTCCTTGTGTGTTGAGAAACGTATAAAACCTACAAAATGAGCAAATATGAGCTAGCGAGCATTGTAAATTACTCTATCATAACCATTTCGACACTAAAGTCAGTGAGAGTTTAAGAAAGCAAAAACCATGAATCAATGGATACAAGACTTGGCTCAGAATCTGGATAAGCCAGTTCAGTCACAATTCTCCATTTGGAATCATAATTCCTTCAAAAGGTAACTAATAAGAAAAAACCTTCCCTGTTTTTTCCTATTTTTATTTTTTTAAATTCCATTAAAGTTAACTAGTAACAAAACTTGGACATTATTGCACTAATCACAGTTCGTTTGATTGGAATAAATTTAAGAGACAATATATTGTATATTAAATAGGGGAAAACCATGAACTAGGGTTTCCTATGCTAAAGAGGCACCAAGACAAGAAGTTTCCCGATTTGGGGTATTATGCCCAGAATGTCAATTTCCTAGCATTATAACTTGCCATAAATACACTCGAGGATAGAAGACTCAACCACTTATGAAACGTCTAAACCATAATAGATAGGATATTTAAAAACAATAATACTATGCTTCACTATAAAAAAAAGGTTTTTTTTTTTTTTTGGAATATATAGCTAAAACATAAAAGGCTGATAAACATAAAAAAAAAAAAAAAGGAAACATACTTTCAGTGGTCCACTAGCATTTTCTACAATCTCATACACCGAGCCTGGTAAAAGCAGATGACTAATCCAGGGTAGCCATCTTAGCAATACCGTATCATCGATGACCTAAAAATTGAATTTTTCTATGAATTGCAATGCCACAAACAAGCTAACACAGACGAAATCCACAAACAAGCTAACACAGACGAGTACAAATGAGTAACTTAATCATATGCTTTACATAAACAAGCATATGCAAAGCAACATTACACTAGGTCTTCTAATAACCATCATTGAGATATAGGATATATCCCCCTCCCTTCTCTAATCTTAGATTGGGAATTACTAGTTTAATTATATAAAATACACCTTTGGCTATTAAATTATTTAAATACACTTATTGAATCATGCAAATTTCATTTTGATATTATCTATAAAAAATATATAATGGCAATAGGCTAAATAGAATAAATGAGTGTATTATTGACCTTTTTTATCCTAGAGCAGCATTCTTGACCCTTCTTAGCTAACGACATCCTTATTAATTGTCTCATCAGATGACCCATTGGATCTCCTTTACCTCTTCGCCTATTTTGTTATAAAATAGAAAGTGAAAATGTAAGGACATATATGTCATTGCATGTAAATACCATCTTCCTCTCTCTATACACTTCCAAAAAGTTTCATATCTTGATTACTATATTCTTGTTTCACAATAATTAATGATATCCTATGATGGTATATGTCTAACGAGTAGAACGTATGCGTAATGGGGTGTATCTAGTTTTAGAATTATTATTTATTAATTTATGGCGCAAAGGATAATTGGGGCAAAAGATTTAAAAAAAAAAAAAAGACCATATACAAATTACAATATCTTATATCATAAACATAAGGAGAAAATACAAATAACATCATTGAACTTTAACTCGAGTACAAGTTGACCTGATGTAACTTTCAAAGTGTGTTTTAAGACCTTTTAAACTTTGATAAATTAGTAATATCGATAGAGAAAATAATACTCCTAAATTTTGATTTTCGTATCTAAATGCACCTAAGCTTATCAAAATACACTTTAAGATTCTTAAACTTTGATTATGGTATAACTTTTTTATCTAAGAAAAGAAATAGCCATTATATGAATAATTTATCAAAGTTTAGCATGTTTTAAAATATAGTTTGAAAGTTTAAAGGATCAATCTATACTTAAATAAAATTTAAAATAATCATTTACAATTTCCCCTAAACATATGAAAGATATTATCTATGCTTATATAAAATTGATCATATATACTCTCTTTTTTCCACCATCAATCTCACTCATCTTGTAGACATCTCCCTTACCATCCAGTCAATGTCCATGAATCATTTCGAGGCTGAAGCTCTTTTAAAAGACAATAAAAATGTAAGTTTAATTACTAATAGAACATGGTAAAAACAAAAAACAAAAATGCTCAATTGTTATAATACATATTAGGCATATCATACCTATCAAAGTTGCCAAAACAAATACATTAGAAGGTTTCTAGTCTTGTGGGAGATTCTCCTCCATGTTTTGGTGAGTTGTTATGTTTATAGTATAATATCATACAATTCCTTTATCATATAGACTACACTAAAGAAGATACTCAATTGAAGTATAATACATTTATAAAGAATTCAAATGACTTATTTAAATATAAAGGACTTAATTGAATTTTCAGATGAACTTAGGAATTAAATGATTCAATCAAAGGACATAAGATTTGATTGACTATTATTCAAATATAGATGACTTATAGTAGATCTGTTCAAAGGTCGATTCCAAACTGTAAATCGGCATCACAGGTCGACAAGTGGACTTAAATCGTGTGGGAAACCGTTGTGATATAAAGGCTTTAGCTATGTAATGATAAAAGCTCACCAATTCGGCAAGCTTATGAATCGATGGTTAAGTTTGCTTGTTCAGGTGCGAAAAATTAAAATACATATATATTTAGTATTTTTTTTCCCTACAAAAATTAAATGGATAATTACGTAAACTTAGTACTTTTTTTCCCCTAATTTAAAATTGACTAACATACTAAAGATTTTTTAAAAAATCATACTAAACTACAGTGATCTAATTCCAGCTAATTAATACGTAAACATCTTGGGGGCAACTTGTAAAACAATAGAAAAAAAAAATTTCCCTACTACTACTAATTTCTTCATATATAAACTATTTCTTTTACGTTATTATGATGTTATAATTTACCTTCATGTTTGGTCAATGTACATGTATTCTAACAAATCAAATTTTATAATTCACAATTTCACTTACATTGTAATTTAGTTTTCCATTTAGACAACATATTTTGAAAAGGTAAATTTTGTAGTTTACAATTTTATTGATGGTGAAGTTTTCAGTAACATAAGTATTTTAATCTTATGGTTTCAAGTCGGACGCTTGAACCAATAGAATTATTTCGCAAGCCTAAAAAAGGAATTGTTCAAAAAATTAAATTTTCAATTCATGGGAGAGGGGAGTAAGGCAACAAATATAAAGTGAAAAAGGAAAATTTCAAAAAAAAAAAGTCACAATTCAAGGGTTTTATAAACCGGTTTTGAACCAACGCTTTACATGAACCAACCTGAGACCGTACCCTCCATGGGCTAGTCCTGGTTCGAGCATTTGCTAGCCCATAAACCAGCAGTTTCGAGCTAATTCAGTTTAGTGGACAAGTCTAACTTATAGCATAATTTTTTTCCCAAACTAACTTATAGAATTGAATGCTTTAGAAGAAAAAAAGATTATATAAGCAAAATAAACTCCAAAACCTTAAGGCTGAACCACTTATTATTAACCTTGTACTAGACCGTAAGGCACTACGTCAATATGATTTTCTAAATGATTATAAATTCCACATGAATAATGGGGAGAAGGTACAATAATTTTAACAAATTGTAATGAGCACTAAAACAACATTAGTTATAAACTTTTGGATCAAAAGAATAAAAATAACCATTAGTAAATTATTAGCTTTGTTGTTGAGCATCATAAATGGTAAAAGAGTTGATTCTAAAGCTGGTTAGATTGTGGTGCCCTGACCTAAAGAGGCAATCTAAAGTCTACATAGTCCACTTCTACCATTTTATTTGATATTTCATATGTTATGTTTTAATATTATTCGATGGGAATAAGGCTCCCGAGATTGTCTCGACAAGCCAAAGATTGAACCAAATGGACCATAAACATCAAAATCAAATCAAAAGTTAGAAAAAGAAAAAGAAAAGTCCATAAATATCCATTCGATTGGGCGAATCAGCTATCCGAATAAGTGGGGGTTTTAAAGTCCACAAAATCGATTCTTTATCTACCCATTCGGTTGGAGGTCCTTTCCATTCAAATAACCAGTCCAAAACCATTGCTTTTGCACATCTATTTTACTATCTATTTGACTGGCTAAGTGCACCCATTCTAATGACTAACAGCACTCAACAAATTATTTGATATGTTTTTTCCGTTTTAGTTGTTCTATGTTTATTTTTAATTACAAAATTATCATTGGCCCTACTAGATTAATATATAAGTGTTATTTATTTGTATTACGGACATTATTCATAAACTTGTTATCAATTTATCATTTTTTTTCTTTTTGCAAGACATTTATCAACATTGAAACTTCTCTCCCAATTTTATGAATGGAATCTATTATTTGATTGAAGTGAACTTAGTTAATTAGATTTGATGTAGGTCATATGATTGATCTGATAAAACGTCTTTATTGCTTCATATAATCATGAGGCCCATCAATTACAAAATTTAATACCCCATTCTGTGTATCAAGTAGATTCCTTTTATTCAATATACATACATATCTCCCTCATTGTCTATTGTAATTCCAAAAGCACCAAAAATGTATGAAGTTCTCTCTTTTGTTATCAAAAACTCTATAATTTCATATAGTCAATGATCAAATATTTGCTACACTTAGGGATTATGCCTTAAGGATCTCCATAGCAAATCATATTTTGATATTAGAATGAAGGTTTGACAATGCGAATTATCAGTAACTAATTATTTTCTCTTCTCTTGAGAAGTTTGCTTAGAACTATTGGTGAATTGTTAATTGAGGGTTGTTGGTCGAATTCGACTATGACGTATATGTGCAATAACTATGGAGAGAGGGTTTGTACTGATATTACGTGTTTTTTTTTTAATAAGTTGAGACTTGATATTACATGTTTAGTGATTGTTGAATTGTCTATGAGAGGTGTTTAAAATTTTATTAATTTAAATATGTCTAGAGAAAGTGTTTAGTATTGTTAGTTGTGAAAATGTAACAGGGGTAATGCAAGAGATAATGTAACTACATCTTGCATTACCCCTATTACATTAAATAATGGTAATCAATTGTGATTGTGATACTTTAAGAATTTTTTGGTACACAAGTTGTGATCATGCAAAATATTAGTAATTAGTTGAATATGCTGAATGATAGAATCTAGTATGAGGTGCCTAGGGTATAGCCAAGATGGTGGTGTTAGGCATAATGTAGTAATGCAGAGCCTTAGGAAATAAATGATACGGTTGAAAAAGAGGATGATAACTCTAGGGGAAAGCATGTTGGTAAGAGGAACTAATAAGTCAAAGAGTTGGAAACTACATAAATGAAAATTCCAAAGTTTAGCTAATTTAGTTCTTATGATGATTACTTAAACTGAAAGCATGATGTTGATACTCTTTAAATGTTATGAGTATGATGAGCATATTAAAGTATTTTTAGCTACTTTGGAATTCACTGGACATGCTACTTTCTTGTCAAAGAATCTAAAATTATAGATAAGAGATGAGAGAGAAGCATGAGTCACTATTTTGGTATTAATGAAGAGGTAGCTAAGAAAGAAGCTTATTCCACATTATTATAAGCAGGAATCATTCTTAAGGTCATTGTTGTTGAGATAAGGTGGAAAATTTATTGGGGATTATACCCAAGAATATGAGATTCTTCTAATTAGGCATGAAGTAAAGGAGCTTAAAGAACAAACTATTGCCTATTTCATTAGCACTTGAAATTTAAGATTATTGATGTAGTTGAATTGCGATCCTATAAAACACTAGATAACATAGTTAAACTATCTCTTAGGGTGAAAAGAGAAAGATAGAAAGGGTGACCTAGGCATATGGTTCTTCGCCTAAACAAGAGGGTCATTGTTACAAGGAGAAGAATATAATTGGCAGAAGGTATAGAGTTTAAGAGATGAGATGTCAAAAAATATGAATAGGGGGACAACAAACTAAGAAATTTTCAAGTACCAACATGTAGAAGCCATAACAAAGACAATCTAAGAAGAAGATTGATGAAGTTAAATGTTTTAAATGCTTAGGGTTTAGCTGCTTAGCTGCAAAGTATTGAAATATGTGCTATGTTTATTAAAAAATGACATTACAAAGTTTAAAATTAAGTGTAGAAAAGAGGAAGTAGAGGAGCATGTGACTAATATAGAGGCTCATATGAATGACTTTGTTGATGAACGAGATGATAGTAATAGAAGAGAGAGAAGAGTTGTGGCTATGTTTATCAAATGCAATTTGAATGTTAATACCTTAGAAGAAGATAGGCATAGAGAAAATTTATTTCATACTTATTGTTCAGTGAAGAAAAATGCATGTTATCTTTTTTTGGATAGAGATAGTTATATAAATTTAGCTTATACTACCATTTTCACTCATTAGAGATTGAATTGTATCTTAAGCCTTATAACCTAAACTAGTTTGGTGAGAAAGAAACTATTCATGCTAGCAAGCATGTGAAAATGAGATTAACTATTGAAAAATATGCATATGAGATGAGTTGTGATGTGGTGCTTACAAATGCTATACATATACTTTTAGGGAAACCATGACAATGTGATAGGAGGTTGATCTATGATGGATTTAAATATACTTACACCTTTGGAAAGGGTGAAAGAAGGATTGTATTACTACCTATGGGCTTTGCTAAAGTCAAAAGGGAATGAGTACCTTAAGGCAAGCAGAATAAGGGATGGAGAGCTTGTTTGCTCATTATAAGTTTTACAAGTTAGATCAAAAGCCTCTAAATTTAAGGGCGAATCTTGATCAATTAGGGTTGATTATGGGAACAAGGCCCTAAGATTGTCTTGATAAGTTAAAGATTTGACAAGGATTGGACAATAGAGTATAGAATAATATAGCAGTTCGAGAGTACCCATTCTAATGGTTAATCACTTATTCAAATGGACAGGCACCCATCCAAATGAGTAAATCACCCATCTAAATGGTCAGAGTTTAAGGTTCACAAAATCAATTCTCTCTTAATCTTTCCCATATGAATGACTAGTATGAATCATTATTCTTGTAAGTATATTTTCTCTCCATCCGACTAGCCAAATGCATCAATCTAGATGGTTAACAACATCCACCAAATTATTTATTATGTCTCTGCCCTTTTAGTTGTTTTATGTTCACTTTTATTATGAAGTTATTAGTATTCCTACTATATTAACGTATCATAAGTGTCCTTTATCTGTATTATAAACTTACTTACAAACTTGTTATTGGCTATCATATTTTCTTATTGCAAACTTTTATCAATATTGAAAATTCTCCCTTAATGTTCAAACAAATCTCTTATTTAATTGTGGAACTCTTAGTTAATTAGATTTACTATGAATCATATTGGTCCATGCAATCAAACCCCTTATTATTTTTCTACAATAATAAGTTATATCGATTACAAAAATCTAATACCTTAATTCATCAATTGATCAGATTCCTTTTAATTATTGTTAAGCCTAGTTTTTCATCCTTCCTATTCTTTTATAAAATTAAGTTTTCTTTAAACCGATCGGTACTAAACCCTACCCGTTTAATATTAACCCTCGACTGAGGTTTAAAGAAAACTGGTTTTCAATTTGAAAATGTCTTGGAGTCGCCACCCGATCAAAGTCGAGAAAAAAATTAAGTTATAACCAATTGAATGAAATGGTTTTTGAAAACCAGATATCTGAATTTGGGGTCTAATTTATTAAACCCTAAATGGGTACCACTTTTTAACTTCCTAAATTTAACTTCACTTTTCAAATATACCCTTTTTAATTTCTAAAACAACTAATCATGTTACACATGACTAAATTAATTAATTTGCACAGATATTTATAAAAATGGAAAAAATAAAACTTACCGTATTTTAAGTCACCCGTACCTACATATCTGCAATTCGAGATTAAACTTTCATAATTTATTTATGAAAACTTTAGCGAGTAATTTGATTTTAATTTTTAAAAAAGGGTCAAATTTACATTTTTACCCAGTTCAATTTATTTAAGGAAATTCTCCTAAAGGGTCCTAATCATTACTTTATTTTTAAAAACTCTAAAACAGTCCTAATTTGGAAATGATCCATTTATTTTCATTTATTTTTAGAAAACTCGATCTTTCTAAGTGTCAAAACAATTTTCATTTACTAACCTATTTGTTATATTATCGTATTTATTTTATTACTTATTTTATCTATTTCTATTAAACTAAAAATAAATAAATAGACTACTTCTTTTTTTTTTCTCTTTTTTTTTTCTTTTCCTCGTTTTTTTCTTTTTTTTTTATTTTTCTCATTTATTATTACATTTAAAAATAAAAAAATAAATAAAATTAAAAAGATAAAAAAATAGATCGGGTCAACTCAAATTGGCTTTAAATCGACTCAGATGACTCGGTCGGCTTAGTTGGCTTACTTCGACTTAAGATCAACTCACTTCGGCTCAGTTGGCTCTAGTCAGCTTACTTCGGCTCGAATTGGCTCCAGTTGACTTCAGTCGGCTCCAATCAGCTCGTGTCAACTCAGAAAATCCAATGATTGTGGTTTTCGTAAAAAAAAAACACCATAGGGGAAGCTATTCTAGAGAGAGAGAGAGAGAGGAACCATACTAAAGAGAGGAAGCTTCGATTTTTGTTTTTCTAAAGTATTTCAAAACTTTGTTGTGTATTGAAAATAAAGAGCAAACCCTTATTTATAGTTATTATGGTCAAGTTAAGGATAGAAAATATTAAATGTAATATAATTTTCTTCCATGTTTGGGTTAGCCGAACCTAGACAACATGTGATGCCAAATACAAAGCCACGCATGTAGGAGTGTGTTCAGCGCGTATAGGAGTGTATCTACCACACTTTGAAGTGAGTTGGTAAATGATGTAGCGATGACATGGCGATAAAGCGAGAAAAGAAAATAAAAGATACATTTTACACCTTCCAATGATTAAACCTAGGATCTCCAAGTTATATGCAATATCAAGTCCAAATGCTTATGAAGTTAGGCTATTGGTTTTTTCTTATTTTATTACACGTATAGATTAGGTCAACCTAAGCCAAATTCAAATCTAAGCCTAGGTCCAATGATTCTTTCTTTATTTTACTAAATTAAAAAAATTATATTCTACTAAACTATCTAAAAGATTTATTATTTTCTAAATCTTCTATTTTTTGTATTTTTCTAAATTTTAAATTTTTGTGCTTTTTCCTATTTTCCTTTTTTTTTTTGAATTTTTCCTAATTTAGGGTCCTTTAACCTATTTTAATAATTGAAACTTAAAAAATAAAAGAGAGAACAAAAATGAGGATTCTACAATTAGTATGCCTTTATATCCTACATATCGAATGTAACATCCAAAAGCACCAAAAATATATAAAATTCTCTCTTTTATTATGAAAAACTCTAAAATTGCAAATGACCGCCATAAACTTTAACTTAGGTATAGATTTACCTCGTCAATTTTAAATGTTGTAACTCACCCCATAAACTTTAATAAATTGCAACGCAAAGGATGTTTCATTTTTAATTTTGAAAAAAAAAAAGGCCAAGGTTACAGTTTAGTAATCTTAAGGGAGTGTTTTCTCACCTAGGTAATATTTGCTACACCTAAAGGTTATACAATAAGATCTCTGGGGTACATCCTTATTAAACTAAAAGTTAAACAGTTTTTATTTGTTTTTTTCTCCCTTCAACACAATTGAAGTTAAACAATAGGTGACAACTATCCACTTAAGAATGACTGATAGCTATCTTCATTGCACATTGTGATGTGGACTCGATTTCGTCTATTTGAGTTTTTTTTTTTTTTTTTTGGAAATTTTTGTGGATTTTTGGATGCTTATTTTATTGGTTTCATTTTATTAGGATCTTTGGCTTTTTATGTTAGTTTCCCATTTTATTAGTAGCTTAAGATAAGTTATTTCCTCACTTTCTAGTTTCTTAAGAATTAATTTCCTAGGATATTAAGTTTTATTTTGTCTATAAACTAGTAAAGCTTGTAAACAATAGAAGGCATAATGATATTGATTTAATAATGATAATTACCTTATCTTAAATTTGGTGTGATGCCATTTTGATGGTGTACCATCTAAATTTCATGATGGTTTCAGACTACTATAAATCACAATGTGGTGTAAAGCCATTAACATATTTTTATCTAATTTTATTTGTTTATTTATCTTTTTTTTTTTTTCATGTTGTCTTACCTCAAATTTGGTGTCAAATGATTTCTGTTTTTTCTCCTATATCAAATTGGTATCAAGGTCTCATTTTAATGTTCTTTTTAGAGCGTATATTGATGTTAATGATGGGTGAGATCACATAGAATAGGTTGCCGGTTGCTCTTAGTGGTCCATTTATCATACTTAGTCGAAAACTTACAAAAAAGCCCCCTATAGTGGTGCCAACGACGGCACTTTGATAGTTACGTTAGTAAGGAGAGAATAAAAGGTAAGTATTTAAGGGTGTTTTGAGAGAGCGTTTAGGGTGTTCGGTGTGTTAAGGGAGCTAGAGAGAGAAAGAGAGAGATATCCTTATGCCTTTGGCTCCTTCTTTGTCCTAGACAAGGAGCTTACCTACTAGGGACACATGACATCTCATGGTTTGGTAGAACGTAACTATTATAAGGGACATGCTATGCAAGGAGTGTGGATAGAATGATTTTGTAACTTGATCAATCTTGGACAAAATGGTAGCTACATTTGAAACCTAGAAAGCTAACATGTCTAAGGCTATAGGACATGCTGGCCATACTATAGATGTTAGAGAACAATTAATGAAAAGAGAAAGTAAGTGCAAGGTAGGAGCATAGCAAACACCAAATTACATATTGAGCACCTATTATATGTTTAGGGGGCTAAGGCTACTCTAACTCGAAGAGTTAGGTCGAGGCTTTTGAGGACCCTAAGGTGTTTAGAGGTAGCCTAAGCAAGTTGTGTTGGCTTATTGGCCGACTGAACATGATAAGGTAATCAGTAGTCCCAAGAATGTTACCTGGCTAGGTCTGATCTTGCAAAGGGGGACCAAATAGGTCATTGGAGGAAACTAAGCTCTTTGTTTTGAGAAGGTGCTTGGGGGTACCTGAGCAAGCCAAGGTACTTAAACTGGGCCTTGGAACCCCTTACCCACCCACCCACCTACCCTCAACCAAAAGAAAAAAAAAATCATTGGTGTTAAAGCAACATGGAGAGTACCACTTTAAGCTCCAAAAGCTCAAGCTTAAGTTAGAATGGAGTGATTCTTTAGGCAAGAGCCATAAGACACATAAGCATCCATTGTGACGTTTGATGTATCTAACTAAGCTCTTGTATGATGAAGTGACTCTTGGCTTGACTAATGTGATGCTTGGTTTGCTTATGGTGTAATTATGATACCAAAGACAAAGTGCAGTGCATGTGGAAGGCATGAGTGGCTACGTTGGTGATCCGCGTGCTGAAAGGAACTAAACTATTGAAAGTCTGGTAAGGACACATGGATGGCCAAGATGGTTAATATGCCTAGGAGCAGAGTTAATCACTAGGGCTTATCGTAAAGAAGGATAATCAATGGGTTCTTCGAAGTATCAAAGAATAGGAGATGAAGTTAGCAAAAACACAATAGCTTCTATGAAGCTGCTCGTCGAATATGATATACCAACGAACACGAGATGACTTAGTACTTAGCTTGATATAATGCATAAGCTAATACTAAGGTCTGCTCACTACTAATTTCAAGCTACGGAAAAAAAAAACTTGATTCGCTTAAACTATGTATAAAAAATTAAATTGTGAATACTCCAACAAGTATACTGGGTCATAATCAAGTAATATAGAGCAAGTAAGGTTGTTGATCCCTCGAGGACTATAATATTACTAAATCTATGATAGTTCTTATCGATATTCAAGCAATTAAAAAATAAATTAACTAATCTAATAATTATAGTAAAACTATCGAAAAGAAAATAATTATAAAATTTCTAAAACTAAGTGTCGAGCCTAATTTTTCGATTTTTGTTTAAAATTGATTTCTCATTTCTTGATTAATACTAAACCCTAACCCATTTAATATTAATCCTCGACTAAAGAAATTGAGAAATTCCAGTTTTTTATTAAAAATAATTTTTGGAGTTGCCACCCGATCGAAGTCGAGAAAAGAAAAAGAAACCATAATCAATTGGGTAGATTGATTACGATTTAACTACCGGTCTTTGATTTCAATTTTAACAAAGAACTAGAGGGTTCCAAATTCGGGGGCTAACCTATTAAACCCTAATGGGTACCACTATTTATTTACCGAAATTAGGATTATTTTTCTAATTATAATATTTTAAAAATAAATAAATAAATAAATAAAATTAAATTAAAAAAAAAAGAACCTAAGTTTCTACAAATTTTATCGTCGCCCCGAAGGTGCCTACATACCCGCTAGCCGGGATTAAACGATCGTAGTTCTTTCAAAAAAATTTTTAGTGGGCTGGTTCTTTTTATAAAAAATAATTGGTTAAATTTGCGTTTTTATTAACCATTTTATTTTTATTAAGAAAAATCCTTAAAAGCCTAATTTTTATTCCTAATTATAAAAAAAAAAACCTAAAAACCTAATTTTTGAAAAGCGCCAAATTAAAATTTTTATTTAAAAATAACTAAGTGATAATTTTTTTTATTTTCAAAAAAACCCTAAAGATTTTATGAAATATGCAATATTCTACATGATGAAACTTTTATATAGAAAGATGCTTAGAACATAAAAAAGAAAGAAAGAAAAAAAGTTCCTAATCATAGAAAAAATGTCTTAATCATAGAAAAAATATCTAAATTATGAAAAAGATGTTTAAACAAAAAAAAATCTAAATGATTAAAAAGACGTCTAAATCATAAAAAAGAAACTTAAACAATGGAAGAGATATAAACTATAAAACAAAAGCTTAAATTATGGAAAAGATGTCTAACCATAGAAAAATACCTAAATCATAGAAAAGAAATTTAAACTATGAAAAGATGTTTAAACTATAGAAAAAATCTAAATTATAGAAAAGACATCAAAATCATGGAAAAGATGTATAAACCATAGAAAAGATGTTCAAATCATAGAAAAGATGTCTGAATCATAAAAAAAAAACCTAAACTATGGAAAAGACATATAAACTATGGAAAAGATGTTTCGCCGTAAAAAAAAAAAAGTCAATTAAAGATTTTTTTATTTTATGAACATCAAAATGATTTTTTTACCTAGAAAACCCTAACATGCCTAATGCAATTTTTCTAAATTAATACAATATGCAAAGAACAAGATTTTGTAAAATATGAGATTTTATAAAAATATTATTTTGAAAATATGAAATCTAAAAGAATAATTTAAAAAATAAATAAACTAAAACTTACCTTAACATATGTTCACTAGACACTAATGCTATAACTAATTACTAGCAATTAAAGACGTGATAAAAATAAAATAAAATAAAATAAAAAATTAGTACAAGTCTTAAAAATAACTATGCATATACTAAGTGAGATAAAAATAAATAAATAAAACAACCTATAATCAATAATTGAAAACCACTATTACATACCTGCAAGGCAAAGCACGCAAAGCTGATGAAAGGGAATAGATTGGATCCCTAGTCTTATCGCGTATACAACTATAGAAATGGTCTAAAGAATGTGTTCGAACGTGTTTTTTAACAAATATGTAATTCTTCATTTTTTTTTTTTACAAAAAAGGGTCCTAATTCTTAAATGTTATTGTTTTATAAAAAAAAATTTTGCTCTAACAATCCTATTTCTAAAAAGGGTCTTTTATTAATTTTTATTTAAAGGAAAACAATCTTCTATGTGATAAATCCTTAAATAAAACCAAATCTTAAAATATGACTAATTTTAACAA
This sequence comes from Lumnitzera littorea, assembly GCA_024138015.1. Taxonomy (NCBI): domain Eukaryota; kingdom Viridiplantae; phylum Streptophyta; class Magnoliopsida; order Myrtales; family Combretaceae; genus Lumnitzera; species Lumnitzera littorea. The sequence goes on along the minus strand of JAMXBB010000010.1, from coordinate 9,316,847 downwards.
CCACTAAACTAATATATATAACTATCTATCAAAATAAATTAATTCTATATAATAAACTTATACAAGAACTAATACTAAACTCCTAAACTAACATATATATATATNTGATCCCGACTAGCGAGTACGTAGGCACCTTCAGGGCGACGATAAAATTTGTAGAAACTTAGGTTCTTTTTTCTTTTGATTTTATTTATTTATTTATTTTAAATATTATAATTAGAAAAATAATCCTAATTTCGGTAAATAAATAGTGGTACCTGTTAAGAGTTTAATAGGTTAGCCCCCGAATTCGGAATCCTCTAGTTCTTCATTTAAAATTGAAATCAAAGACCGGTAGCCAAATCGTGATCAATCCACCCAATTGATTACGGTTTCTTTTTCTTTTCTCGACTTCGGTCGGGTGGCGACTTCAAAAATAATTATTTTTAATAAAAAAACCGAAATTTCTCAATTTCTTTAGTCGAGGATTAATATTAAACGGGTTAGGGTTTAGTATTAATCAGGAAATGAGAAATCAATTTTAAACAAAAATCGAAAAATCAGACTCGACATAAGGCATATAACGAAAATAAATAAAAAATAATAATCTTCTAAGGTCTATATATCTCTATATTATCATAATATACCTAATCCATATTAAAGCTAATGCTAAAAGAAATATCTCAAACTAAGAAATACACACATATACATATATATATATATATAGTACAGCATGTTAAACCATGAAAATCCTAAAAGCAATAATATAGTATGATAATAATAAATAAAAAATAATAATAATAAAGAAAAAACTTAGATAGAAACTGAACCTGATGATGCCCAGCTACGGCATGCATATATTGTCATCCGGAGCAGCGTTGGATCAATCGGATGTTTGCAGCAACGATGGATTTACGGCTGTGGTGGCTTATGTGAAGCGTATGGCTAGACGTTGGAACTTGGTTTGGCTTACTGCTGCAAACGTTGGTATGGCAGGTTAATCTAAAAGTTGCGACGATGCTGTTGGCTGGGCTTGCTGTTTAGCAATACAGTAAAGCTATGTGCAGGAGCTAAGACGCGGTAGACGTGAGGTTGAAGGGTGTATGTGGCAGGGAACGTGGTGACGTGTCAAAGGCAAGGAAGAGAATGAGAGTGGGGGGTTGCCACGTTCAATTGCTGTGGTTGTTGCAGCTGCTGTTGATGGTTGGGTTGTTATGGGGTTGGAGAAAAGGGTCGAAGATTTGCAGCAGAGGTGCTGGATCACATCTTCTTGCTCTGTTGCTATGGTTACTGATAACGTCGACGATGAACAGTGGATGGACGAAGGATGAAAACTGTACGTACTCAGTGACTAATTTGATTATATTGTGCAGCATGTATTTCACCATGTGCTGCTGTGTGTAAGGGTCGCACATCATCGACAGTTTGTATTCGTGTACTGTTTAGCCAAAAGAATAATTATGTTGTGTTGTTCGTTTGCAGTAATGTTGTCATCGATTAGTTACCGCCAAACAAAGTTATATTGTTGTCTTTTTAAATCCCAACCATATCGTATCAATTGTATCTAATTAAACTAGATCTAAATTAATTCAAATCTGACTCAATAAAATCAAATTAGATTCAAATGTTTTTAATTATGATATGAATCCCGTTTATTTTTCTCGCTCTTGTAAAATATGTAAAAAAAACAAAAGACATAGATGCTTAGCGAAACTCGAACCCCTAACCTCAAATTAAATCCAACCCAAATACTCCGATTCTTATCCATTAAGCCGTTGGCCTATGCATTGACATTTAATTCAATTATACTTAAACTATTCGATTCCTTAAAATAAAATTTTTAACTAAACTAAAACTAACACTAAAACTAATTATTCCTAAAATAAATTACTTTCAAAAAATCTACGAAATTTTTATGATCTTTTCCTTTTCTTCTTTTTTTGGTATTTTCATTATTTGTTAATTTTTATTATATTTCTTTATTAATTTTTTTATTTTTTTGAATTAGGACTCTTTTTGTAAAAATAAAACTTAAAACTACAAAGGGACAAAAATTAGGTGTCTACACTAAGAAATCAATTGAGAATTGTGGGAAAAGCAAAATCCATCCTAGATTATGCAAACCAAATTATTATCATGTTATATAGATTATTAACTATATGGTTATTCAAGTGAAATTATTATGCCTTAAAACTTAAGAATTTAAACCCCTAATTAATCAGTTAACTCCTGCATCTCCAATTAACAATAAACTCTAGATTACAATCATATATCTCTCGATACTATGATTGTCTAATGTCTTAAATCAATTATTCCTAATGTCTTAGTGAATAATCAATCGCCAAACATCACATTAATCTCTAGATAATTTCTAATTAATTCAATTAGCGTTGCTTCCACATTAATTAATCAATAACCAAGAATTTCTAACAAACCCTATATCAACTCCCATATCACTAGGGTTTTTAACAATTATAATCAATTAAACAACTATAATTGGAATTATAGAAATTGCAATCATGAATCATCCTTATATCTATTAATCCTATAACACAAGCACAATTATCATCTTAGCTATCTAAGGTTTCATCAATTCCCACAAATAAATTTAGCCAACCATGGAATTTGAAACAAAACCATAACTACTAATTGAAATTACAAGGAAATTCATAATTGAAAGATGAATAATCAATAGAATTGCATAAATATAATTAAAATAGATGTCACCAATTCTGTAATCGAAAAAGATAAGCTTCAATTGCAACTCCAAAACTTGGTCTCTACAACAAAAGCAAAATCTTCTCAATGATCCAAGCAATTCTACAAAAGAATTCTTCAAAAACTATCTAATGACTGTTCTACGACTCTCTAAGTCTAAGGAAAGTGTGCATTTCCCAAAAACAAGTCTCTCAAATGGTGAAACATAAGGCTATTTATAAGAAAAACTAGGGTTGGCTCGTATAAAGCTTCTTTTTAATGAATGCCGACTAATAGGTTGATGGTGTAAGCTTTAAGGCCAGCGGCGTAGACTCCAAAGGCCACAGATGTAAGTGTAAGTCATCTGAAAGGCTAGCTGTATTGAATTCCAAATTGCAATATGTTGATTTGGACTTCGTTCATTTGCGTAAAACTCCTCTAAATCGTCCGTATTTCCACTTTGAATCCTCTAATTCCTAAAATGTTCAAATAAAAATAATTAGATACCATTTCTTAATGATTTCTATAAAATCAATAATAATTCTATCTAATTTACACATTAACACATGAAAAATATGCCTTTATCAAGTGCGGAAGGAATGATATATTGTAAGAACGGAGGAGAATATTCATTAACATAAAAATGGAGTCAGATGATTGCGGCTATAGTAAAAAAAAACTATTTATAGTAAGTCCCTTAGGGCAATAATACAACAATGAAAAATTACAAAAAGGACAATGTAAGGAGAAGATTCCTAGTATAAGTAAAAAGGGTAAATATGACAAAGGATAAAAGCAAATATAGTACAAATATTAGAAAAGTAAAAGACAAGTGGTAGCTTGTCAATAAGTTCGTGTTTTGGGATCTTAAGGCATTGTGGTCGAGTTGGGCTGGTGTTTGGGTTGCTCCTACTGATCTGTATTAAAGGCTACTAAGGTGATCGAATGAGGTCGTAGCTCAGTAAAGTGTGATAGGGGAGCTCAGCATACAAGGACCTTAGCCTTTGTACTTAGCAGGTCGACATCTGGATAGTAGAGAAAGTAAAGCAGAGTATGTCCGAGTTCGGCACTCAAAGAGTTTAATAGACTGCCATCATGATACTAAAGCTCATCAAGGCCGAGTTGAGATGTTTAAGTCCTCTTAACAAGTCCTTGTAAACCTCGTAGTCGAACCCAGGTGATAAGTCCTAAGGTCAGCACTCCATCAACGGTGATCCTTGTTTAAACAGGAAGAGACAATTCACTTACCCATCCTTTGCCTATATAAAGCCTTAAGGGGCCTCATTTCTTCACCTTCACTCGAAACCTTAGAAGAAACTCTACCTATTTTTTTCCAAGAATCTCTTAAACTTAAACTTCCTTTGAGTCGCCAAAGTTTTCAATTTCTGATTTCCTTCTCAGACCAAATACATTAAAGCGATTGCTAAATATAAAGGCTCGAGATTTTAAGGTTAGTGCTCAAATTCGATCAACCTCTCTACCATGGTCGAGGTAGGTCATTGAATAATAATTGAGGAGGGTCATTATACCCCCCCACCCTAAAAAACGGTGGCAACAACATCAGCAATAGTTTGTTGTCCAGGGCGAAGAGGATGAAGCTTATAATAGTGAGGTATCATAAAGTACATCCCAATGACGGCGAATAGAGGAAGGATGTAATGGAGTTATGGCCCTTGAGCACGAATGAGAATGCCTTACAATAAGCACCAAATGGTAACGGGTGAGATCACATAAAATATATTGGTGGTTGCTTTGGGTAGTTAATCTGCCGTCCTTAGTGGAGGACCTGCAAAAAAAGTTGTAGTGGTGCCAACGAAGGTCATCTAATACTTAAGTTAGCAAGGAGAGAATAAAAAGGAATAAGAGTGTTTTGAGAGAGTGTTCCGAGTGCTCGATGTGCAAAGGAAGTTAAGGAGATAAAAGACCCTTGTACCTTTGGCTCTAAGATAAGGAGTTCACTTGTCAGGGACATAAGGCGACCCATGGTTTAGTCGTACGTAGCTGTTACAGGGGAGATAACAGTTTTATCACTTGTTTAGCCTTAGATAAGTTGGCAGCTACATTTGAAACTTGGAAAGCTAACATTTCTAAGGCTATGCGGCAACCTAGCCATACAATAGAGGCTATAGGGAAATTAATAAAGAGAGAAAGAGAGAGAAGGGTAGGAGCACTATAGACATTGAGCTGCATACCGAGTACTTGGTGCATGATCGGTGGGAGGGGGTAGCTAAAGCTACCCTAACTCGAAGAGTCCAGCCAAGGTTTTCAAGGACCACAAGGTGGTCGAAGGTGATGAGGTGCTCATGGTAACCCGAGTAAGTTATGCTAGCTTACTAACGAGCCGAACATAGCAAGGTCCTCAAGGGTCCCCAACAAGTTGCTGATCTGAGCTCACAAAAGGGGACCGAATAGGTCACTGGAGGAAACTAAGCTCTCTATTTTAGGGAGGTGCTCAAGGGTATCCAAGCAAGCCAAGGTATTTAGACTAGGCCATAGGAGCCTAAGCCTAAAATGGCCTATTAATAGACACTTTTTTTCTTAAAGAAGATAAAAGAAAAATTATTCCTTCTTTATTATATATCTTATCCAGCATTTAAAAAAAAACACAAAATTTTTTTTGTCTTTAAGAAAAAGTTAAGAGTGAGAAGATGAATGGTAGAGAGAAGGAGAAGAATGTGCTTGTTCCAATAAATAAGTGATGATAAGAGATTCATATGAATTTGGCTGCTATGACCATGTAACTACAAGAGGATGAGAAAGATAGTAAGTGAATAGAAGTAGGAGAGCTGGAGAATTATAAGAAGAAAAAGAGAGTTTAAGAATGCTATACTAAAAGCTTAGATTGTATATAAAAATATTGATGTTATTGAGAAGGTTGTTGTTAGGTGATTTTGGATTTGAACTATTGTCCTGTAAAGAAAGAAAAAGCTTTCAGTACTGGAGTCAATCTAATGCAACTACTTCAATGCCTAAGTCAAAAAGTGGGTATTGAGAAAAACTTAATAAATAATCGAGGGTTAATAGATGATCTCTTACAGTATTTCTTTCTCATATTTATCAGCGAATGTAGTGTTTGAAGTAGTAATTATCGGAATAATTATTGGGATACGTGAGGGCCTCTTGATTAGGCACCATCCTGAAAAGTAGGGATAATAGGTAGTTATGTAATATAATCGTGCTAGGTGATAACTATTCCCACCACTACCCTTGAATTTAAACTAAATACGGATCTATGTTACTCGATATTAGCTGAGAATGAAGTTACTCAGCTTGACGATAGCCAAGTGGACGAAACTTGACTATTAACATTTGCCCCTTGTAGACACCTAATTTTTACCCTTTCATAATCTTAGTTTTTATTTTTATAAGAAAGGGTCCTAATTCAAAAGTAATAAAAATTAACAAATAATGAAAATATTAAAAAAATAAGAAAAGGAAAAATTATAAAAATTTCATAAATTTTTAGATAGTAATTTATATTAAGAACAATTAGTTTTAGTGTTAGTTTTAATTTTAGTTTAGTTAAAAATTTTAATTTAAGGATTTAGATAGTTTAAATATAATTTAATTGTAATGAATGTCAAGACACAGACCAACGGCCTAACGGATAAGTAGTGAAGTACTTAGGTGGATTTAATTGGAGGCCACGGGTTCGAGTCCCAGCAGGTACCTATGTCTTTATTTTTCTAACTTTGCAGAAACGAGACGAAAATCGGATTCATATTTAATCAAATCATATGAGTCTAGTTAAATCAGATATAATAGGATTTGATTTGGACTTTATAAAAAAAAGAACCACAACGGGAATCAAATCATCAGCTTCATCAAAAATTCAAAAAAAATCTGCTTCATCCACAGAAGAGAAACAGCAGCATCTCCACAATCACTCCACGCAGTAGCCGCAATCCAACATCCACAATCACTCTACGTAGCAGCCACAATCCAACATCCACAATCACTCCACGCAGCAGCCGCAATCTAACGAACAGCAGCCAAACTCCGACCAGTCGACAGCAGCCCTTCACGTCCACTGCACAAACAGCCGAATCATCATCGGCACTTCACTACACTGTCCTCTATCACGTAAACATTCTTACTGCACTACAAACTGCACAGATCCAACACCAGTCACGTACCAGCTGCTCGACACATACCCTTCACAACCACATACGCTCACAATCAATACCCTTCACCGTTGATTATTAGCGTTATCCAACGCCTGACTACGACAGCAGTACACACTATCCTCAATCGCACTACACATTGATGACCTACAATACCGATCAGCTAGCACTAACGTCTAACAGCAACAGTGTATGTCGAGCTCCTTGATCGGACAATAACTAAGGTTCAGTTTTCTTCGATTTTTATTTATTCATTTAAATAGTTTATTATTAATCTTATTATATTACTATATCCGTGATCATATAACATAGTATATAAGATATGTATATATTAGGAGAATTTTTCCTTTCTTTCTTTTTTTTGTTTATAAGTTTTTATATGATATGATTTTGTTTACATTGATAAGTGTTTAACAAATAGAGATATAGATAGATATATATATTAACTTAAGTATTCTTTTTTTAGCACTAGTTTTTTTTTATGGATTAAATATTTATTTAAGTAAATGTCTGTTTAAGTATAGTAATACATATATGTACATATATACATATTATTCTGGAAATTCTTTAGGATTAGTTTTTTTTTTTAAGAGTTCTTGCTTAGAAAATCAATTTTTTTTAGAAGTCAATATTAATAAAAAAAAAAATCAATAGAATTTTTAGGATATTTTAGAGAGTTTTTTGAACACTCATGAATTTAGACCTTCCTCATATATTTTTTTTAATAAATTGAATCGGTTGAACACAAATCCGGCTAATTTTTTAAAAAATTAAAATCAATCAACACATTAAAGATTTTTCGAAAAAACTACGATCGTCTGATCCCGGTTAGCAGGTACGTAGGCATCTTCGGGGCGACGATAAAATATGTAGAAACTTAGGTTTTTTTTTTCTTTTGATTTTTTATTTATTTTTTAAAATATTATGATTAGAAAAATAATCCTAATTTCAGCAAATAAATAGTAGTACCCGTTAGGGTTTAATAAGTTAGCCCCCGAATTCAGAACCCTCTGGTTCTATGTTAAAATTGAAATCAAAGACCGGTAGCTAAATCGTAATCAATCCATCCAGTTGATTACGGTTTCTTTTTCTTTTCCCAACTTTAGTCGGGTGGTAACTCTAAAAATTATTTTCAATAAAAAAAAATCGGAATTTCTCAATTTCTTTAGTCGAGGATTAATATTAAATGGGTTAGAATTTAGTATTAATCGAGAAATGAGAAATCAATTTTAAATAATTAGAAAAATCGAAAAATCAGACTCGACACCCCCCAACTCCCGTGTTCGAAGATTCGATTAAGGGAGTAGATGTTTAATACTCTAGAGGTTAAGTTGGGAATTATTCCTTAAACGCCGAATAAGGTAGGAAGATGGATCGCATCCTATTTGAAAGGTCACAATTTTCAATTTTCTCACCTATCAAAAGACCAAACAATGGAAAGTACAACAATTGTCATCTCAGTCATCATTATGAGGCAAGCCTAATAACTGTCAGAGACTTAACAACCGTTAGATTTCTGTCTTAAAACATGCGTGAACAATCCATGCCATCATCTAAGCAGCGCATCATTGCCATCAAAGACTCATTGCAATTACAAAGGTAAATCATCCGTATTTAAGGAACTTTTCAAAACTAAAAACAAATTTCTTTAGTCACATCCATAGGTTATCGTTATTTACTTGTCATCTCGTCTCACCTTGAAATTCTTCAAATTCTGTGACATTCACTATAGTCGATCAGGTGTGGTTTGCAACGTTATCTGTCAACTGAGTTTAAGGCTACTTCTCGCCTACCCCATCCCCCCTAAAATAGGAGTGAGACGATATGTTCCTCAAGTAACTCAGCCAACACCATGGGATAAACTCACTCAGATCAACTCTCCTGTAATAGATAATTATCCAGAAGACAAAGAAGGAAGATCGATGGTAAGGTTCTTGTATAACAATGTAATTTACTTCAATGAATCGCCAAATGGAGTGGTCAGTGCTGCCAATAGAGTTTTGGTTTCAAAGTACAATAAATTCTAGCAAGACCCTCCTGAAACACGGAATCTTGGGAGATTGGGAGAGGAGGAGAGGGTGTGCTTTCCTGAGGAGCGCAAGTTTCACATATACTTGAAATATCTCGACTTTGGTGTGTGCTTCCCATTCTCAACTTTTATTAAGCAATTTTTCAATTATTTTAGAGTTGCGCTAAATATGTTCTCACACAACACTTACCGGCTTCTTGCAGCAATTGAGGTGGTTTGTGAAGAGGTTGAAGTTAGGGCCATGCGTCAATTATTTCGATACTTCTTTACGATTAGGAGGCAACCCAAAGGCTGGTACTTTATAGTGGCTAGGCATGGGCAAAAGTTTATGGACGAGTTAGAGTCCAAGATCCATAAATGACACAACAAGTTCGTATCTATTGTTTATGATGAAGAGTTAGATTTCTAAACCTAATGGATTAAACCAATTTGCACAAAGGACATTGAACTGATGCTAAATGATGTTGCCATAGTAAAGAAAATCTAGGAAAGGAGGAAAAACAAGATGTTTTTCTAGGACGCCGAAAGAATTATTAGGCAATACGAAAACGGAGAGCCAATCTTCTCTCAAAAAGAAGGTATGCTCTTAAGAGTTGGTTGTGCGGAATAGAGCTATAAGGGGAGGGCCGTTCTCATTCTTTAGGGGAAGGATAATCGAGCCTTTGAGCTTCACTCGGTATGGATCGTGTAATTCTTTAGTTTGCGTTCATCACTAACATACTTCTTTTATTGTAGAAATGGTTGTAGGGGATGTAAATCCTGCCAAGCTATTAGCCCAAGCAAAGGCCAAGAAGTCGAAAGTTGACATGCATGCAGCTACCACTATTGCTGCCACTCGGCCAACTACTATCAAGAAAAAAGCAGCAGAAGAAGGTACAGCAAAACAAGTGGCAAGCCCAAGAAGACCTCCCAATTGATTAAGAAGTGAAAAGGGAACGAGAAGCCTAGTTTGGTCGAGGCCGTGCAAACTGAGACCCTTCCAACCAAGAATATTCCTCCTATTGCGAAGCCAGAAAGAAGCTAAAGTCATCAGTTTAGATGCTACCAAAGGGTCATTACTCCTAATGGAGGATGCGCCGAGTACAAATAAAAGAAGTGGAAAGGAACTCATCGACCAACCTCCTGCTAAGGAGTCCAAGGAGATGGACAAAAAGGCGAAGGAGGTCATGCGTAATAAGGCTTTCGGCATCAACAGTGTGTATTCATCCCTAACATGGAAGTTGGTGAATACTTCGTTCCGTGCTAGAGCCACAACATATTACATACTAATTTAGCCTTAGGCAACCAAAAAAAAAAAATCCTTAGCCTTGATTAAGGATGTTATTCTTCCTAAAGACAAGGAGATTGCGAAAAAAGACATCGATAGGGTCGACAATTATAATAAGGTGCATATCGTAGCCGAGCTATATGATGTAAGTATCAATTGAATCTTTTCAATTATTTGATGTGTTTAGTTGCTAACACTCATTTGTTTACAAATCAGCAGCTATGTTCTAACAGCCTTGGATGAAACCGATAAGGAAATGAACAAGCTAATTATATTAATAATATTTCATGTACTCTACAAAGTAGTCTAGAGAATTCATCATTATGTCTTATTGCAGGAAATTAAGGACGCATGTAACTCCTCAAAAGCTCAAACTATGGCTACTGAGAACACGAGAATAAAGGCTGAGATAGAGGCTAAGAAGTATCAAGATGAACCTGCTACTAAGAAATCGGCACACTCTTTAATAGCCATTGAAGTTTAAAGTCTTAAGGCTAAGGTTAATGAGCAGTATAAAGAGGCTACAGATCTGAAAGAGGAGTTACACAAAAAGAAGGAAGAGTGTTAGGGTTTGGACCAAACACTCTATTCAATGAGTGATAAGGAAGAAAGGCTTAGGGTACAAATTAAGGAACTGGAGACCAACAACTTTAGGATAAAAAGCTGTGTTGCCAAACTAAAGGAGGTAACGAGGAAAGGGCTCTCTATTGAAGAAGCACTCGAAATTGTCACTCCTAGCTAACAATACGAGAGATTATTGCAGAAAAAGTTGTTAGAGGTAGTTCAAGCTACAAGAGAGGAAATCCTCAAGTTTCACCCTGATTATGATCTCCCGTACCTGAATTTGTCGACATTGATGATAAAGTTAGTAGCTATGACAAAGATGACGACGAGGATTCAAGTGTCAAAATTAATGTACAGGGTAATAACAAGGTTCGTACTGAAGATCCAAGGGATGGCCAAGATTGTCTTTCAAAGGAAATCCCTTATAAGTGCAAAGAGAAGTCCACCTGTTCCCAAACCCCTCATACTGACAAGGAGATATGCTCCAATAAAGCTCCATCTTCTTATCAACAAAATACCTCTGCTAAATCCGAGAATAAGTCATAGGATTGTTTCTCTTGTTGTAGTTTCTTTTATCTATTGTGGATTGCATTGGGCCAAATGGTTGAGTATTTGTAATTGTATGAATAATGATGATTACCCATTTCCCCGTATAACTTAGCTATTCCAACACATTCTATTTCATGCATTTTATTGTTTCTTGGCATGATTTATTGCACTCGTTGTGTTTTTCCTAACCTGTTTTTTTTTTTTCACATGCACTTATTTCTCGGCATGCTTTGTTTCACATGCAATATTATCTCGACATGTTTTATTTCACACGCACTTATTCCTTAGCATGTTTTATTTCACATGCAATATTTCATTGGCATATTTTATTTCACATACCTATTTAAGTGTCTAATCACATTATCTGTTAGTCATTTAAGACGTGGACTAGCTGTTTTACTTGGTTTTCATTATTTGGTTTTTTATTGATTTATGAAGTTCATTAACCGCGATAGGCTTGAACTTACACTAGTTTGTTCACCGTACAATTTTGAACTTATTAACTCGTCAATCATAAAAAGACTAGGAAATAAACTGGAGCTTTAACTTCGAATATAATTGTCCTTTGAAACAAGTAAGCTATCGCCTTACAAAACAAATAGAAATACATAACATCGATGGAATTAATTGAAATAAAGTTTCAAGTTCTCGGCATTCCATGCACAAGGGATAACAGTGCCATCTAACCTTTCCAGTCGATAGGCCTCTTACCCGATGACTTCCCGGACCCAAACAGGATCTTTCCAATTTTCGCCGAGCTTCTCATGCTTCTCTTATACACCGTTGCCTTCAGCTTTCGACAAACCAAATCCCCAGGTTGAAAAACCTTATACTTCACCTTTTGATTATAATACCTAGCTACCCTATGTTGATATGCCACAACCCTTGCTGTTGCGACATATCTAATTTCTTCAATCATATCCAAATTTGCGATTAAACCAGCATAAATGACCATCATTTCAAAATTCTTTGTTCATAAATTTAGTAGATCCAACTCAATTGGCAAAACTGCTTCCATATCATACGCTAACCTAAAGAGGGATTCCCCTGTCGTAGTTCTATGGGTAATCCGATATCATCATAATACATCTAGCAATTCATCAACCCATTTTCCTTCGACTTGATCTACCTTCCTCCTTAAGCCATGTAAGATGATCTTGTTGACAGCTTTAACTTGCCCGTTAGTTTGAGGGTGAGCTACAAACATACAGTTCAGGCAAATGCCATATTTTTCACAAAATACTCGGAATCCGTTGTTGTCAAACTATGGTCCATTGTTCATGATAATCATGAATGGGACTTCGAACCTTGATATTATGGACTTAAAAACAAATGCCTTAACCTTCTACTCAATTATTCTTGCCAACACCTCGGCCTAAGCCCATTTTGTGAAATAGTCCACAACAACAATGACAAATTGTCGCTGGGCCATAAGCTTTAGAAAGGTTCCAAGTATGTCCAATCCCTAATGGGTAAAGGGCTAAGAACGAGTCAGGCTACATAATTCGGTAGACGATGCATTACTCGGCGCTTCATGCTTTTGGTACTATGGGCAATGCCAAACAGCAGTTCTCGCATCATGTTTCATTTTCAACCAATAATAACCAAGTCACAACACATGGATATACAACATTTGTGCTTTTACGTGGTTGCTACATACACTACCATACAATTTAGATAACACCCTTTGTACATCTTTCAAAAGGAGGCATCGAAGATAAGGTTAGGATATGCCACATTTGTACAGTTGATCATTTATCAGCATGTAATTCGCAGCTTGATAAACCAATCTTCAAGCCTCTTTCTTATCATCAGGGAGGACACCATCTCGCAAGTAATCTACAAAGGAATCCATCCAAGACTTCTCTCTCAAGCAAGGAGCCAATTCGTAACTTTGTGAGACAATGGAAAAACTTTGGTACGAGAGAAACTCGACAAAGAGTTTGTCATCCAGGTCAGGAAATGCCATACTTGCAAGCTTAGACAACTTATTAACAATAATGTTCTCACTCTTCGGTACCTTGTGGATCGAAAAAGACTGAAATTCTTCTGCGAGTGTTTATACCATCAATAGGTACTTACTCATTTCTTCTTCCCTCGTCGCATAACTTCCTATGACTTGATTCACCACCAGTTATGAATTGGAGAAAACTTTGAGTTTCTGGACACCAATTTCTTTTACCATTTTAAGTTCAACTATCAAAGCTTCATATTCCGCTTCGTTATTGTTGGCTGGGAATTTGAATTTCAAAGCATAATTAACTTTGACATTGTGGCATCCTTGCAACATAAGGCTTACACTACATCCCTCTCTAGTGGAAAAACCATCTGCATAAAGATACCATATGAGTTTCTCACCAATGTCCATGCTGTCTTCCTCACCAATGAACTTAGCCAAAAAATCTGCTAGCACCTAAGCTTATAATGCCATTCTGGGTTTGTATTGTACACCATAAGCACTCAACTCTAGGGCATATTTCATCATCCTCCCGAAAGAGTCTGGCCATTACAATGCCTACCACAAAGATTGATCAGTGAAGACTACAATTTAGTGAGCTTTCAAAATACAATTTCAATTTTCTTGCTGAGAGAACCACTGCTAATATAACCTTCTCGATTACTATGTACCAATGCTCTAATCCTTGCAGAATATGACTTACGTAATAAACTGGTCGATGCTCCTTACCACTCGGATATTGATTGATAGGTATAAATACAAATTTTCTCCTAAGATAAGTGCCGAGAGTATCAGGGGTGACGTAAGGAATTCTTTAAGTTTATTGAAAGCCCTCTCACAATCATCAATCCATTTGAATTCTTTCGGATTCTTCAAAATTTTAAAGAATTCTACACACCTATTCGTGTTTCTCAATACAAACCAATTAAAGGTGGCTATTCACCTAGTGAGTTCTTGTACTTCCTTGATCTTATGTGGAGATTCCTTAAAAACTTTCCTAAAGTAGTGCCAAAGACGCACTTCTACAGATTGAGCTTCGTGTTATATTTCCTCAAAGTAGCAAACATCTCCTCAATATTAGCAAGATGACGATCCTCTATCATGCTTTTCACAATCATGTTGTCAATATATACTTCGACATTTTGATGGATCTAAGTTTGAAAATCTTGGTGACAAGCTTCTAGTAAGTTGCGCCAATGTTTTTCAGCCCACAGGGCATCACCGTATAACAATATGTTTCAAAATTAGTGACAAATTATGTGTGAACTTCTTCTTCCTTATCCATTCCTTGTCCATTTTAATTTGGTTGTAACACGAGAAAGCATCTATAAAAGAAAGCAATGCATGTCAGCTGTTGAATCTACTATTAGATCTATTTTCGACAGCAGAAAGCAATCCTTAGGATAAGCCTTGTTAAGATTTGTAAAGTCTATGCACATGCACTATTTTCCATTAGACTTCTTGACTAGCATACAGTTGGCTAGCCAAGTCGGATAAGGTACTTCCCGAATAAATCCTGCTTTTAAGAGTTTCTGAACTTCTTATTCCATGACTACTTGCCTCTTAAGGGCAAAATGCCTTTATTTTTTGTTGAATCACTTTCACACTTGGATTGACCTAGAGCTTGTGTACTATAACGTCTATTAGGGACACCCGGCATGTCCAAGGGGGACCATGTAAATACATCAACATTGTCCTATAAGAAGTTGATCAAATTTTGACGAGTATGTGCCTGCAAGGGTTTCCCTTTTTTGGTCGTTTTTCAAGGGCATCTCCTAAAGAAATTTCTTCTATTTCATTTTCGGCATTGTCTATGCCGACTAACCTTTCTTCTAGATAAGTTTCCACTTGAAAAATTTCCTCTCGCCTCAAGGCCCTCATATACAAAGACCTTACCAACTATTGATCCCCTTTATATACACCGATTCCTATGGGAGTGGAGAATTTAGCTTTAAGATGAGCAATGGAAGGGATGGTGCCAAATAACTATTGACACGACCATCCTATTATCATATTGTACGGGGACCAACATTTGACCACGAGGAAGTCCACTTTATCTTCTACCATATGCTGTTATCCAAACAGGTTAATTATTGAAGGCATATAAATCATTATTGTAAGATCTTAACTGTCCTTTGATCTTTGGTCTCATCTGATCAAAAGTGCATTGGAAAATAATGTTTGTCGAACTTCCAATGTCAATGAGAATTTTCTTAACCTCAAAGTTGGCAATTCTCACTCTAATCACTAATGCGTCATCGTGCGACCCTTAGATGCCTTCAAAATCTTCCTCTATGAAAGAAATTGTATTGTCAATCTTGACCTTTTTGCCTTAAATATTGCAAACATAATTTATGGCATTATTTAGACTCGAAAAGCTTGATCATCCTATAATAGAAGGTTCGTCAACAATAGTATTGATTATCTCATTGGGTGCTCTACTAATTCTCCCATCTCTTACATGTCTCCCGGCATTAGCTGACTGAGTAACATTATCCCGATCTTTGCGTCTCCTCTGAGATAGTCACTCGATATTCTTGGCATCTTGGGCCAAAAGCTTGCATAAATGCCGTCGTTGAATTGCATCCTCAACCGTATTTTTGAGTTGGATGCATTTGTCTGTGTTGTGACCTTTATCATGATGAAAATCACAATACTTGTTGGAATTTCACTTAGAGGGGTTTCCTCTCATCCTCTCTAGCCACTGCAACACTCCTCTTTGTCCACATGCTACCATTAATATGTTCGAAATTGGACAATTGATTGGCATATGGGACAAATATGTTGGAATTCAAGGTCTCTTTCTCTCGACATTAAGACTTTGATCATTGTCCATCCCGAGTTGATCTTTTGCACTCCTCCTCTTATCATTTTTCCTGTCTCCTTTATTTTGATCAGCCTCTCACTAAGCCTTTATATTGTCCTCTTGTTAGATGTAGGACATAGCTTTGACTTTAAACTTAGCAAAAGTTCTTGGCTTATTCTTGACTCCATCAATAACAACATTGAGGGCTACACTTATGTCCAATTGTAGAATTTGGGGAATTTAGGCCATCTCGGCCATAAACTTGCTAGATAATCTCTAATAGATTCATTTGATCTTTACTTTATTGTGTTAAGAACTGAAGAGTCTTTAACAGGAAGCTTATTGGTAAGAAAGTGTTAAAAGCACACTTCTGCTAGTTCTTTGAAACACGAAATAGTGTTTGGCTTTAGGTGTTTGAACCATGTACTTACCGCATTCCTTAATGTTAAGGGAAAAGCTTAGTAAGCTACTGCATTACTCAAGCCGTGCAACTTGGTCAAGGTACGGTAGTACTCCAAATGATCTTTAAGATCTTTCATCCCGTGCCGTAGTATGACCTCCTCTAAAATCTCAAGAATGATGGGGCTCTTCTTAATTTAGAATTGCTTACTCATTACAATACGGGTGCTAACATGCAAAGGACTAACATGGTGTACCTATTGCGGTTGCTTGCCTTTGTCAACTTTCTTAAGCGCAAAAGCCGAAAGTCCTATAGTGACTTTGGCTTACTTTTGGCAATTCAGGTTAATAAATTGAATCGTCGCTATTCTCGACATTATTATAACCATGCTTTCTATTTTGATTTGGGCGGATATTACTATAGAGAAGATTTAGAATCTCTTCATTTTTTTTTGCTCAACTCTTGATTTTCTTTGTCCAATTTAAGGCAAAGCTGCTTTCACTTAGCCAAATGTTGCTCATCAGTGTGTCTACTTCCCCCCGCAAGGTAGTTAGACAAAGTACTAGCACCTTTTGTTAATCTAGTTATAACCATGTGGTTGAGTCTAGAAAAAACAAACAGCACCAAATGTTGTTAGATGATTTTGGATTTAAACTGTTGTCCTCCAGAGAAAGAAAAAGCTTTCAATACTAAAGTTAGTTCGGTACGACCACTCTGATGCCTAAGTCAGAAAGTGAGTATTGAGAAAGACTTAGTAAATAATCAAAGGTTGACAAATGATCTCTTACAACATTTCTTTCCTGTATTTATAAGAGAATGTTGTGTCTGAAGCAACAGTTATCAGAATAATTATTGGGACACATAGAGACCTCTTGATTAGGCACCTTCCTAAAAAGTAGGGATAGTGGGTAGTTATGTAATATAACCATGCTAGGTGATAACTGTTCACGCCATTACCCTTGAATTTAAATTAGATACGGATCTATGTTACTCGACGTTAGCCAAAAATGAAGTTACTTGACCTGACGGTAGCTAAGTGGATAAAACTTGACTATCAACAAAGGTCATTGATAAAAATGTAAAATTAA
This sequence comes from Lumnitzera littorea, assembly GCA_024138015.1. Lineage (NCBI taxonomy): Eukaryota > Viridiplantae > Streptophyta > Magnoliopsida > Myrtales > Combretaceae > Lumnitzera > Lumnitzera littorea. Next base: position 9,299,387 of record JAMXBB010000010.1, on the reverse strand, counting down.
AAATTATAAAGACTCCTTAGAAAGAAATGAAAGAGATTTAAGCAAAAGTTGACACAATTGAGTTAAAGAACTAGATAAGCTTAAAAGTGAAGAAATTGAGGTAAGGTGTAACAAGTCGGAATTTATTGAAGTTTCAAAAAAAGCTATTGTTGGGAACAATAAAGATAATGATGTCTCAGAATATTACATTATTGATATTACTAATGTCAATTCAAATTTTGATAATAAGACCAAAGTTATTAAAGTAAGTTTACTTATTCATTAAGCCTACAAAAGAAGATCTTTCAAGCTAGTGATTAGAACATATTATGTCGCTTTTTTCTTGTTATTTGCACTTTTGTAGGTCATTCAATCCTTTCTAACTTTATTGAGACCTTATGTGAAAATTCAAAATTGGTTGATGATTACTTGGTTAAAGGCAAACAAACAATTCATTTACTAGGTGGAGTTCTTTCAAGTGAAGCCAAATCATTTTGAGAGAGAATTCAAATTGGATTTCATCTATTGAAGATTATTTTTGCCAAATTTTACGTCATTTTAGTTGCTTATTTATTAGTTTTTGTATTAGGATTGTTGACTATTTATTCTAGTTTCTTAGTTTATTAGTTGTATAATTAGTTTCCTTATTTTTTTTAGTTCCTTTTAAATTAGTTTCTTGGGATATTAGTATCATTCATTATGTTAAATGGAATATGGATATAATATGATGACTATTATTGAAAAATGGAATAGAGATGTAATAAGTAATGAATATATAATGTGTTTTCATTTATTGATTTTATTTATTGAATTTTGAGGAGAAAAAATCACTTCTAGCATTGAATAATTATTCATATAGGCTTTAGTTAATGACTATTCAAAATTATTTGTAATAAGGATCCCATCTAGGATTACTATTATGGACCTCCAATATGACTAGACCTTGTCATAGCTCATGGTTATTAAAATAGCAAGTCAACTCATAATTCGATGATTTCACTATTTCAGGGGACTTTTCGCGGTAAAAGAGCATGTGAAATCATTTAGGTGTAATCTTTTGGTGGAATAATGAGTTTAGGTGTAGAATTCTATAAGTTTATAATTATACCAATTCTAGATAATTCTATGATTTTATAAATTTTTTTGCTAAGCTATTTTAGACATAAGACGCATGCCTAGGTTAACCTTCTTAGAGCATGGGCTGAGTTTACTAAGCCCAGACTAACCTCCATAGAGTTCGGTTTACCTTGTTAAAGTTTAGGCAAATCCCCATCGTCAAGGACAACCTTGCTACAGCTCAAACTAAGCTTCTTAAAGCTTAACTAACCTTATTAGAAGATATCTTTTGAGCTATCACTTCCATCCAACTCCATGGAACTTAAGCCTTCAAGCCCATACTGCTTAGGCCGGTCTTAATCCCAATCTACAAGTGCAAAAGAAAACTAAGGGGGAACAGTTTAAGTAAAGAAGGAAAGTCCATGGTTAGCACACGCTTGTCTTAAGATCCTCTACATAAAATTTAGAGTAAAAAAGAAGATCTCGAGATCATTATTTCCTTTCACAAGTAACTCCCTGACAGGATTCGGGGTACTGACCCTACTAAATGCCGAAGCCCAGCTTGTCCACTCCTTACCCAAACATCTCATTTAATCACTTATTTTTGCTTATTTTATTTAGACTATCTATTTCTTATATTTTTCCTAAATTATCCTCATATTTATTTTGTATTTGCGGGAATGCCACTAAGGCATCATTTTTATTATTTTATTTATAAGATTGCAATCATGTATAAATAGAACCTATGTGTAGAGTTTTAGCAAACTTTTGACATTTAATGAAAAACCTTTGAAACTTTCCTGATGGGAATCAAGCTACGGGGCCCCTAACCCATAGCCAAGTTCGAAGACTAGAGGGCCTGGCACGACGAATCCTTATGTTCTAACCAACCCCTGTCAAGGTCAAGTATCTCCTTACCAAGTCACCTCTAATGCCATGTCGTATGACCACCCATTATTGTATGGCATGCTGAGTTAACGATTACTCTTTATTGCCGAGTCGACCAATTACTCAGCCTCTTCCTTACCGAGAAGCTAAGAGAGAAAGATCGAACTAACTAGGTCATCCCTACTCGGACAAACCCATGCATCCGAACTTTTTGTTCGCATCTATCAACAATCTCACTAATGCAGCCTCGCCACGTATACTGTATCATGTATAGAATTTGTAGCACCAGTGATTGTTTTCCTTGTATATTCATTTTTACCCTTTTGTATCATGTAACATTGCTTCTTTAGGAAATGTCCTTTTTATCTTTTTCCCTTTAGGCAAGTTGCCCTAACTTGTGGGTATAAATACCCATGTACTTATAGTTATAAGAGATTAAATAATCTTCAATACACTTTTGAGTACCTTCTTCCCTGTGTAAACACTGTTATTAACTTTCGGCATCACTCTTATCCTTTCCCTTAAGCAAGATTAGGTGGCGAGTAACCTCATTAGACCAATTCATGCGTCACATAGAACTGTGCCGTAAGTCTTTAGAAGTTCCATTGCTACGTCATATCCTTTGGAGCTGTTCGTGGGTTTTGCTTACTGTTTTCATCCTTTGTTTTTACCCTTTCGTACCTTTCCGCATTGACTCTTTATGAGCTTTCTGCAAGCTCGGACCCATTCAACGATCAGCCTTGTATGTTCTTAGTCGCGGTTTGCATCACTTTCCTCTAGGAAAACTCTCCTCTACCCACTCTTATCAATCCCTTTAGCAAGGATTGTAGCAAGCAACCCTATTACTCGAACCGGTGCATCACATTTCAGCTATCCTCATCGAAAAGAGTCTATGTTTAGCCCGAGAATCCTAGTCATTACCCCTAATGGGTTACAATGTATATCAAATTAGATGTTACGCTAAGTTTAAATTAGTTCATCTTTTCAGGGTAATCAATCAAGCTCAAACAATTTAATAATAATATTCACAGAAAAATCATATCATAGAGCTTATCTCCCATCACAAAAAAAAATCAAAACCCAACCACAAGCGCTTCAGATGCACAAACAATTGGCTACAATCACAAGCCAATATATACTAAAGTCTCCAAATATTTTGAAATAATATTCATAAATGCCGTAAAGCATTGATCCCACTTACCTGTTTAGATGTTCACTATGGAAGACTCAGATTATCAACAATCTAATCACTAAGGAATCCTATATACATAAAACCTAAATTTAGTTTTCATAATAGTTACGAAAACATTAAGGTTTTATTTAAAACGGTTATACATATACATATGTATATATATAAAGTATATTATCACTTTTCTTATATAATCATNCTCTCTTCCCTTTCTCTCTTCTTCTCTCTCCCCCTCTCCTCTCTTTCTCTCTCATACCTATTCCCCACCCACCACCTCCCTTCCCCCCCGACCCCCAAATTCCATTATGCTATACCAATGGCTTCAAAGCCATTTATATATACAGAATGGCGGTTAATTAAATTTTATTATTATCATTTTTAAAGTTATATTATATATATTATATTTTATTTAATATATATTATATTTTATCTAATATTTATCCTACCTTTTAGAATATTCAAAGAATATTCCTTTTCTTTACCATAAATAAATCATAATCATAATTTCCTTTTTCCACATGTTATTTTGCGTAAATTTTAACATACTTATTAATAAAAATATTAGTAATGTATAATATATAATTAAGTTATATTAATTATTTGGCACTTATTTATATATATCCTATATGATATTTTACTTACTAATATTAATTATTAAGATCACGTAATTGATTCTAAAAGATTTATCTTAAGCTATATCAAAAATTACAAAACTCTACGTTATAACGATTAGATCCGATAAACTTAATGTTTCTAAAAACGTTTCATACAAATAAGCTTAAATTGAAATATTAAAGTTATATGATTACTTTATTTAAATTTTCTCCTAGTTATGAGAGTTCAACTTAATTCCACGAATGTTATCCTCAATCATAATTTTTTTTAGAATATCTTTCAAACATTAAATTTTTCAATTAATTTCTTATTAATTTATATGATTATATATCTATGTCTAAATATAATTCAGACATTCACACACCTACTAATACTTCCAATCAATCTAACGAAGAAGAGATATCTAGCCAATTAGGTTTATACTAATTCAATTACTTTTATATATTATCTTGTGTCATTAGTAATATTATTATAAGTATTGTTAAGACCCATATTTTTCTGATTACAAGTAACATAACTATAAACTATTTTTCACCTATTAACCTAACTTATAAATATATATTTCTATAAAAGACATAAACTACTTGAAAGCTAATAAGTTGGGGTCATATGGTATTATGTATTATATATTTTTAAACTTTCAAGTTAATTTACGAATATAATTATTATTTATACCGGGAATACCCATATATACTCACATGGTAAATTATGCTATATTATCTCATTTTATAACTTAATTAACTTATCTTTAAGTTTTCATCACATCCCGAGCTCGATTTTAGTGGTTCTAAGCAATTTTAAACCATATTGAGTAATCATGCTTCTAGGGACAAAATTGAGATTTTGGGTAATAATTTTCAAAATCTAACTTCACCAAGTCATTTTAACTAACTTTTCTATCTTAGTCGTAAAGTTTGACCTCAATTGAATAACTTTTCCTAAAAGCCCTAAATTTAGATACAGTTGCCTTAAATTCAACTTTAAGGTTTCATATAAAGTAAATTCTCACTATTTGCATTGCATTTTTTTTTATATTTTTTATATTTTTATTATATTATAGACTTCTAAATGTATGAAAGTTGTTCGATTACGATTATCACGTTTTTCGTAAGTTTCTAGCTTAATCGACTTACTTTCCCCGAATACCCTAGATTAACAATTGACCCTAATCGTACAAGGATAGGGCTTTGTTCTAATACTCAAATGTTCATGTCTTGGTTGCTAATTTATGGGATATTACATTAGGTGAAGATTCTAAGGAGTAATGAAGTGGAGGAGTATTAAATGAAGTGCAAAACGGGTCCTTATAATTGAATTTAGGAGAAAAGTGAGCAAATCAATTAATTAGAGAAAGTTGGTTAACAATAGAGGATAACTTAGAGGAAATGGAGCATAAGTATTCTACCAAGTATCAACTTAGAAGTTAAGTCAGAGGCAAATTTCAAAGAGAAGTATAGTCAAGGGAGGCTCAAAGGCTGAGCCAGAAGGTAAACTCTTAAGAAATTTGAAGTTAGTTAGGCTCAAAGGATAGCTCAGAAGGTATCATGCCAAAATATCTAAAAATTAAGTAGACTACGCAATTGATTTAGAAGGTAACTCAAAGGAAACTTAGAATGAAAATGCATGAATATGAGCACTCAAAAGGTAATCCGTAGGAAATCTTAGGTACTTATTCAACTTAGAGGATTATTCTGAGGTTAACCTTATTAAAACCTTAACCTAAATATGGCTCAAGGGATAACTTCGAAGCTTTTCAATTTAAGAACTCCAAGGGTGACCTAACTCAAAACTTAGCTTAGAGGGTGTTGAAGGTAAGATTTATTTATGAAACAACTCTAACCTCTTGCACTTATGTATACTTAACCTATAAATTGAATTCCAAATCAACCTAATCCATAAGAAAAAAAAAATTAATGGAACCTCACGTCTTATATACAATAACTAAAATGATTGATTAGATAAATATATATGGATATGTAAAGGAGGACCAGTTTAATAACCAAGTTTATCGAACAACCGAATTCTAAGTAAGTGAGATCAATGTTTCACTGTACTTTGAAGTATTATTTAAGAAGACTTGGAGGCCTTAGTATATTCCCGTTTGTGATTGTCAATTAGTTGTTGTGTGTATGTAACATGTGTGCTTGAATATGGTCGTGCTATTTTGAATGTTAAACTTATGTATTGATTGTTTTGCTATATTACTTACAATGGACTGTTTAAAATTGCTTGACCATCACAAAAGTAATCTAACTCAAACTCAGCTTAGCTTTTAATCAAACATACATCGTAACCGATTAAGGGAACGATTAGGATTTTTGGGCCAAACTAGACCTTTTGATAAAGATAGTTGAAATGGTCATCTCCTCCCTGTAGTTGAACTAAGTGATAGGAAAAAAGGTTTTGATAAAGTTAGGGACCATAATTTGAAGTGAAGTCTTGGGTAAAGGTTGTTCTCCATTGCACAAGCCCTAATTTAGTTCCGATTCGCATATGAGACATCATATTCCTCAACCCAGATTAAATCGGTCACAATTTGTTTAATCTCACGATAAACCAAATAACGTTATGCGATGACACTTGCCTATACATGCATAACATCTAACTAAACTTACTTAAAAACCCTGGTTACTCTATATCAGATATGTACTATTGTCTCCATCTCAATTACTAAGCAAGTTATCGCTCATTCCCCTGTAGCTATTTTGTAGGGTTCCAGTAAGTTTACATTCATTTCTCCAAGTCCTAGAAGATTAGAAAACAGGGTCATAGAATGAGATTCAAGATTAATAAGCTAAATTCTTATTTATTTGTTGGTTTTAGTAACTTATAGGGAACCTACAAGGATTTCCATCGATGACCCTCTAGTTTTCTACTATTGATATTGATACTATGCTCTATAAACCTGTGAATTTTTATAAATCCTTTACTAATCACTTTATTTTCTCATATCAATTTAATTCTCAAAACTTTTTGTTAAAATTGAGATTTTATACTCTATATGATTTATAAAGCTCGCTTTTGTTAGACTTTTGAACCACAAAATTATTTTCAAAAGCTATTTTTTAAAAAATACCCCGCATGTTGATTTAACTAGACTCAGAATTGGATGGCTTAATGCAATGGAGTTATAAACGTCTTGTGTAAGCTATATTTACATTAGTAACTAAAGTAACTAGCTTTTGGCTTAGGTTAGTTTACACAGTGGAGCTGTTGTAACTCTTTAGTTTAGGGGGTGACAATGTATGTCCTTTAACAAAAATAAAAAAATGTTAATATTCCTTTTCATCCCTCCTAATCATGTACCACATGTAACTTGATGGAATCTAACTTCCATCAATGATTTCAAACTGGATTTAGATAATACCAACACTAACTATACTTTCCTATACATCATCATATGGCAAATTTAGCTTTCCATGTATATGTATCACCTTATGCTTGTCATTATGATGGCATATACATAGAACTAAATAGATAACAAGATGTGCAATTGCTTGATATTTCTTCCATCGACTAAATGATTGAATCGAAGAACTCTTATTCTTTTAATCAACATTGGAGACTAACTAAGCACATTCCAATATTCTAGCAAACTTGATGATGCCTTGGTGTGGAAATTTTTTATTAATTCTCTTTTTTTTTTCCCTTCATCATAATTGCATGGATGCTATGTTAATATCATATGCTCCTTTGGTTCTCACACGTCTTCTTGATTGAGGTTGAGTTTTTTTCTTTTTTTTCATCAAGAAATCTCAATCTTGTTTTGTGATTTCTTATTGTATCTGCAAAGCCATATACTTTCCAATAGGATGGTGATAAGAAAATTCTTTATTAGCGTATGTGATAACTATTCAAGATTTGAGAATGTCTAAAGCATAAAGGGTTAGGTTTAACGGCTTTAAATTACAATCAATGTCTTCGTAATTTTCATTATATTAATCCGGTGAGCCTCATATCATGCTTTGTAGAAGCCATACGATATCCACTAGTATTGTATGAGTTTGATTCATACCGCTTTCTCCGTCTCTAATACCTGTTTAGTATTTTCTGAATAGAGTATCACATATATTTTTACTATCTACTCAACCAACTATAGTTACTCCTCACAAAATAAGGCTATGTTATTTTATCTGTAGCATCTATCTCTTTCTTTTTTTTTTCTTGAATTTTAAATTTCTTTCCATTTGACTCTTCGGACAAGCCCCTCTAAACTTGAGAATGTTAGCTATTGAGGAATATCCCACTTTTTAATAGACAACAACCTAACCATACTACTTGATAACTTTCTTCTTAGACCACAATTTGTGATCGGCCTTTCTATATTGCTTCATATAAATATCCTTGGATGTGATCATAATAATATCTTAATAGGTACTTCTCTTCTTACTTACTTATTCTCATATGTTCTCTCCTTTTTTTTTTTTAATAGGATAGAAAAGATAGTAATCATCATCATTGAAAAAATGACTCTTCAAATTATAGAAATCTTCTTATCACTTAATAACAGATTTAGCTCATACTAGCAATAGCAATGTGACTTTTGTGATTTGCTGAGAACTCAATTTCTCCACTCAAAGAAGAAAGTGATATCACACTTTACTAGCAAAAGAGACAAAGACCGATCCAAGTCAAAGTATAGGGATAGTGAAGATGAATGACTTGTTGGTGCACGAAGATAAACACTTACCACCAATCTTGTGTCCTTAAAACAAGTGGCTGAATGAGACTATTTTTTAAGCATGCTCTAGGACAAAGCGAAGTCTAAGAAGCTCATGCAATACCTCGCACTGATGGTAGTCTCTAATTTATCCAGCGTGAGCCTTGTATTGATTCTAGAGGTACCATTAGGAAAGATTCAGTATTGTGCTTTTGAAACAAGAGGAGAAAGCAACCTCTCTCTAATACCCAATTCACATTCCTAAAGGAGCTATCATCTAGATGTGATGACTAGGTAGCACATATTGTAAAGAAGCTAGAGTATGTGACTCTTTTGAAGAAAGCAAAAGTCCTTTGTGCTATTGCCACTTTTACTCAGTAGTGGTTTCACAAACGAATAGAATGGAAATATGGTAGGCAATCATTTCTTGTTGGAGTGTTTAGACCCATGTGTTTATCACTACATGGGGGGAAGATAACTCCAACATTAGAAGATATAGCCTTAAGACTAAATTTACGCAGCTTTAGACAAATCGATCTTGCTGCCATGACTTCTCATAAAGAGTACAACTTTCAACATCCTATATGGGTGCTTTACAATCTATTTGGATTAAGAAAAAGAAACCATGTTTCTCATCTTGGCTTACTTATTTCTTCGAGGAGTGAAGAAATGATAGGTTTTAGGTCTCAAGCCTAGGTCGCTAGAAAGAGTAAGTGTCTTCTATCTATTTTTATTTATTTATTTATACAAGTGTTGTTGTTATATCGTCTACTCATATGTTCTCTTTCTCGTCTTTGTAGGTATGAACTTCCTATTTTTGTCATTTTCTAGCTTTCCTTATTTATATTCCTCGAAGGGTTCGAGGAAGATGTCAATCAATGAATCTTTCTCTTGGCCATACACATTGCCCAAGGTGGGTGATTCACCCTAAGTCCCTTCTACTTGAGTTCACTTTATCGACACTTGGACTTGTATCATCATGCTTCCATATGCTCAAAAGGATGAATGTGATTGTCAAGCCTAATTTTTTCCCATTTTTATTAATTTTCTTTAATCCAATCAATATTAAACTCTACCTGTTTAATATTAACCCTTGACTAAGAACTAAGAAAAGTCTAGGTTTCTAAATGTGTTTAAAAAAAAAAAAAAATCTTAGAGTCACTATCCGACCAGAGTTGAGAAAAAGAGTGGGTTAGGTTAAATTGACTAGGTGGATTGATCTAATTTAGACATTAGTCCACTTCCAAAATTGATTTTGAGAAAAAAAAAATAAAGGTTTTGAAAAACCAAAGATTTTTTATGCGGTGGCTATTCTATTAAACTCTTAACGAGTACCACTTCTAACTTTCCGAATTTAAATTTACTTTTCAAAATTACTCTTTTTAGATTTCGGTTTCTATTTTACAAAAACAACAAATCATATCATATGCAACTAAGTTAATTAAATTAATTACTTACAAAAGATGGAAAAAAAAATTTTCATATTTTAAGTTGCCTTATATTTGTATACAAATGCCTACATATCCGCTATTTGACATTCAAAATTAAATTTTCGTAATTCATTTTGTAAAATTTTAGTTCATTGGATTTGTTTTAATTTTAAAAAGAAGACATCGAGTTTATGTTTTTGGTGGGTTTAATTTTATTAAGAAAGATCCAAAAGGTCCTAAATCAGAATTTATTTTTGAAAAGTTCTAAAAAATTCCCTAATTTTAAAAGCATTTACTTTATTTTGTTTCCATGTAGAGAAAAAATTCTAGGTGGTAAAACCTATTCATTTACTCATTTTATTTTTTCTTTTTTTCTTTCTATTTCCTTCTTTTTTATTTTATTTTATCTATTATTATTTTTGTTTCCGAAAATATAAAAATATAAAATATAAAATCTAACTCCGTAAGTCATCCCTTCCTTCTTTCTCTTTTTTTTTTTCTTTTTTCTTTTTTCTTTTTTCTTTTTTCTTCTTTCTTTTTCGATTTTACCTTTTTTTAAATTAATTTACATTTACAAAGACCTTAACAAAAATAAAATAGAAATAGAAAATAAATTTAAAAAATACACAAATTTAAAAACAAAGAAGTAGCCTAGACCAAGGGGCATACGAATCTTCGAATTGATTCGGGTCAGATGGGCAAAACGTAAAGCAAGTGCAGGTCGGACTCTATTGGTTAGCAGGTCATAGATGGGAGAGAGAAAGAGAGTTATAGCTAATCAAGGAAGCTTCAAGCGCCTTCATGCATCAAATTGAATGGGGAAGGGATACTTTATAGGTTTTCTATTGGACTTGTGGGGGATAAAGAGAATGACGCGATGAGTAGCTGCGGTTTGGGTGGTTTTTAGGTTGGAGTAGTGGCAGTAGTGGTTCTTCAACCGTGGTAGTGGTTGCTTAGGGTTAAGGGAAAGGTTGGTTTAAGGGTTTTCGATAGTTGCAAGTCTCATAGTAGAGTTATTTTGACTCACCATGGTAGTTAAGGTAGTGTTTCGTGAAGAGTGGTAGGTAGCTAAAGCGATTGTACTAGGAGGCACGGCAAAAGCTAGGGGTAGTCGAGGACGAGAGCTGAAAGCTTGTTGTGGTTAACCCTGATGAGAGTCCTACTTAAGAACCACCAAAGATCAACAAATCCTAAAGAGAGGGAGTGTTGTGCAAGTTGGGGTTTTCTTAGTGAGAGAAAGCTTGAGAATTTAAGAGAGAGGCTTCGAGAGTGAGAGTTTCTACTGTCTTAGCATCTATTCAACCCCTTATTTATATGTTCCTAACACAAATCAATTATAGAAAGTCAAAGGAGTAGTAATTCGAGCTTTATGAATTTTAACCAAGCTCACATTCAATGTTTTCCGAATTTTTCCGTTGATTTTTGACCACTTAAATGCCATGATTTAGATAAGTTTTAGGATCCAATTCAAAGGGGGCCATGTGGTCTTCACAATTTCACCAAATTAATGATGAAATTATGAAGAAAAGCATATGAAAATCGACTATGAAACAAGCTACTCAAGAAGGAAAACACGAAAAAGGAAGGGGAAACGAAGGGAAAAAGAAAGAAAAAGGCAAAAAGGGCTCTGATGTGGCGTCCATGTTGTTGTTGGTGAATTTTGGGATCAAGGAAAATCCTACAAAAGAGAATGCTTGGTACTGGGGCCAATTCAATGCCTAAGTTAGTGTGGTGACTTTGTATAAAAAGTATATGAGTGAAGTATTAGAGAAATCTTATGGAGTTTTCTTTTCCATATTTATAGCTAGCTGTAATGTTTAAGGCAGTTATCAGAATAATTGTTAAGATACGTGGAAGCTTCTTAATTTGACATCTTTCCTGATATGTAGGGAAAGCAAGCAGTTATGTAATATAACCGTACTTATAATAACTGTTCACGCTATAGGCTTAAATTCAAACCAGGAACGGATTTAAGATACTCGACATAAATGCCGTGTGTCATCTTTCCAGAGGTATGTCGAGAGATTCAAAATATTCGATATATCAGTGGATAAATGAACGAGATTGCGAAATGAGCGAAAACTGACTATCAACATTTGCTCTCTAACTCTCGTGTTTGAGTAATCAACAAAGGGAGTGACATATATATATATATATTGCACTAGAGGCCGAGTGGAAGACTGATTCTTTAGATTTATGCTGAGCAAGATAGGAAGTGGGACGGATCACATCCCAGTTGAAAGGTCGCCATTTCTAAACTTTCGCCTGTTCGAGAAACCAAGAAATTAGAGGCATAACATCTGTTAGCTAGGTCATCATTTTACTACAAGCCTGATAACTGTCAGAAAGTTCTCAGCCGTCAAATTTCTATCACGAAACACGTATCAGTAACCCAAGCCATTACCAAATCAATGCATCATTACTGTCAAAAGCAGACTTACAGTTACAAGGACGAATCGTCCATATATAAGGTACTGTTCATAATTAGATTTCATTTCTCTCGTTGCATCTTAAACTTTCATTTGCTTTCTCATCTTTAAATTCACATTCTTCGACTTGTGTTATTTTAACCATTCAGGTATGGTTTGCAAAGTTGCTCGTCGATTTGTTCTATTCGACTCCGAGGTAACAAAAACTAAGGCCACTTCCCCCTCCCCCCAAATAAGGAGCAAGGTGGCATATTCTTCAGGCAGTTCGGTCTATAGTATGGAGGCAAGGTGGGATAAAATTGCTTGGATTAACAAGCTTCCTATAGATAATTATCTCGAGGATAAGGAAGGAAGGTCTTCAGCAAGATATTTGTACAACACAATAGCTTACTCTCGCAACTCTCCTGATGGTACCACCAATTCCATCAATAAAGTTCTTATCATAAAGTACAACTAGTACTGGTGAGATCTTCGTAGAACATGTAACTTGAGGAGGCCGAGAGATAGGGAGAAAGTATGCTTCCCAATTGAGCGCGAGTTTTACATATAGCTGAAATATTTGGATTTTAGGCTTCGTTTCCCTTTCTTATTTTTTGTTTAAGGCTTCTTCAACTACTTCAAAGTCATACCGAGTATGTTCTTACTAAACACATATCGACTTCTGGTGACTTTTGAGATAGTTTGTGAAGAAGTTAAGGTTAGGGCTATGCCTCAGCTGTTTAGGTTTTTCTTTACTATCCGAAGGCAGCCTAACCGGTGGTGCTTCATCACTACAAAGTATGGGCACAAGTTCATGGATAGGTTAGAATCCAAGATCCACAAGTGACACGACAAATTCATATCAATAGTATCTGATGAAAACTTGGACTTTTGGACCTAATGGACTAAGTCGATTCATACAAAAGATATAGATCTGATGCCAAATGATGCAACAGCAACGAGGAAAATTCAAGAGAGGAGAAAGAACAAAATGTTCTACTAGGACATCGAGAGGATTATATGGCAATATGAAAATGGAGACTTAATCTTTTTTGAAAAAGAAGGTACGCTAATGACTTATCATCGTGCTAAGTATAGCCACGAGGAAATTCATTTTCAAGACTTGAGGAGAGAATTGTAGCCTTTGAGCCTTTCTCGGCATGGAAAATGTAAGTTCATCTTTCCCCCGTCTTTATATTAATTCCTTTACTCATATCGCAAATATGGGTGCCAATGAGGTGAATCTGCCAAGCTACTCGCTCAAGCTAAAACCAAGAAATCCAAGGATGACAAAAAGGCGACTACCTCAGCAAATACCACTCGGCCTGCTATCGTAAAGAAGGCCACAAAGGAGGCTACAGCAATGTAAGCGGTTGTACAAAAGATCTCTCATTTTGCTGAGAGGCTGAAGGAGAATGAGAAAACATTGCCAACAGAGGTTGTTCGTTCTAAGGAGCCTCCGATCGAGATTATTCAAACTTCTGTCGAGTTAAGGGATGGCAAGCATTAAGAGACACATTCCGGTAAGGAGGATGAAAATGCTATTACCGTAGAAGGCTCATCATTAGCAATTGCGGCGGCTCCAAGTGATGACAAAAGACAAGGGAAGGAACTCGCAAGCTAACCACCAACTAAAAAGTCCAAAGGCTTGGATAAAAGGGCAAATGAGGCAATGCGTTCTAAAGCTCTTGGCATCAGTAGCACCGAATTTGTCCCTAACAAAGAGGTCAGCGAATACTTCGTCCCTTGTTAGAGCCACTAAATTTTGGACCCCAACTCGACTTTGGGAGACAAGACGAAATCTTTAAGTCTAATGGAAGGGATCATTCTTTCGAAAGACAAAGATATCGCCAAGAAGGATGTCAACAGGGTCGGTGGTTGCAATAAAGCCCATATCACGACCAAATTATATGATATGAGTATCCATAACCATTGCTTTTAATTATCAAATTCGTTCAGGTGACTAATACATTTTCTTTTCCAAATGAGCAGCCGCATTCTGACAACTTTGAACAAGGTCGACAAAGAGGTAAAGAAGGTAATATCTTCAGTTTTATCTATGTGTCATACCCAATCATTCTTGATTATATTAAATGAATTTACTGCAGAAAGTTGAGGATGCATACAATGCATACAATGCATCAAAGGCCCAAACTGTTGTTGCCAAGAATACGAGAATTAAGGCTAAGATAGAGGCGAGAAAGCTTCAAGAAGAACTTACTACCGAGAAATTAGCACATAACCTTGCTATTGATGAAATCTCTATCTTGAAGGCTAAAATGGAAGAACAGTACAAAAAGTTTGAAGGCCTAAAATAGGAGGTACAAAAGAAGAAAGAAGAGTACTGGGACTTGGGCCAAACTATTTGCACGATGAGCGACGATGAAAATAAGCTCAAGATGCAGATAAAGGAGTTGGAGACCAACTATTGAAACTTACAGAACCCTGCGGCCGAGTTAGAGGAGACTCTAAGAAGAGGACCATTAGTTAAAGAGGCTTTTGATATAATCACTCCTAGTCGACAATACAAGAGGCTTCTACTAAAGAAGTTGTTGGAGGGGGTTCAAGCAACAAGAGAAGAGGTCTTAAAGCTTCATCCTGATTATGATCTCTCCTGTCTTGACTTTGCTAATGTTGACAACAAAGTTAGTAGTGCTGATAAAGATGAAGGCAACGATACAGGTGGCGAGAGTATGAATTGAGGTGACAATGAAGTTCATGCCGAGGAAGTTGCCCACTACAAGACCCTAGTTGTCGAGGAAGCCCTAGCCACTAATTTAAAAATCACTTCTGCTGAATCTGAGAATAGGCAATAGGACTTTTATTGTATTGGCACATTGCATTCTCATGTAATTATCAATTGAAATATATTCAAGGCAATGCCAAGTGATTATGACACTTATTGAGCAAAAATAGTTGATAAATCTCCAATACGTTTAATTTCACGTATTGCACTTTCACGGCGTGTATGGTATATGTATCTTGCTTCACGCTCTTATTCGTCAGCATGTTTTATTTCACATTGTAGATACCTAATTTTTTCCCTCCTTTTATTTTATTTTATTTCAAATAAGGTTATAGGGTCCTAAATTAAGAAAAGTTCAAAAAATAGAAAATTAAAGGAAGTCCCAAAAAAAAAAGAAGAAATTTAGAAAAAATAGGAATTCTAGAAAAATATAAGAAAGTAGGAAAATAGGAAAAAATACAAAAAAATAAGAAATTTAGAAAATACAAAAAAAAAATTTGAAATGTCGTAAAAAATTGAAAACATAAAAAAATTTTAGAAAATAACATTTTTTTAGAATAGATTTTTAATTTTAATATAGGTTTTGAAGTTAGGCCGTTGAACTTGAGTTTAGATTTAAATTTAGCCTAGGCCAACCAAGTCCATTGCACATATGAACAAGGTATAAGTTAACAGCTTGACGGTTAAGCATATGAGTATAGTAATAACATTGAGCATGAGGCCTTGAATTCGAAACTTAGCAAAGGTAGGGAAGCTTTTTTCTTACTTTTTGTTTTTAATCATATCAGAGACTGCCACGTATCAGGATCTAATTGTGCCACATGTCCTAACATGTGGCATCATTGAATTAGACAGCCTTATTGACGTAGAGCCATGTGTCAACTACGTCAGTTGCCACGCGTCAAGTGTTGATACGTGGTAAGTCAGGGTTTGTCGAGTTAGCTAACATGGCATCACGTCAACACTTTCCCATTCTTTCCCTCGGTTTTCCCTCATTTTCTCCTGATTTTCCTCTTCTTTCCTTCTCAAGAACAGCCCACTCCCTTCACTTTAGCTTCAATTTCTGCACAAATTCCACACATAAGCACATAGTTTCTTACATCAATCTTACACTAGACATGGCATGCTTTGAATTGGTGTTAAAAACAAGTCTAGATTCAACCAAAAACACATTCAAATCGGCGATCAAAAATCGAAAAAAAACTAGGTTTTCAGGCATTTCTCATTAAATCTGATTCCAACTTTCCTTTATTTTTGGGTTGAATTTGTGTATAAATTGATAATCATGGGATATAGACAGACACACATAACGAACAAAATCAATTCCCATACTCTCTCTATCCATTCCCGATCACTTTCTCTCTCTAACCCACTCTCTTTCTCTTCGATTCTCTCTCTTCACTCCAACTTGAGCTGAGCCACCACTCTAGGAAGATTACCCGTGGCTTAGGCTCCCCAACCCAGCTGCTTTCGACCTCCACCATGACCCTTAGCAACTCCACCAAGTTAGCTACCACCAAACCCTAACCACAACCCCTTTCTCTCTTCTCAAACCACCACCCTCAGCATCCTTCAACCCAAACTAACATCACGGCCACTCTCCCCATACTCTTAAATCCCCAAGCCAACACTCCATTCATGCCCAACTGCCACCACATCAGAGGAGTGAAAGCCACCGTAGATTGCCACTTCCAAAACCACCCAAAACAAGCTCCATTAACCATAACATTTCCTCTACCCCCCCAATCCCAATCAGAAACACACAAAAACCCCTTTTCCCCTTCAATTTAAAGGCTAGATCAGGCTTCATCATGCCCTGCTAGTGCCATTGAAGAGGAAGCCAAGATCCGACCCGACCTAGAGGATTGACCCGCGACCTGGTCCAGCAGTCCGACCTGACCCGACCCGACTGACCCAGGTCCAACCCGCGCATCCTGCTGCCTTCGTCCGATTTCTTTTTATTTATCTTTTTTCCTTGTTGTGTTTTTTATTTATTTATTTAATTATTTGTTTTATCTATGTAAATGTAATTTTAAAAAAAGAAAGAAAAAAGAATAGGAAGTATTCTATTTTGTTTTTTTTTTATTTTCACATTTAAACAAAAGAAAAACTACGAAAAAAAACTAACTAACAATAAAAAGTAAATAAATAAATAATAAAATGGAATAAAAATAGAAAAGTTACTTTTGACACTTAGAAAATCAATTTTTTTCAATAAAAATAAAACAGATCCTTTCCAAACTAAAGCATTTTAGGTTTTCAAAAAATAAAATCCAACTTAAGACCCCTTATAATCTTTTCTTAAATCAACTCAAAATGGGTAAAAATGTAAACTCGGCAATTTTTCCAAAGTTAAAATTAATCAACCCACTATATTTTTATTAAAAAAACTACATACGTCTGATCTTGAATAACGGGTACATAGGCACCTACAAGACGACAATAAAAATGAAAAAACCTAATTTTCCTTTTAAGTTTAGATTATTTCATTTGTCTAATTAGAATAGTTAAATTGAGTTCCATCTTATAAAATAAAAAGGTGATATTTTTAAAGATTAAAGTTAATTTTGGAAAGTCAATGGTACCTGTAAGGGTTCAAAAGTCTTAACCCCCGAATCCAGCTTCTTTGGTTTTTTTTTTTTTTAAAAAAAAAGCCATTTTATAAATTGGTTTGTTAAATCGATAGACTAGTAGCTAAGTTATAACCAATCCACCCAATTTGTTATAACTTGACCATTTTTCCCGACTTCGATCAGGTGACGACTCCAATCCCTTTTTAAATTGAAAAAATAAGTTTTCTTTAAACCCTAGTCGAAGATCAGTATTAAATGGGTAGGATTTAATACTAATCGGTTTAGAGAAGATCTAATTTTATAAAAAGAACCGGGAGGGTGAAAAACCAGACTCCACATACACACTATTTGTTTCTCCGCATGTTTTATTTCACTTGCCCAACAATCTTTCGGCATGTTTTATTTCACACGTCCAACCATCTCTCAGCATCTTTTATTTCACACGCCCATCGTTTTATACTGTCCATTAACCGTTTGAGGCGTAAACTAGCCACATTACTTGGCTGTAGGGCTAATTTGTATAGTTTGTTAACCGCATTCGACTAGAACCTAGGTTAGTTCATTTGCCGTACAACCTAAAACTTGTTAATTTGGCAAACATGACGAAAACAAACATAATGAGACTTCAAATATAATTCTCATAAATAAGTACTACAGTTTTACAAAACATATTAGCTGTCGCCAAATGAGTGAAGACAGAAATGATTCGACAAATTAATTGAAATAAAATTTCAGATTCTCAATGTTCTATGCTTGAGTGATGATTGATCCATCTAACCTTTTTAGTCGATAGGTCCCCTCACCAACGACTTCCCGAATCCTAACAGTATCCTCCCAACTCGCGCCAAGCTTTCCTTAAGTTGCTCGTGCAAACCAGATCTCCAGGTTAGAAAACCTTGTGCTTCACTTTCTTATTGTAATACCTTACTGCTCTATGCTGGTATGCCGCAACCCTAATTGTTACAATGCCTCAAATTTCCTCAATAGTGTCTAGATTCACTATTAGTCCAACTTGATTAAGTATAACATCAAAATTATGCATCCGCAGATTAGGTAAGTCCAAATCATTCAGCAACATAGCTTCCATACCGTATGCTAACTTAAATGATAGCTCTTCCGTTGCAGTTCTATGAGTAGTTCTATATCCCCATAGGATGTTTAGTAGTTCGTTTGCCCATCTCCTTCTAACTTGATATACTTTCCTTCTTAATCTGTGTAATATAATCTTATTGATAGCTTCAACTTGTCCATTCATCTGAGGGTGTGCTATAGATGTATAATTAAGGCAAATGCCATGCTTCTCGCAAAATGCCAGGAACTCATTATTGTCAAACTGCAGGCCGTTATCTATAAGCTCTTAAAATTGAGTTTAGGACAACCAAGCCTAAATTTAGGGCCTTTGGGAAAAATTATCCAATTGAGTCCAAACTTTACAACTAAAATAAAAATGTTAGTTGAGGTGATAAGTGAAGTTAGATTTTAGAAATAATGACCCAAAATCTCAATTTTTCCCTTAGAAATAAGATTATTCAATATAGTATTAAAATACTCGAAACCTCTAAAATCGAGCTCAAATTGCGACGAGAACTTAAAGATAAGTTAATTGAGCTATAAAATGAGATAATATAGTATAATTTACTATATGAATATATATGTATTTTTATGAGTATATCCAGTATAAATAATTATTATACCCGTAAATTATCTCTAAATTACATAATTATATATATATATATATTGTGTTGAATTCATAAAATTAATTAAGAGAACATGTTCTAAAAATCAAAGATATATTAGAAACTTAATTATATGAGTAAATTTACATATTACACATGATATTTACATAATGTATATACTTATATACTAATTAAATAACTAATGTGAACATAATACATATATATATTATCATTATTTAACTAAAATATACCAAAGCTAATCCAAATTAACTCCAATACGTTTGGAAATTTACTGGACACTACCATAGCTGCTGCGGGGGAAAGGATTTTGTTGATTAAAAAGTAGAAGTGTAAAAATAAGATACCTCCTGCTTCATTTAAGGGGGAGAAAATAAAAGAACAATTAAAAAAAAATTCCTAAGCGGTAGAAAAGCCCTATAAATACTAAACCCCCAGCATACTAGAAATAATTTAGCAATTAGGAATTGAGAATTAAGAAAGAAAGAAAAATCTGGAAAATAGAAAGAAATTAAGAAAAATAGAGGAAAACTCGTGCTAGGTTAGAACCCAGGCTTATCCTAATTCTGCTATAAAACCCAGCCAACCCCAAACGGTCCACCCACTGCACAAGTCGGCCGACACATCCCTGCCACCCCACGGCCGTCGGAGACACCAAGAACAGCAAGGTCAAATTCTTGCCTTGTTTTTCAATAAATTGTAAAAAAATCTAAACTACCCAGAAAATTATGAAAAAAATTATACTTAGGTTATTTTGAACATGATTTTATGTGATATTTTTATTTTTGAAAAATTCGTGAAATTTAATATACTTTCTTAAGAAATCTACTTTTCATCCTAAATTAGAATTATAAAATAAATGTACTAAATGATGTGGTTTCTAGCTGAAAATTTTTATATAGGATGTGCATGATACATAGATAATTTCTATGTAGCTTGAATTTTGATTTGAATATTTTTGATATTTATTGCATTTTTTGGCTTAAAAATAGCTCGAAAATAGGCTGAAATTATGAATTAAATAGGAAATTATGAAATTAGTTGATGACATAGACATGTAATGAACTATAGTAAATAATAACAGTATTGGGTTAGATTGAAATTAATTTAGTGTAAAAAGAATTATAATTGAGTAATTTAGGAGTAAAATTGTAAATATGAATATGTAGGCGATAGGTTGAAAACTTGAAACTGAGTGATAACTGAATTTCTCATATTTTTAGGGGACTATAGAAATTTTTGGAGAATTATTTGGTAACCAGAACTATTTATTACGAATTTACCTAATAAAATGGTTTAAATTACAAGTCGAGGCGTATTTTTAGTAATAATAAGTTAAAATGAATTAAATAGTTAAATAAAAACTATGTGCGTGATTGCTGATCAATTGGGATTAAGTTAGTATTTTTATTATATTTATGGATATTTTTTGATCGAGATACACTCTAGGTATATTAGGATTGGATAATACTTAATGATATATGGAAAAATTAGGAAATATAATTTAATAATGTAAATTATGTATAATACGATAATATTCCTATAGATACGTATAACTATATTAAAAACTTGAATTACCCGTTAAAAATTGTTTCTACAAACAAGACTCATAAAATGCATCGTTAGGTCTATACGAACCCAACTACACTAATTTTGTTAAAATTGAACAACTTTAAGTAATATAACCTATAACTCTATCATATTCTAAAATGTATGTGTTTCGGTAACTCTATCGGAATTAAAACATGATTTAATAAATTAAAAATACGTTTCGATACGATCGAAACAATATATAATACGTAATAATATAGATGATGTACGATATTAACAATTAATAACTTAATTCGACATATAGTGATAATACGACTATATATTATGAAAATAATAATAATAATAATAATAATAATAATAATAATAATATATAACCATTTTAGATTAAGCCCTAATGTTTTCGTAATTACTACGAAAACTGAATTTTAGTCTTTTGTGTAAATAAAATCTCCTAATACAATGACGATTGACAACTCGAGTTAACAGTAGTAAGCATATAAATAAGTAAGCTGGGATTGTGGCTTCACCACTTGTTGGGATATTGCTTTAAAGTATCCGGAGACTCAATAATACTTCTGGTTATGTTTGTCGTTAATTGGTTGTACACATGTCGTGTGTGTATATGATACTCAGTTGTGATAGAAGTTGAACTCCTTAGTGTATTGTTCTGCATGTTTGCATTGTTTCTGTACTGTATGAACTTGTTTAGCTACCTCTAATTAAAACTAACGTCCATTCAACTAAATTAAAACTAACGTCTATTCAACTAAAATAAAAATAGACATGCATAACAGCCATTAGGGGAAACGATTAAGAGTGTCAGGCCAAATATCGACTTCTTTCGATAAGGATAGCTAAAATGGTTCTTTCCCTATCCTTAGTTGAATTAAGTAACAGGTGAGGAGGTCGCGGCAAGGGTAGGGGTCGTAGTTTAAAGGCAGTCACCGGAGGAGGGTGTTCTCCATTGCACAAGCCCAGGTTTGGTCCGACTTGAATTACGATGAAACTTCTCAATATGGGGTTGGAGCAGATGTAATTTCTTTGACCTCATAGTAAACCGGATAACATTGTGCGATATTGCATTGCATTTTATTATAATTAATAACCTTACTTGTTATTGTATCGTACTCGTATGGTACTCTTTTGACTCTATCTAACTTACTGAGCTAGTTATGCTAATATCCCTATAAACTCTTTTGCAGGTTCTAAGTGAGGTCAAGATGTTTCGATACCACCGTTTCCAAGTTAATATGCTGCTGTTTGTGGAAAGTAAGGAATGAGGAATCAACTGAACCTGGGTTTTTTACTTTTTAAGTTTTTTAGGAAACTAATTGGGAATTCCCTAAGACACCCAATAGTTTCCTAACTTTTGTGAATAATTTGCAAACCTGTAGCTTTTTAATAAACTCTAATGTAAGACGTTTATGTTGGTACTGTTATGTTATGAGACAACAGGTTATATAAAACAGGTATTTTGTAAAGCTATACCATAGGTTTGATTACTCACAGGTATCAGAACGGATGCTTTAAGCTAGTTAAGTCGTGTTCACCTTGTGTAGACTATATCTACGATAACAGCTGTGAGGTCAGCTTCTATCTTAAATTAATTTACACGGCGGGACTGTTATGACTCCTCATGTTCTAAGCATGATATTATCTGTGATTATCATGTGAGGAACTCCAAATCTTGATATGATGGAACCGGAGACAAATGCTTCTACCTTCTGCTCAATAATCTTCGCCATTGCCTCAGCCTCAGCCTATTTGGTAAAATAATCCACGGTGACAATGACAAATTGTCGTTGGGCTGTAAATTTCAGAAAGGGTTCGAAGATGTTTAGCCCCCATTAAGCGAAAGGCCAAGGGTTAGTCAAACTACATAACTCGGTGGCTGGCACATTACTTGGCAAGTCATGCTTCTAGCATTGAGGACAATGCCAGACAACATCCTTCACGTCTTATCTCATAGTCGGCCAATAATAGCCGAGTCGCAAAGCTTGAATGTACAATGTTTGCGTCTTTACGTGGTTACTGCATATGCCACCATTTAGTTTGGATAACACCCTCTAAGCATCTCTCGGGGAAAGGCATTGAAGGTAAGGTTAAGATGTGCCACACTTATACAGCTGACCATCATTCAACGTGTAGTTCGCAGCCTGGTAAGCTAATCTTCTCGCCTCTACTTTGTCGTCAAGGAGAGTACCATCTTTTAGATAATTTACTAGGGAATCCATCTACGATTCTTCTCTCGGACAAGGAGTTAACTCACAACTCTGTAAGAGACTAGATAAGCTTTTCTAAGGAAGAAACTCGATGAAAAGTTTCTCGCTCAACATAGGAAATGGCATACTGGCCAACTTCAACAACTTGTTGGTAGCAATATTCTTGCTTCTCGGAATTTTGTAAATTGAGAAAGATAGGAATTCTTCTGCAAGCATTTGTACTACTAATAGGTACTTGCTCATCTCTTCTTCTCTTACTGCGTAACTTTTGGCGACTTGATTTATGACCAGTTAGGAATCAAAGAATATTTCAAGTTTCTCAGTACCAAATTCTTTTGCTAGTTTCAATTCAGTAATTAGAGCTTCGTACTTTACTTCATTGATACTGGTTGGGAATCTAAATTTCATAGCGTAATGAACTTTGATATTATGGAGGCCTTAAAGAACTAGGCCTATACTACTTCCTTCTCATATTGAAGAACCATCGACATAAAGAAACTAGATAAGTTTCTCAGCAATATCCATAGTCTTCCGCTCTAGTGAATTCGGCTACAAAATCTACCAGTACTTGAGCCTTTAGTGCCGTTTTGGGTTTATATTATACACCGTAAGCATTGAGCTCTAAGGCATATTTCATCATCCTTTCCGAGGAATCAGACCGTTGTAATGCTTACCGCAATGGTTAATCGGTAAGGATAATAATCTGATGAGCTTCAAAATACAATTTCAACTTTCTCATCAAGAGGACCACTACTAATACAAATTTTTCAATCTTTCTGTACCAAGCTTTGGCCCCTGCAAAACATGACTCATGTAATAAAAAGGTAGATGCTCTTTGCAGTCAATTCAGACTAGTATAAAGGAAAGTTCTCGGCAGCTAACTAATAGATACAAGTATAAATTTTCTCTTGGAATGGGTGTCGAGAGTATCGGAGGTGACGTAACAAATCCCTTGAGCTCGTTGAAAGCTCTTTTGCAATCGTTGGTCCAGTTGAATTCCTTTAGATTCTTCAAAATTTTAAAGAATTCTGCGCACCTATCTGCACTTCTTGATACGAATCTGTTGAAGGCGGCAATTTGCCTGGTGAGTTTTGGTACCTCTTTAACCGTGTGAGGTGATTTCATATTCCTTATGACTTTAATCTTTCTCAGATTAGCCTCGATGCCGCGTCATGTAACCATATACCTGAGAAATTTCCCTGATGTTACACCAAAGAAGCACTTTTATGGGTTAAGTTTCATGCTATATCTCCTTAATGTGGCAAGCATCTCCTCCAGATTAGTAAGATGCTAATCTTCCTTCATGCTCTTCACAATCATGTCATTCACATATACTTCAACATTCCAATGAATCTGAGATTTGAACATCTTCGTTATTAATCTCTGGTATGTGGCACTAGCATTGTTCAGCCCAAAGGGCATCACTATATAACAGTACGTTCCAAAATTGGTAACGAAAGATGTATGGACTTCATCTACCTTATCCATCTTAATTTGATTGTAACCAGAGAAAGCGTCCATAAAAGAAAGCAACGCATATCCTACGGTTGTGTCTACCATCTGATTGATTTTTAGCAGTAGCAAGTCTATGCATATTCGCCACTTGCCATTAGACTTCTTAATAACATACAATTTGCTAGCCAAGTCGGATAAGGCTCTTCCCAGATGAATCCTACCTTCAATAATTTTTGGACCTCTTCTTCTATTGTTACTTATCTCTCTGGTGCAAAATGTCTCTTTTTCTATTGGACCACCTTCACATTCGAGTCAATTGGAGCTTGTGTACCATAAAGTCTTTTGAAATACTTGGCATATCCGAAGGTGATCATGCAAACATGTCAGCATTAGCTTACAGGAAGTCAATAAGACTCTGTCGAACATCTACCGACAAGGGTTTTCTTATCCTTATTGTCTTCCCGAGATCATTTCCTAAAGGAATTTCCTCTGTATCATTCTCGGCATTCCCTATACCGACTAACTTACCTTCTAAACAAGTTTTAACTTGAAATACTTCCTCTCGTCTTAAGGCCCTTATATATAAGGATCGTGCCAATTGTTGATCCCCTCTGCATACGCCGACCCCCGTAAGAGTAGGGAACTTAGCCTTAAGATGTTTCGTTGAAGGGACAATGTCGAATAAATGTTAGCATGGCCATCCCATTATCATGTTGTAAGGGAACCAACATTTGACAACGAGAAAATCCACTTTGTCCTGTGCAACATGCTCATCATAACCGATATGTATCAGCAAAAACATAACCCTAGCTACTTGGACGGGTTGATTATTGAAGGCATAGAGATCATACTTGTAAGACCGCAGCTGCGCTTTGATCTTAAGCCTCATTTGATCAAAGGCATGCTAAAAAATGATATCGGCCGAACTTCCCGTGTCAATACGAATCTTCTTGACTTCAAAGTTGGCGACTTTGCATTGATAACGAGTCCATCATCATACAACCTCTTAATACCCTTAAAATCTTCTTCTCCAAAAGATATTGTATTGTCAATCATGACCTTTTTTCCATGAATATTGCAAATGTAATTCTTCGCATTAATCGAGTTTGATGCCCATATTAGGTCCACTGACAATGGTATTAATTACTCCGTTGGGTGCTTTGCTGGGATTATATCCCTTCCATCTCTCATGGCCATTATTAGCCAAGTCTCATCCTCTTGTTCCTCTTATCTCCTCTGAGATGGTCTTTCGATTCTTTCGGTATCATGCGCTAGAAATTTTTGCAGGTGCCCACGTTGTATTGCGTCTTCAATTGCATTCTTAAGTTGAATACACTTATCTATATTGTGACCCTTGTCATAGTGGAAATCATAATACTTATTCAAATTTCTTCTTAAGGGATTCCCCCGCATTCTTTCCGGCTATTGGAGGACACCTTTCTCCCCACGTACCTCCATCAAAATGTCCGAGATTGGACGATTAACAGGCGTATGGGATGAGAATGTCAAGATCCTCGGTCTCTTCCTCTTAGCATCTGAACTGTGGTCATTGTTTGTGCCAAGTTTATCCTTCACACTTTTTCGCTTGTCATTCTTTCCATCTCCTCTGCTGTGACCGGCCTCTCGTCATACCTCTATGTTATCTTCCTATTGGATGTATGAGGTGGCTTTAACCTTAAACATTTAAACATAGCGAAAGTTTTTGGCTTATTCTTTGCGAGAGACTTAAAAAAGTCTCCATGAGGCTTGACTCTGTCGATTACAGCATTGAGGGCCACAATTATATCTAACTTTAGGATTTGGACCATCTTGGCCATAAATTTGGCTAAATAGTCCTTGATTGATTCATCAATGTTGTGAACCATGACTAAAAACAAATAAGGCTGGTCATTGGATGGGTTCAAGCTTGCAAAAAGCTTAAAAAGGGTTAATGGGGAAAGGTAAGAAAGGGTGAAAGGGAAGAATGAAAACAGTAAGCAAAAACCCACGAACAGCTCCAAAGGATATGACACACCAATGGAACTTCCGAGAACTCATGGCACAATTCGATATAATGCATGAATTGGTCTAATGAGGTTATTCGCTACCTAACCTTGCTTAAGGGAAAGGATAAGAGTGATGCCGAGAGTAAATAAATAATGTTTATGCAAGGAAAAAAGTACTCGAGTATATTGAGAGTAATCTAATCATTTACAGTTACAAGTACAAGGGTATTTATACCCGTAAGTTAGGGCAACTTACCTTAAAGGGAAAAGACAAAAAGGACATTTCCTAAAGAAGTAATGTACATGATACAAAGGGTAAAAATGAATATACAAGAAAAACAATCATTGGTACTACAGATTCTATATATAATACTGTACACGTGGCGATGCTGCATTAGCGAAATTGTTAGGAGATGCGGACAAAAAGTACGGACAGATGGGCTTATTCGAGCAGGGATGGTTAATTAGTCCAGATTCTCTATCTCTCATCTTCTCGATAAGGATAATGCCGAGTAATTGGTCGACTCGGCGCTAGAGAGTAATCATCGACTCGGCGCTAGAATAATGGGCAATCATACAACATGACATTAAAGGTGATTTGGCAAGGAAGCACTTGGCCTCAGTAGGAGTTGGTTGAAACAGAAGGATTTATTATGCCAGCCCCTCTAGTCCTCGAGCTCAACTGCAAGTCAAAGGTCCGATGGCCTAATTCCCATCACATCAGACTTTTGTTTAATGGTGTTAAGGATCGAGGAGTCCTTAACAGGAAGTTTACTCATAAGGAAGTGTTGAAGAAACACTTCTATTAGTTCATCGAAACAAGAAATAGTATTTGGTTTCAAATGTTTGAACCATGTGTTAGCTGCATTCCTCAATGTTGAAGGAAAAGCTTAATAGGCCACTGCATCACTCAAGCCATGCAACTTAGCCAACGTATGATAGTACTCCAAGTAGTCTTCGGGGTCCTTTGTTCCATCGTAAGTCCCAAACTGTGGTAACTTTATGTGCTGAGGTATTACTTCCTCCAAAATTTCTGAAACAAAGGGACTTTTTTTAATTTGGAACTATTTTCTTGGGGCAATAGGGGTGTTGACATGCAAAGGACCCACATGATGCACTTGCTGTAGTTGTTTGCATTTGTCATTCCTTGTGAAAGCAGGAGCTGAAGGTCCTATCATATTCTCGGCTTGCTTTTTTTGCACCTTAGGTGAATAAATGGAATCATTGCTTTTTTTAGCATTGCGATCTCCTTGGTTTTTGTTTTGGGTCGAATTTGAGTGAATATTGCTATGGAGGAGGTTAAGGACTTACTCATGTTTTTTGTTTAATTCTTGGTTTTTGTTGGCTAAGTCAAGGCAGAGTTACTCAAGCCTAGCTAATCACTGTTCATCAGTATGCCTACTCCCCCCTTCTAGGTATTGGGAGGTAGTGCTGGCACCTATACTCTTAGATACTCTTATATTAGCCATATGGGTATGTTTAGGAAAAAACAGATAGCGCTAAATGTTGTTGTTGAATTTTAGGATCAAGGAAAATCCTGGAAAAAAGAATGAAATGCTTAGTACCGAGCTAGTTCGATGCGACTACTCCGATGTCTAAGTTAGTGAGGTAACTTTGTATAAAAAGTATGTGAGTGAAGTGTTAGAGAGATCTTATGGAGTTTTCTTTCCCATATTTATAGCTAACTGTAATGTCTAAGGCAGTTGTCAGAATAACTGTTAAGACATGTGGAAGCTTCTTGATTTGATATCTTTCCTAATATGTAGGGAGAGCAAGCGGTTATATAATATAATTGTGTTTATGATAACTATTTGCGCTATGGGCTTGAATTCAAACCAAGAATGGATTTAAGATACTCGGCATAAATGTCGTATGTCATCTTTCTAGAGGTATGCTAAGAGATTCAAAATATTCGGCATATCAATGGACGAATGAATGAGTATGCTAGATGAGCAAAACTGACTATCAACACACGATGCACTACGTCAGCTATGTTATCTAGCGAGAGTGTGCTACATGTCCTGAAATGACAAGTAGCTGATGACATGATATGCCATGTAGCCGACACATGTCCATATGTAGTATATGTGGCTTAACCATGAAGTGCCACATATCACGACCAGATACATGACCTAATAATTTCTTAACACGTGGTGGTGTGCGTTGTGAAGAAAAAATAAAAGGCACTTTATGCATTTGATGAGACTGAAACCCCTAATCTAAGCTAAACCTAAGTATAAGTCTAAGTGCATTACCATTAAGTCGTTGGCTTGTATCTTATCCATATATGCAATCAAATTGCATATATAGACTAAATGACTTAAGCTAGATTAATTTCTAAGCCTAGGCCTAATATCCCTCTCCTCTTTTATCATTAAGGCCTAAAAAAAAACACTAAAGCTAAATTAAATTTCATTCTATTAAATTATCTAAAAATTATTTTATTGTTTATTTATTATTATTTTTATAATTTTCTACTTTCTATGATTTTTTCTAAATTTTCTATTTTTTTGTAATAATCTAATTTTTTTGTACTTTTTTCCTAAATTAGGACTATTTACCCTATTCTAAAAATAAAAATGAGGCAAAAATGGGGTGTCTATAGTGATTATTTCACATGTAGATCTAGTATTCCTTCAACTTTTCTTTTACAAGCAATTTCAAAGACACTTCACTCCTCTGAGTGCACAAGGCCAATCCAACCTTGGTTCTCTTAAAGTGTAGGTCAAGGTTAAAGGAGTGATTGATCAACCCCTCCTGTAACTCATTAACATTGAGGGTAAATTCACTTTCTCCCCTTGTGTCAAGCAAATTGCAAGATATGAAGACAATAATGGACTTTACCCTCCAAGCTCAAAGGATGAGGTTACCTTTGTAGAAAATTGAGAAAATATCCTCAATTTTAAAGCCCAATTCCTCTTTTGGTGTATTTCAGGGAGCTTGCCCTCCCTCCTTGACAATATAGAGTTGCTACTTAGAGCAAAAAGTCATGGTATACTCTCCCCACCAAGTTATGCATCAACTTAGTTTTGACCAAGGAGTGCCTTGCCTGATTACTGCCAATGAGAGTTTTGAATCTTATTACTAATCATTATGTCCAAATGTCGTTAGAAAGATTTACCCTAAAAAGTGACAACTACTCTTTCCTTCTACTAATTGCTTTAGGGTAGCTTCCCTTAAATGGCTAACATAATGGACGAACTGCTTAGATGCCTTCCAAGCTTATGCCTTTGCATCAATAGTTGATACATTTTATATACCTACTGTATATTATTACGAATTCTTTCTTCAACTTCCAAAGCCCAAGTCTTAAGGTGTTAGAGATGCATGATGAGCTATTATATTAGCATCTAGACAATTAGAATGTCCTAATGGGACAATTGGGGTGAAACCTGATGTGTACGATTCTTTTTAAAATAATTTTTCAATAAAAAATACTCTGATAAGTGAATTGAGTTATACACTGTAGTAAAAATAATTAGTAAAACCAGTTCATTCTCAAAAAATAGAAACTAAATATTAAATTATTTCAATTCTTTTCTTAGCTAGGCAGTCGAAACAGAATGATGAAACAAATTAAAAAAAAAAAAACTAATTGACTACGAAAGCAAATTATCTAATAAAACTAAACTACCACTGTCACAAGAAAAGAATTCACCAGTAATAATATAGGATTCTAAATTTCTAACTATGCTATCATTTGATCAATTAACATATGCTTTTAAGATATATTAGCACTAATTAATTAGCTTTTCATCAAATTCACAAAAATTCACTTCCCTTTTAAGTTGATATTATCCTAATTATAGCATAAATGCCCCTTTCAAGTGATTTATCCATAATTCTCGATTAAGTAGTAAATTCCTCTCACTAATATTATTATCCTAATTGATATCAAAATTCATGTATATGTTTATGTCATAAAATTTAACATCAATTGCATTAAACACATGAATCCTAAAATTAATCTAAAGCACATGTGTCTATGATAATAATTAAATTAATTTTAGTATGAATTCATATGAACCATCTATTCCCTTTCGAGTTTTTCAAGTTCAATTCATAAACATGTCATTGGCTGAGCAATAAACTCACGAATCTTGAATATGGGATGATGAAAATCATAATTAATTAAATACTAACATATAATAAAATCAAACTTGAATTATATCATCAGATAAAATCAAAATCTCATTAAATCTAATTTAGTTCATGGTAGAAATAAAAATCACTCATAAGAATTTAAAAAACATGATAAATCTTGAAAGTAAAAAGAATTAGAAAACCCAATTATAATTCTTGTAGTATAAATCTGATTTTCAATCTAGCATTCTCTTGAATCTTTTGTACCCTTATAATAGAACCCTAAAATTTGTTTTTATCCTATATCTTGCGGCTCCGTAATCTTCAAAGAATAACAAAAAGTGTTCGTGGCTATGAAGCAAGACTTCTTAAAACTTTTCTTCGTTGGTGTCCAGCGGCTTCAAAAAATCAAAAAGCACACACACACACACACACATATATATATATTCCTCCTCTTGTCAACCTTCTTTTAATTTTCTTTCCTTATTTGAAACATTTGGCACGTGAACTCGAATTTAATTATGGATGGGCTCCTGACGTTAGATCGTGTAGATGTCTAAAGAATTGTATCCAGTTTAAAACATATCAATGCATTGAACAGTGGGCTTGTGCTGACGAAATCCATATGGGCTGATGTTCAGAATTTCCTCGTGAATTGGACACACATGTATCTTGATTCCGTAACCATAAATTGATGTGAAGATAATGGGTCATTTTCCGACTCTTATTACAATTTTTTAGCTTCAATAACTTTTGTGTATATTTCTCAAATTAGTATATTTTTCTTATCAAAAGTATAAAAATATGCACATTAATTTAGTATAAAATTGAGATAAAATATATAAAATTTGTAACATATGAAAACCTTCTTTAAAATCTAAGAACAGCGACCCCTCGCCTCCACTAATGAGTTTTAGATAGGCTAAGCGAGCATTTATTCGAGAGTTGACATCATTAAATATATTTTACTATAATCATGTATACATTTCTTCCTTTTTTTATTCATTTATATTACTCTATTTCTTTGCTCTTGCAAGTTGGAATAAGCTCTCCTCTTACGAATAGCGAGAAGGAGAATATTGTTATCTTAGGCTCTAAGGTTCGTTTAGGCAATCATGCTACACTAGTTATAGCTTCGAATGAGGACAAAAATGATGAGGACTTAGTAGAATATAATGAATCTCTAGCCTAATATGGAGATATTGGTGATGATGGTAGTGAAACTGAAGAGTTGAATGATTCTCCTAAAGCACATAGCATTGCTTCATCAATTAATGAAGCATGTGATGGTGAGACTCATGTAGATGCACTGCCATGCTCAAATGCCTATGGAGGAGAACTATATGTAGCTCCTATTGATGTCTCTTCATCCTTAAGTGCTAACTTATCTCATGGAGACATTGTCAGGATCCTAAAAGGATCTAGTAGGATTACCTAAAATTTCCATAATATGTATCTATCCATGATATGAAACCTGCCTTATAAGTCAGAGATTGCAAGACTCTAAATAATAAATCACTAAGATTACTGATTTTCAAGTAATTAATTTATTGTAACATAACATAACATATAAATATAAATAACTATAGATATCCGATATCTCACAGTTCCTCAAAACCGCAGAAAATCGATATCTCCTACTAAATAATAAGACAGGATATACCAACATTAGAAAACTACAAGAAAAATTAAATTATATTAAATTCTAACATATAAATATTTTTTACAAAGGATGTTTATGTATCACCTATAAAGATCTCAACTAATTCTAACACTAATATACATATCTTTATCTCGCACATGACACTCGAGATTTATCATAATCCCATTGTAAGTAAACCTGTAAGAGAAATTGAGGGGGAATGAGCATATAACAGCTCAGTAAGTTCGTCCCTTACCACCACCGTTCAAGTAAGTTATCACACATTATTATCACACGTGCAAGCAAGCTATCTATATACAAAATGAATATAGGCACGATGAATGCACGCAACACATCCATAGGAATCCGAAACTATGAACGATGTAAAATTACGTCGTCTACACTTCGATTATTCCCTGTATTTACCCGTACAGGGCACTTCAGCTTATCCGCATTAGGTTACTTAGGGGTACCACCCCTCTAGGCAACACTCGACTATTACCCTAGTTGAGAAAAGAGTTCCAATCCAAATAGGTGGATCCCAAACTAAGACTATTCACCATCCAAGGCCCCTTGGGCACAAACATGCGAGTCCTCTCATAACCAAAATTATCTAAGGCCTTACAGGCATTATAAAGTGAGTCCTCTCGCTATTAATTGCAAATCTCATGCTAGCTTTGCCTTAACGCTAAAATATTATTTATGGCTCTACGAGCCCTTATAGAGATCATACAAAAAATAATTAAGAGTAAAAAAGCTTCTTTTTTTTTTTCCAAAAACACTTTTCTCAAGATTTTTGCAAAGCTAGTACTCTCTATTCATACCTTTACCGGGTCATAGACATGCGACAAGTATAATTGGTTATTTTGGTCTAATACTTACATTTATCAATTTAAAAAGGTGATCACACAAATGATAGCAAACAAGCAAAGCAGTTATTCAAACATACAAATAATAAAACCTCATACAAGTAACACATACAAGCAAGTAGCAGGTCATTAGAACTCCCTCGCTTGGATTATTGCTCATTCTCTAAGCCTTGTGATTTCCAGAACTCGATATTGAACGCCTAAAAAAAAACAGTAAAACTTATAAGTATTCTGAGAAGTCAAATTCCTTAATTAATTAAAAATCTATTGCAATTTATCTAGTTCCCCCAATATAACCCAAGTATAGTGTATATATGATTTACCATACTCAATAGGATTAATAGTAATTATTTTCTTATATTTGTAAGTGATGAGACTTCTTTTATATATTTAGTAACTTTTCGTTCTAATTCTGATATTTGCGAACTTATAGTCATTTTTCATCGTTTTCAGACGCACGTTCACATGGTGATGTCCGTTTTAGATGTTAAGACCCATATTTTACGATATGGGCTAAACTTATTAAAATTTTAACTTATTGAAATTTAATTATTCTTATTGCTTATGTTTATATCCTATTTTAGTACTTAATGATTTAATTAGCTATTAGATTCTTACATTTAGGAAATTTTATATTAGTATTACTAAATTATGTACTTAATTAAGTTTAATTTAATTTAAAAAGTGTATTAGGGTTTAAAGGATCTTCGACTCCTAAGTACATTTATACATATATATGTTATATTCTTATGTAATCTTATAATTTATTATTTTATAAGCTTATGCTTACGTCATCGCTTAGGTCATCAATCGCTTATGTCATCATTTGCTTATATCATCGCTTATGTAATCATTTGATGATATCATCGCTTATGTAATCATTTGATGATGTCATGACTTATGTAATTGTTCATTACATATAAATATATCTATCCTTATGTATGTATATACTTATGTACTCATACATGTACTTTATACATATGTTATATACATACCTATACTTCTAACATCCTAATATATATACTTATGTACTTATACGTACACTAATACATATACGTATATACACATACGGTGACATGCGTATTTTTGTACGTATTCTCGTATGCCTAAAATTCCTTTTAAGAAAGCTTCTCTAATTTCATTTTTTTTTTTTTGTGTTTTAAGGATGTATTTAGCATGGTATAGGTATGTATAGTGAGTATATGTCTTAATTTAGGTTATGTACATAATAAATACTTATAAACAAAGGTCTTTATACATGTATTTCTCTAGTATACCCTTATGTACATATACTTAAAGACATATACACATGCATCTTCTTCTACTTTATAAAGATTCCTACTCTTCAATACATGTATATGGAGCTTCCACTTCTAACAACATATATACACATATCATATCAACTTTCTATACTAACTTAGCTTACACAACTAACTACTACATAAAATAGATAATCAAATGATAACATACCTCTTTCTCCTTGATTTATGTTAGTAGAAAGTGTGAAAGTAAAGTAAGAAAATGTTTGGAATTGTGGAGGCAAGAGGAGTCACGATTGGGAAGAATAAGAAAGGGACTTGATTTTGTTTTGTTTTGTGTGTTGAAAATGAAAACAAGTAGGGTCATGAAGGGAAAAGGAGTGGACGGCAAAAATGGAAAAGGAAAGGGAAGAAAAAGCTAAAAGAAAAGAAATCATTAAAAGGAAGAGATATTTCTAAAGTGAAAGTAACATTTTGTTGACTTTTTTACATGTTGACTTAGTCAACTTTCCAAAAGCATATGCCATTTAGTATACATAATGTAGTAATTAAGGAAAATTAAGAGAAAAATTAAGGAAATAAGACATTTGGTGAATTGATTAATAAAAATAGATGATGAGATCTTACTTTAAGTATTTATATCCTATATACATCATTTGGTAGGCTACTTAGTATAACTAGTATGAAAAGTATCAATTAGGGTATTAAGATTTACTACATGTAACATAAGAATCAACTAAACCCCTAATTCTATATAATACTATCCTAATTATATATTTAGAAGATAAACATGATCTATGATGCAATATCTTAGTTTCTAAAGGATTACTTTAGTATTATAAATATTTGTGAATGATTAAAGGTTATCTTTAATCTTTTACTAATGATTTAGTATAATACTAAGGTTATATTATCAATTAGGGTTTTAGGCTAAATTATGGTAAATTAGTGCTTTTATATCCTTAAAGTTATAGTTTCAAGGTTTTTATTACTTCCGAGTACAATCTCCAGTGTTTTTATACGTTTAGGGTTTAATATATTCATACACGATTAAATCTTCGATTGTTATCTTAAAGTTTTGATGAGGTTTGAGGTTAACTTTTACAGTTACATATACTTAAGGTTTTAGAATATTCATATGCAATTAGAGGTTAAATTGATAATTTAAGGTTTTTCGGTTTTAAACTGAGATTTTAATCGGTTTTAAACCTCACTAGCTCTATTGACTTCAAGAAATCATCTACAGTTTAGGAATTTGATTTTATACTTAAAAGGCTAAATTTACGTGGTTTACAAACATGGTAGCAACTCCAAAAGCCATCCTAGGAGAAATTGCATCCTTTCATGGATTTGATGTTTCTTCTTACCTACTAGAACCATTAGAGAAGCTTCATGCTATGGACAAAGATTTTTGGACTAAATCTCCCATGTTGGGGAAAGAGTTGGCCAATATTACGATGAAGATGTTGAGGGAGGCTACATTATTACTTAAGAAGTCTTGGAGGTCTTTATCGGAGGATAAGCTACAACAACTGATTAGCTGTGTTGAAGGTACTCATCTTCTAAAGTTCAGGGTTAACAGCTTAAAGGCTGTTGTTACCAAAGTAAAGAAATTACTACGCTATCGTGTTGCTAAAAGAAGCTAAGGTGAGCTAACGGTAAGGATTCAGGCCTTGTAAGGTGCTATTAAGGAGATAAAACATGAAACAAAAGAGTTGTTAGGCAATACGAACCTCGATTCCACAATAGGTCTAGAGTGCCTCCCTTAGCGATGTTTGGCTATATTCATTTGTTATGCTGATGTTCATTCTTCTTTTCAATCCTTTTTTTTTTCTCTTTTCAGTATTCGAGTTATTTTCACTGCTTTATAATAGAACTCATTGATTAAATAAAATCCCATCGCTTTCTACTTAACCTTTTGTCCTTTATTTATTTCAATTGCTTATTCCTATCTAATAATAAGGCCTCTTAGCCTAAGGGTGACATATGCCACTTCGACTTGCAAGAGTCATCATGCACTTTAGGAGGCAGTACCTTATTTAACAGCAACAACGCAAAAAATGTTATGATAGTAGGATTTACTTCATATAACTTATGAAGCTTAGAGCATAGCATTGTGCATTAAAGGGAGGCTTTCACTTACTAGCGATAATAAGTTAAGTACATAAGATAAAATAATCAATCGCGCTTAAGTAACAATAGTAACATATACTAAGAGAATTAGCATTAGTGGTCAATAAGGCATTTCCTAACACTTAACCTTATATCTCTTTCTCTTTACTTATTTATAAGTTAGCCTACTAAAATGATTAAGTAATGCTGAGTCACTTTGATAATTAGCAAGGTTGCACTTAGCAGTATCTCACCTTTCTTCTAAGGCTTCAAGATTTAGCATACATAAGATGATAGGTTCTAATTCAACATTGAGAGCAGAACGTACAGAAGGAACTAACATTTCAATAGGTACCAATACCTCAGACCTATATACCAAAGAGAAATGTGTTGCCTCAATAGGACCCCGCTTGAAAGTCCTATAAGCCCATAGTACTAGTGGTAGTTTGTCTTGCCATTCTTTGTGATTTTCATGAACTATCCAACTAAGCACCTTCAAGAGAGTCTTGTTCATTGCCTCTACTTGGTCATTTCCTTTAAGGTAGTATTGTGTAGACTTCACATAATCGATATCGTAAGAAGCCAGCAACTGTCGTACATGAGAATTAATGAAGGGAGTGTCATTATCTGAAAGGACAAGCTTTGGGATACGCTTTGGGATTCCAAAGCGGTAAATAATATGTTCCTTTACAAAATTTGCTATTGCAAGTATTGTTGCTCTCTTAAGGAGGATCGCCTTAACCTACTTAGTGAAGTAATCTTTCCTTACCAAGATCCATATGCATCCCCTAGATGGTAAATGTATTAGACTAATTAAGTCAAATGCCTAAGTATGGGGTAACCATGGGGTAGTTAAGATATATAATGTAACAACGGGAGCATAGATTGCATCACCGTATTGTTGGCATACGACATGCTTCCTGGCAAAATCGAATGCATATTTTTCCATAGTAGGCTAATAATACCCCATATCAAGCAAGTGGTGGTACAACTTTCTTCCCCCTTAATGTTCTCCACCATCTTCGGAGTGCACTTAAAATAATATAGTTTTTGTTTTTGAGGGTAGTATGCATTGGAGAGACTTTCCCATGAATAATACCTTACATGGCTACCCCTCATGTATAAGAAACTTTCTTACTTTATGCTGACTAGCCGAACATCTTTGATGTTCATATGCAAGGCATTATTTTTTAAGTAATCAATATAAGGGCGCCTCCAATCACCTGCATTAGATACAAAGTTGCATTCTCCTTGGTCAAGGAGTTTAGTATACTTTAGGCAACTCAGTTATAGCTAAGATGCATCTTTGGACAATGTTGGCCAATAACACCCTACATACTGAATATGGAAATACAAAGGTAGCCCTTCATCTCTACACTAGATCTTATGATATTTATCTAGCTTCAAACGAGCTTGCTTTGCATAAATACATCGAGATAAGATGCCTTCCGGACCTTTGAAAAACAAGGCACCACTAATACAAGTGAAGTTATTTAAGGTTGTCACAAAAGCTACATTAGGAAATGCTAATTATGCCTTAATGGGAGTATACCAGTCACCTTACACTTCTTCGTCTTTGTCTATTAGTTATAGAGCCGTCCAAGGGATGGATTTCTTGATAACTTAAACATTCGAGCTATTCTCTATCGTTCGAATGGGAAGCTTAAAGATAATGTTGCCAAGGGTAACCCTTCCTTTCTACACTAGATCTTGTGATATTTGTCCAGCTTCAAATGAGCTTGTTTTGCATAAATACACTGTGATAAGATGCCTTATAGACCTTTAAAATACAAGGCACCACTAATACAAGTGAAGTTATTTAAGGTTGTCACAAAAGCTACATTAAGATGTGCTAATTATGCCTTGATGGGAGTGCGCCAATCATCTTACGCTTCTTTGTCTTTGTCTATTAATTATAGAACTGTGCAAGGGATGGATTTCTTAATAACTTGAGCATTCATGTTATTCTCTATGGTTCAAATGACAACCTTGGAGATAATGTTGCTAGGGCATCTACATAGTAGTTGGTGGATCGTTTAGTGTGCTTGTATCTCATTGAATTAAACTTGCAAACCAAAGACTACACTGTAGCCCTATAAGGCACAAATGTTGGTTATTTGAGAGTAAATTCACCATTAGCCTGCTTGATGATCAGTTTGAGTCGCTACGAATGTATAAGTTAGATGCCTTAACATTTTGAGCAAAAATGAGTCCATGTAGAAGAGCTTCATACTCAACCTCATTGTTGGTATAGGAGAAGTTTGACTTAAAAACCAAAGATATCTCTTAGCCTTTTAGAGATGTTAAGATTACACTAGCTCCTTATCTTGTCTAGTATTAGTAAAGGAGCCATCAAATTGCAATTACCACTCTCCCACCGATTTTGCTCTCATAGAGTCCTCATGAAACTCTATAAGGATTGTATCTATGGCAGAAGTTTCATGTGTCATAGGAAACTAAGCCAAGCAGTTTGCTAGAGACTGAGACTTAATAGCCTTAGGTGACATGACCATTATGTCAAACTGTGATAAGAGGAGCAACCATTATGTAATCCCTCCTAAAAAAGCTAGTCATAACAATAAGTACTTCAATAGATCTACATGATGATGATATTAACCTTATATGCTAGAAAATAGTGGCATAACTTCTGCATAACGAATACTAGTGCAAAGTAGTGCTTCTCACAAGCTAAGTATTTCACCTCACTTCCTTAGAGGGATCGAGTTAGATACTAGACCAATCGCTCGCTAGCATCCAATTCTTGTGCTAATAAAGCCTATATAAACTTATCAGTTGCTAGCAAATGAAGAATTATTAGCAATCCTTTAACTGGCATTGTCATTGTCGATGATGGGTGCATATCTCCTTGATTTTCTGTATAACTTCCTCTTGAGGTTACCCTCCATTGAAATGCGGTTCTCTTCTTCATAAGCTGTTGTAAGGGATAATAAATTTTTGCTAATGTAAGAATGAATCGTTTAATATAGGAAACTTTCCCCATGAAAGTCTCTAATTCCTTTGGATTAATAGGTGAAGACATGGATTGTATGACTTTCACTTTTATTAGATCTATGTCGATTCCTTTTCTATGAACAATAAATGCAAGGAATTTCCCAAAAGTCACTTCGAAAACATACTTTAAGGGATTCATATGCAATTTATACAATCAACAAAGTTCAAAACCTTCCTTAAATAAGCTAAGTGATCAAGTATTCGTCTTGACTTGATGACTATGTCATCAACATAGTCCTCCATAGAGTCATGTATCATGTTATGGAATATGGTAGTCATTGCCCTTTAATAAGTAGCTCCAACATTCTTGAGCCTAAATGGCATGATAGTACAGTGGAAGTTTCCTATTGGTGTTTTGAAAGCAGTGCATTTGGCATCTCCAGTAGCCATCTTTATCTGGTTGTAGCCACAGAAGTCATCTATGAATGAGAATAATTCATGTCTGGTTTTAGCATCTACTAATGTGTCAAAATTTGGTAATAAGAAATCATCCTTTGCATAAGCCTTGTTAAGATCATAAAAGTCTCTTCATTTTCAACATACTCATCGAAAAGCCTTGGGTAAGATAAGACTCGTTATGCTCAAATGGGTTCTTCATGGCTGGAATGAAGATATCTTTACCTTTCTAATGACCTTTAATGCATTGGTGCCACATCAAAGGTATGAGGTTGCGATCATGTAGCCGCTTCATCCCAATAAGAAGATGGTAGGAAACAGGCACGTCGATCATGTAAAATCACATGTAGTTCTATATGGGTTTCACTTGGAAGTCCACATTAATGTACCCTATTATGTCTTTGGTTGATTTGATGAAGCTATTCACCGTAATAGGTTACTTAACCAAGCGTCGATAGTCTATCCTTATGGCCTTAATTATAGATATTAGCATAATATTTATGGAAGAGCCATTATCTATGAACTTTCTTTTAATGGGATGCCCGTTAAGCATACTTTCTACATAAAGAGGACGGTTGTGATTAGGGTTCTCTATGTACATGTCTACATATATAAAGAATCTTGCACTCTCATGTTTATTAGTCATCCTTCATACTGACTACGGTATATTGTACTCCCCATATTGTTTCTCAAAGATCTAGGTAAGTATAGTAGCTGTTGCAAGCTATGCGCCTTCAGCAAATCCCAACAAATCAAAGAACTTCCTAAAATTGGAAGTCTTTATTAAGGCGACAACCTTTGGTGGGTGTGAGCCTTGGTAGGTCTCTATTACTGCTTCCTTCTCTTCATGTACCTCAGGCTATTATATGTTTCTCTCTTCTTGCCTTAGATCATGATTAATAGCATTCACAATACCCCATTGAATGTTATGTGTTGAGAGTGGATTATTGCATACGTCATTGTTTTCTATGACAAGTTCCCTATTGTGAGCACTGTCGTTAAATATCTTTTTCAGGGTCCA
This sequence comes from Lumnitzera littorea, assembly GCA_024138015.1. Classification (NCBI taxonomy): domain Eukaryota; kingdom Viridiplantae; phylum Streptophyta; class Magnoliopsida; order Myrtales; family Combretaceae; genus Lumnitzera; species Lumnitzera littorea. The sequence continues at coordinate 9,258,542 of JAMXBB010000010.1, read as the reverse complement.
ACACTTCTTAGTAGGACAACCCACAATCCCATGATATCTGTAGAACTTAGGGTCATTCTTCTCCTTTGCATTTGTTAAGTGCTCCACCCTTAGAAGCTTTATGTTCCCATCCCTTAGCCACTAGTTAAGTAAAATATGTACCTTACCCATTAGGCACAGTAATGAGAGAGTTTATATAGAGTCTCTTAAGTTATCATTCCTTGGCTTCTTGTTGTTTCTAGAACTTACTACCCAAGTTGAGCTAAAAGATGTTGCTAGTTTCCAGAATCTTCGACGACAACGAAGTTGTTGGTTATTTGCGCAATCTCAATAAGTACGGAGAAAGAACATAAGTTGAAGTTTTCTAGGTGGATGGCATATTCAGTGAACATCCCCCAAATGCAAGTCTTCACCAATTCCTTTTCGTCTTATATATCTTGAATGTCTAGGATACGCTCTCTAAAGCGTCTATATAATCCATTAGATCTTCCTTCAAGTTTTATCGTATTTTTCCCATGTCTGCAATTGTAACCTGCACCTGAGTGGAGAAGAATTTTTCTAAGAAAAGCTTCCACATAGTTCTCCATGAATCGACCAATTCCGATGGGAGATTAATGTACCACGTATGTACCTTCGCTGTGAGCAATTCTGAGAACTCTCTAAGCTTCTAATTATCATTAAACTTATAAGGCTCTAAGGTTTCAATAAATTTCAGTAGGTGTTTTGTGGCACTTCCTTTCTTGCCATTAAATAGCATCAATTTAGGACTTACCTAGTCTTTGGGGTATGGCTTTGCTACAATGTGTTGATGATATGAGAGTCTCAACTTTGGTACTCCCATAGATGACTTTACTTGTATTTCCTTCATGTAAACATCCGAGTCCTCCCTTTCTATAAAGAAAGTCCTTAGAGTATAGGTTATGGACGTAAGTGGCAAAGTAAGAGCACCATTAGGGTAGGAAATAGATCCACCCAAGGTTGGTTTGTGTAAGATTAGATGAAAGAGCAAGCACATGTAAGGATAAAGAGCCACTTGGTTAGACTCTTGCATTCCCTATTACAAGGGTTGGTTGTTGTATAGGTTTTATTTTGGAGGTAGGGGTGTTCAATCACCCCCTTATTGATGGGAATCTTCCTCAACAACTAGAGAGTTAACTAGTTGAGTTAAGGTAATGGCACCTAGCTACGCAACAACAAAAGGGTTTGGCAAAGTTACACCTTGTTGCATCGTAATAGTGATAGCCAACCAATCAAGTAGGGTTAGAACATAGCCATGATTCGCATTATTTGTACAAGATCTAAAGGAGCTTCTGGTGTTGAATAGTCTTAATTTGTGTTCTTAAGTAGTGGTTGTAAGCTCAACATTATGGTCAAGCTTTTGGGATGTGGTATTAGATGCGCTTGCCGTTCTCTTCCTAAGAAGTCTCATGTCTCTACTATCACTTATCCCTAGTGGAGTCTTTAAAATGTAGATGTTAAGGTTAGATTGGAGTAGTTACGTACGTATTACGTAAGTGATGCTACATGTAGCTTTGAAGAAGCAAAGCGGTAATGACACTTGAAGGGATGATTAGGTGAGAATTAAGTAAGGAGGAAGAACATACAATCTTAGTGTCTCAAATGCACAAGTGACAAATAAAATAGTTTTAAGATATATCGAGCGTTCACCTCATAACTTGAGTAAATAAAATCAATTCTTTACCCAAATTGTTTATTTGATCTTAGAGAATAAAGGTTTTGTAGAAGAATATGGTTTCTCTATTCTCTCTTAAAGTTGCAAATGAAGAGGAAATGCTAGGTATTCATAGGTTCTTGGGTAAGATTGCATCCATCAATTCATCTTGTGATTAATGGATGGGATGGAGCTTGCTCGATTCATAGTTATATAAAATGACCTAGTTGATGGGCCTAATTTCTAGTGATACGATCTAAGCTATATGGATTTTTTGTCATTTGATTATTCACTTTTATTTATGATATGAGTCATTTATTTATTACATTATTATCTATCTTTTAACATGATAAAAAGATTCCTTAAATATTTTTTTCTACCTTATATTATTTTAGTGTGTGATTTTAATAGTAAAACCATAAGGTGATGAGAACATTATTCTAAATTATCCCTAGTCACTCATTACATAAAACAATAATGAATTAAGACTAGTATGTTAGCTAAGTGATAATCATGTTTTACTGATTATAGATATGATATATCGATTCAATACATAGATATATGTAAGAGTACATTGTATTGAATCGACCCACCATAAGAGTATTATATAGATTAATTTGATAAGTTCTACTTCTTGTAGTGTTATTTTAGTTCTTTAACCTAATGACACCATGGATTCCTACATAGTAACTTCCATGTTTCAACTTAAGTCTTTATCATTTTAATCGAATGATTATAAGATTGTGATTGAATATGAAATAAACTATGTGGAGAAATATGAGTATAAGTAAAGGAATTTGTCTATCTATTAATTTAAGAGAGATATCTTTTGGGCCCTTTGAAGAGTAAGACTAAGAAAATGTATGGTAGTACTTAAATGAATTAATAAGGAGTTATCAATCTCGTTTGTCTAAGTTAGTCAAACTTTAGATTCAAGAAACAAGTGGTTAAACAACATAAGAGTGTCTTGATCCACACTTTATGTTTAATTATTAGATATTGTGTGATAAAGGGACTTAATAATTGACTGTTTAATAGGGAAAGTCAGATCACCAATCTTCATTTAATTTAGGTATGCATAATGTCTTACTACAAGCCCCTTATGTCTTGTAGGTCTAACAAGAGTTTTAAGCCTAATGCTAACATTAGATGAACCTATAAGGTAGTACACAAAGAATGAACTAAATAGGCTACGAAAATTATTGAAAAATTTATTATTCTTAAATAGTTTAAGAATGATAAATAATGACATTTATTATTTTTGGAGAAAAATAATAAATAAAGATATAACGTATTAGATATTGTTAATATCTATAATATTTCACAATATCTCTTAATATCTTTAAAAAGATATTGTCGTTACTCTATATATAGATAGAGGCATATCTCTATTAGGGATTCGCTAACACTCGTTGTCGACATTAGACTCACAGAGAAAGTTTGCATACTAAAATAAAGAGAGAAAAACACAAGAGATTGTGAGTCTAGTCCTACATAGTACAAATATAAAGTTGCCTAAGATTGCTAACACGCTCTAGTCTGTTTCGACGAGTTTTTTCGTATGTGGATACTGGTAGAGGGTGTTCGCATCTTACAGTGCTTGTAGATCTACAAATCTATGAAATTGGAAAGGGCTAAGACAAGGTAAATTCACAGTCCTTTCTTGATTTAATTGATACATATAGATCATACGGCGCTTAAGGTTAATAAGATCTTAAAAAAAAAATGCTGCTAAAAAACATGTAATTTGCAATCCTAAAACCCATCATTAAAGCTAGTAACCTTCCTCATGAGTGCATGAGCTTATCTTAGAAAGGTTGGATGCATATGAATCAGTCCAACAATCCCTCTTCTGAGCCCACCAAGTCAATTCTCTTTGAATTATCCCAAATATAGGCTAGACTGCTTAAGCCATGCCACCTAGCCCAAGGAGTCAAACCTTAATAAATAATAGACTTAACCCAATAATTAATATGACAATTTTCATGTGGATCTTGGCATCTTAGGTAATGTACATCAATCGAAATACCAAACTTCCGATGGTTCGTTTATTGTAGGTAGCCCATTATTACATACGGATCTCCTCTTTGTAGAGCAATAAACATTGTCATTTTTCAAATCTGTTTAGGTAGAAAAATTCAAAAGTGTTATAGAACATACTTGAAATAAGGTATCCTATCTTAATAATTTAACATGTGTGAATGGACACTTATTTAATAATACCATTGATGTGAACTAGTGAGATTTTTTATTTCATTCATTTTTTTTTTCTTTGTGCTGAAGTGAGTTTTAAAACCAATGCTTGAATAACAAAGCAAACAACAAAAAGGAGAAACACATACAATCGACAAAAAATAGATTAAACTAAATACAAGTAAATAATAAATATAGAAAAGATTTTGAAATTTTTATCTTTTAAAGTGTCCTTTTGGATTTTTTTCTTTTAAATATCCATATATTATCTACATATGTTTTATGTCTATTTGAGATCTACCCTTTGCAAAACTATTTATTCATATTTGATATTTTCTATCTCAAATCTAATGTTTGTATGTATTGTCTTTAATTCTTGTAATTTTAAGAGAAAATATTTAAGAAAAATAGTTTGTTCATTAAAAAAAATTATCAATAATTGCTTTTAGTAAAACCAAATAAAGTGAAATAAGTCTAATTTTATATGAAGTAAAATACCACTACACTCATAAGAGTCTATTAGGTATTTAGTTCTATAAAATAGATATATGTATTTATGTTTTCATTTTTTGATATCTTATTTTTGGTAGACAGTATCTTTTTGATTCAATTGTTTTATCATTATGATATAGTTTTGGCACCTTTTTCAGATTGTATGTATTCAAAATAAGATTTAAATGGATGAATATGTAACTACATATATACTCCTCTTATAATATCTACTTATTTATTCTTTACATTATTTAGTTTTAAAAGAAAATTAATTTTTCAATGAGAAAAGTATATTTCTCAAATATTATAACTTAAAAGAACATAAAATGTCACTTGTCAACTCTTATTCCTAATTATGATCTTCACCATAATTATGATAAGATAAACAAAAAAAAAAAAACAATTTACTCAAGTATCATATATGAAACTAAATTATAGGAGATAGTTTTCACATTTACAAATCAAATATAATGAATACAAATAGAATATTGGGGAGAAAAAGGACAGTTCAAAATATTTGAAAGTAGTGTGAAATTAATGCAAAAAAGACAAAATAAAGACTTCAAGTACACTCCATAAGTATATTATTAGTTCTTGGATATTGAAATAGGAACTTATTGTACAACATGCTTGGACTCTTTAGAACCTATAACCTAGAAAACCTATAAAATATTAAGGCTAAAAATTTAGGAGGGGTTGAATTGGTGTAATCACAAATTGTTTATTTTAACTAAATAAATGAATGAATGAATAATTATAATAAGTTTTTTCAACATATATAAATATAATAAATAAAGTGTTATAAAATGAAAAGAAAAATGTTAACCAAATCAAGTTTAGATGTAACGTTACATTTGGATCGCTTTTACTCTCCACCATCTTAGAATGCCTCTAACCAACAATTTACACCACTTCTATTAATCACTTTAAATAAAACTCAAGTGCTAATTTGTAATAACCTAAACTCCAAGTGTTTGCTTAAACCTGTAAAACTTGTATTATGGTATCGGTAGGATGAGTTGTTATACTATCTCTAAATTAAGGATAAGGCTAATTGAAGTTTGAACTATACCTCTTTCAATCATCTACACATATATCTTAAAACATCAAGGGAACCACCATAAATCACTTGTTCAAATTTCAAATAGTGCACTTGAAATGCTTAAGTTGCTCCTGCATTTGTTTTCAATGATATAAATATTCCATATCTACACAGGAAAACATTCTCATAAGCACCTATTCCAGAATTATTGTATACACTATGCTTAACCAATAAATAGAACACTTAACACCTGTACTAACCCTCTTATCATATATAAAACATCACATTGATAGATCTTTTTTTTTTTCATTTAATTTTTAGCCAACTACATTGCTATCTCTAGTTCATAAGCTCTTACATAGCATCAAAGTTTTACTCATTCAATGAGCTTCCCTTAGTCACCTGAAAATATTCTCACATATGCCTCAAGACCTTTGGCTATCTTTATGAACATTACCTTATATTTTTACATCTTTAAATTTAAATTACAAACTTTACAAGTTTATAACAAGTAATACTTAAGCTTAACTTAGCTATTACATAAGCTGATATCTATAAAGATAAAAAATCACAACACACTATCATAAAAAATGGCTTATGTACACTTAGTTCCCTATACATATGTTGTTAGAAACGAATATGATTTGGAAAATAAATTGGACTTAAAGGTACGATGGAAATCTCCTTAGAGAATCCTTTCACATAGAGTTTTATATGAGAGTTTGAGTGCAAAATTTAAGTTTTGATGTATGAATAACAAAAATTTATATACTAAACTACACTTAAAATATAGATAAGAAAGTTGATTTGTGTGATGTTTTAAGAAGGAGAATTTGCATAAATATTAAATGAAATTCATGCATAAAAAGAGAAAAAAAGAGTTACAAATAGTCTTTTATAATGTATACTTTGAAAAGTACACTATAAGTCTTAAATATAAGTCATGTAACCGTATGATCAAACTTAGTATACAATGTCACAACCCGAAGGGGGGTCGAATTATGGCAGTATCGCTGTGTAATACGTAAAGATTCAAGATCAAGCACCACCCTTGATCAGGGGCCTTCGGCGTACTACATAATGCATTCACAACTACGACCTTCTCTTAGTAACTAGCATTTAGTAATAGTAGAACATATGAATTTAAGTTAAGCTATCCAAATAATCACTAACATAACATAGATAAACAAAGATGCTAGGTTTCCCTTAAATTAGTTATATAGTACCAAGATAAATCACCACATGTAGTCTATGCTACTCAACAAACTGAAGATACTTAATAATTGGAAATTAAAGAGAGTCCACATATATATAATTGAATGGTTCACTTGAGCACTCAACTTCTTTACATCTCAATCCCAAGATCCCCGGAGTCAAGTAGTTCCCAAAGATCGAGGGAGGAATATGTCGTACGAAGTACGTTGTACGATAACAACTTTCAACATATAAAATACAATATAAATCCTCTAGGCATGATCTCCCGTTCTACTGCGTGATGCTAATGCTCATATTATCATGTTATAAGATGCGATGCATGTCCAGTTTAATTAGGAGTCAAATATTCATTAGTCCGATTCATGGGTGACCAATCATAATATACAGACACTCCAAGACCTTAAGCTCTAATGCAGCAAGCATATAATATTCATATCAACTTAAGATATTTTTGCAATCAAGGTTAATTATATTAAATACACACAATTTCCCATTTTCCCCAACATACAACAATTTCAGTTATTGGATATAATTAAGTATTTAGCTAACTACAAGCATAAACAAGTAAAGTAAGGGGGGTAGTGTACTCACTTAGCCATGATGCTTAGCAGTCCCAATAATCCTCTACAGTGTCCAAGTTAAACTCCTCGTCCCCTGAAGAAGATAATTAAGTTTTATGAGTATTCTATTTACAATAATTAACTAAGCCTACCACTCATTATCCTGGAGTTAGGTGTTTCCGTAATTTAGGTATATCTTCTTTGTTTTAACTCCGTTTTCGGTGTTATTATAGTCGTTTTTTAATGTTCTTTCATTTGATAAAGTTATTTTTAAGCTTCTAAATCAATAAGTTTTCAGTTTGGGTCCTATAAGGTCGTAGGCCCAAGTAGTAAGTTAGGATCATTTTAGGATTTGGGCCTAGTTTTGGGCCTTGAGCTTGGTTTTCGACTTTAAGCTTCTTTTAAGTATTTTAAATGGGCTTTTTCTACCCAACACTTTAAAATTTTAAAATGAGCCTTGGCGATGCTCTTATAGGTCCAAATGGGCCTTTTTACTAAGTTTAGGGCTTTAATTCACCAAAGGGCCCATAGGGGGTATCTTGGATGGGCCTTTGGGTTTTGTGGGCCTTATAAATAGCTCTTCCTAAGCCTTTTATCCTATGGTTCGGATCTAATCATTTAGCTACATGGGCTTTTAAATTAATTCTTTTAGGCTTTTTGTGTCTAGTTCGTTATTTAAGGCCTTGGGCTCAAGCCCACTTATCTTTTTAGACTTAAGCCTAACATTGGACTTAAGTTTATCCCATTTTTAATATGGTTACAAATCTGTCCATTATGGTTCTTTGGGTTATTAACACCATTCTTAAGCATATAATCACTAACTAAGCTATTTTAGGGCTTTAACCAAACTTTAGCCTGCTTAACTTGATTAATTAAGTCATAAACCATAATTAACGCTAAGTAAACATGTCATTAAGCTATTAAACAAAAAGTTCTAGATCTGGTGGGTCAAAGAAAGCGACAGCCAAGAGTGGTTTCTAGGGTCCAACTTCTCTTTTCATGTAACACTTGATTTTTATGGTGTTTTGACTTATGTAACTTATGTTTCTACTAATCTAAAACCATAATCATTTCATAAAAGTGTGTAGAAGTGTGATGAGAGCACATACAAGGGGTAGCATGCATGGGGAATAAGGGTTTCATCATCCTACTTGAAGATTTTCTACTAACAACTACATTACACAACTTAGCCTATTTGTGTTATGACTTCTACTAAACGTGGTTTTTCTTGTACTTACCTTTGTGGACCTTCTTGAAATACCTTAGTACCTCTATGGAGTTATTGTAAAATAAGTTTTAAGAAAGAAAACATTAGTATCCACCATTACTTTACAAGAAATCAAAGGAAAAACCTAACCTAAGTTCTTACCGGGGCAAAGTGCGGAAGGTCTCCCTTTGTGGTTGTGTGACATAAGCCTTGGTGTGTGTAAGGGGGGTATGAGTATGTCGAAAAACAAGGGTAATGTATATGTGAGGCATGGGACTTGGTTTGGAGTGATTTAGAGTAGTGGTGGTGAAGTTGTAGGGGTTGGCGCTAGGGTAGTCGATGGTGGCCTAGAAGAAGAAGAAGATGGAGTTTAGGCTTGATCTTTGAGAGGAAGTTTGAGGGAGTTTTTAGATGTGCTTTAAGGTTTGAGAAAATGAAAAATGAGGAAAGGGGAAGGGAATAGCAGGTTGTGTAAGTGAGAGAGAGTGAAGGGGATAAGTTTTGATTGTTTAAGAAATTAAGGACAAGGTATAAAATGGCAACCGTGTACCTTATGTACTTTTTGTCAATTTGGGCAAGATTTTGTCTCCTTAGGGTACAAGATATTTTAAAAGGGAATTAGAGTTTGTCTTTTAGTCATTAATCATGTTTGACTTGTAGCTAATCAAGATGTAATGGAGTTAGTTAAGGATTAAGGTTTAATTAGGGTAATTAGTGGTGATTAGGCTAATTAGGTGCAATTAGGATGTGTTTAATGTTTGGTTGGACTTTGACACTATATTTTAGCTATTCTAAATGCCTTACATGTGTACTTAGGGTTCCCTTAAGGTTTGGTGCTCGTTTATTGTAATTTGATCCATGTACAAGCTCGAAAGTTAGGGATTAAATCGCTTAGTACTACTGATTGCTTATATTGATCAATTTAACCTTACTATTAGTATTTATTGGTGACAATAAGGTATTTGATCACTTAATTAGGGTTAGATGGTCATTTTAGGGTTTCAATAACATTCTAAGGTTTTTCAAGTATTAAGGTTCTTGCTCATTTAGTTAGGTTTTTAGGGTTTACTTTAATTAGGGTTTTGGTCAAACACTTAGGGTTTGATTCATTTACTTAGGTATTATTATCATGTTTGGGGTGGTTCTAAGGACTATTCAAGGACTCCTTCATTTGATTTCGCTTTTAGGTTATTGAAATTTTGTAAGGTTTACATACAAAATTTAGAATGATTGGTTAAAGGATCCAATCAAACTTAAATTATAAAATAAAGTTAGAAATATTAGTAAAAATAACATCATAAGTTTGAATATAAGAAAATAAGTGATAAAATTAAATATAAAATTTTCAAATTTTAAGTATATTACCTATTATTTAATGAAAATGTGTAAAATACATTTCGATAACTAACGAATCATTAGAGGTAAATTATTTACACACCAAAAATCATATAATAATATAAATAATATTTAGGATTATTTATTTGTATCTCATATGTATTTATGCGGAGGTAAAAATACAGGAAATTACCTAAATTGCTTGAAAATTGCCAAATAATTAAAGAAAATTATAAAAAAAATTAAGGAAAAACTAGAAAAATATCAAAGAAGTGGGGTATGCTCTAGATTTGGGTTGGGGCAGCCGGGGGAAGAAAAAAAAATAGCTAATTAAAATCATCCATTTAAAAAGGTAAATGGAAATAGATAAAACAGTTATCTAATCAATTTAATGCACCAAAATTCCTTAGCACCTTTATAAATAGCACACTTTTTACAGAAGCTCATTTGGATAGCTTATGAAGTATAAAAAATAAAGAGAGTTGAAAACAAAAAGAAAATTAGGGTTTTCAAAAAAATTACAAAAATCTATACAGTTAGGGCATTTGAACCAAACCCACAACCCATCATCACTTGGAACCGAATTGCCGTCACCATCACTACACTCCAAACCCTACGCTTAGACTGGCGGACACACCCTGAATCGTTGTTGATGGCTAGAAGTCCAAAAGTCCGGTGAGTCTTAAATTTAGTCCAATTTTATGAAATTTATTAAAATTATTGATTTTACTCAGAAAATTATGAATTTTATTATTCTGATGTTTTATTCTATGTAGATTTAGGGGGAAATATTAATTAGGGTTAATTACATCTGTAAATATAGGGTGCCTAAGAAATCATGCAAAAACGAGCATATTCAAATTAGAAGTAAATAAGCTTAGGAGTGTAGTTTTGAGCTCAAATTTTTTCTATAGACTACTTAAGTGATATAGAACGGTGTTATGAAGCCATTTTTTTTTTAAATTAATTTTCAAAATTTTTAAGTCATTCTTAACCCTAAAATGATGAATAAAATAAGTAATTTTGGACTAATTCAGTAATTAAATGACTAATTATTAATTTAGTGTGTAATTAGATGTTTAGGGATGTTAATGTGTAAACATAATCATAATGCTTGAAGTATTAAATGTAATTATTATGGGAATTATGTAGTAAATATATGTAATTATAAGAATATGTGAAGTTGGGATTATAATAAATATAAAATAATAGGTTAAAATGGATAATATAATAATAATATTAATACTTATTAAATCTAGTAAAAAACTTAAATTTAGGTAATTATACCAAAATATAAAATTTCCTCACATTAGGAGTAAATTCGATATACTCTAATCCTCATTAGTATATATTATAGGACACAGAGACAAGTTGACCTATAATAAGTAATTGAACGACCAAGGATTCCAAGTAAGTTGGGTTTAATACTTCACCATATTTTGGAGTACTATTTTAGAGTACTCGGGGGCCTAGGATTATGTATGATTATAATTGTAAGTAGTTTTATACATGTGTCTACGTATCCGATTTCGTGCTAAAACCTGTATTGTGTTGATAACTGTTGTGATTGGATTGGTGTGGAATTGTCTAATCACCCTAAATCGAACATAATCCTAATCGACTTAAATACCCTAATTTAACATACATTGCAACCCTTTAGAGGATCATTAGGGTTCTCCAAACAAACACCGACACATTAAGAAAAGATAATGCTGGATAACATAATAGTTTTTTCTTCATCCTTAGCCAAACTAAGTGACAAGAGAGAAGATCGTCGTGAAGATGAGGGCATTGGTTCGAAGGTTAGTCTTAGGAGAAGTGGTGTTACCATTGCACAAACTTAGGTTTAGTTGTAAGCTGTTACATTAATGAAAACTCCTCAATCCGGATTAGAGCGAGTGAAATTACTTTGATTTCACAACGGATCGAACCACGTTGTGTATTGGCATTTAATTATTGCATTGCATATAATTAATTGCTTGATAACCTTGTTTGTGTTATACTTTCATAAGTCTCCAACTTAACTAACTCAGCTGTAGTTGCTCATACCCATATAGATTCTTTTGTAGATTCTGACTTCTAACTAATATGTCGTGTTATAACTATCCCAAGATCAATTTTCTTTTGAAGCTATGAGGAATGAAGATTAAATGGCTATACAGTTGAGTTTTTTTAATGTCTTGATAGTATTTGTAGATATATAAACTGAGGTGTCAGATGTAAGTTAGTGATTATAGTAAGTTGTGTAATTTCCTAGGATTTTGAAATAATATGGATGTAATTATATATATATATATATATATATATATGAATGATAGTTCTAATTTTTTATGTAAATTTTAGTTTAAACTTTAATTGAATCGTTTAATTCAAAGCAAGGAGTCGTAGATGCCTTGTGTAGATTAAATCTATGATAGAAACTGTAAGGTTAGTTATTGTCATAAGTTGATTTATACGGCAGGACTATTGTGACTCTACGACTTTGGGGTGTAACATACACTACCTTTCACTAAGAGTTATATTGATTCAATGATTAAATTTTATCAACTAGATTGAATAAAATCAGTTATAAATTGATCTAAAAACCTTATATCATGAAGAGTTATAACTTTTATGATTATAACTCATGAAAATTTTATCAAAGGTAGTAACCATTTTAAATAACACAATAATTAATTTTGCTAATATAAAGATCACAGATAAGGTTTATGGTCATGGACTGTAGCCGTAAACCTCTTGTACTTAATTTTTTTCTCTTTTTCGTTGTAGATCACGCCTAAGTTTACGGTAGTGATCTTGACCATGAACCTCTCATAAATTTATTTAATTATTTCAATGCTCGTGTAAAGATCACGCCTAAGTTCATCGTGAACTTAGGTTGTGATCCTATCGGAAATATTTAAATTCTCTATTCAATACTTGTAACTAACATGAGTACAATCTTAGTTAATTATCTAGCATCTTAACATATAATCTAAACTTCAAACATATAATTGACGATCTATTTCTACATATATTTTAGGTCTTCCTTTTAAATCTACTTTTCTATAGTTAAGGTAAAACAACTAACCCCTCAGTTTTGAGTTAAATGAGTAAGCGAAAATAAAATGATGATAACAAAAAGGCAATAATAAACTAAGCCACACATATCTAAACATACAACTGAAATCTAAGGATAAACCGAAACATCTCTACATCACATAGATGCATATTAATTCACATACTAAGAACCGGTTAGTAACTTAGATTAAGTGATCTTAGTGGCCCAAACTGAGTAAATAATTAAACACAAATCGAGCAATAAGAGAGTGACATTAGACAACTTTATACCAAGTAATAAACTAAGCAAATGCAACTATATACTATAAAAGCCAGTATAAAAACCAAGTACTTTCAACAACCAAGATCTAAATCTTTGAAAAATACAATACTTTAGTCCTTTCATGTCATATCATCAGTGTAATCATGTGATTTCCAAGCAAGTCTACAAGCCACGAGGTAAATCATTTTAAAGATAAGTCAACTAGTCATATATTTTCAACCAAGCAAGTGCTATGCAATTTCAAAGCACATTCTTCCTAAGCAAATTCATGATAACTTATATCCAGAATATTTAACATTCGCAAATTATTAACCTAACAAACACTACTTAAACATTATATAGGGATTTCACTATCCAATGAATATAGAACATCTAAGAAACCAAAAACAACTTAATGCCATATAGTTCATTAACATCACTACCGCCGCCATCATATTCCATAATCAACTCAAAACCAATAATTAAATATTCAATCAACTAGTTACTATAACCACAATTACTAATCAACAAGGGATTGTAAATACTCACTTAGCTTAAGCTTGTTTTACAAATTGGGGTATATTGTTTCACCTATCATAACCACTAATATGACTTTATAAAATGTATTTTAGTTCAAACACAATCACATCAATATAATGTATTAAGCATTCAAGCCACACCTATTGGCTTTTATTCACCATATCTTGCCCACTCTTTATCCATTTTAAGTACTTTTTATTGTTACATTTATCATTTTTAGAATCATGCGTATATTTTAAAATAGGAACTTAATCATTTACGATAAATTTGTGATTCGCCCTTCAAAAACATTGATTACTTCAAATAAATCTCAAGACTTAATTTGTAACGATTAGAACTCCAAGTGTTTGCTTAAACTTGCAAAACATGTATCATGGTATCTATAGGACAAGTTGTTTAAGCTATCCCTGAATTAAAGATAAGGCTAATCAAAGTTTGAATTAATACCTCTTAACATTAAGGGAACCATAAAAAAAATCACCTATTCAAATAGTACAGTCTAGATGCTTTACCTACTCTTGCATTTGTTTTCACTTATATAAACATTCCATATCCATATAGGAAAATATTCTCATAGGTACCTATTTTATAATCATAGTATACGTCCAAGCACTTAACTAGTAGATCAAACACTATATATTATACTCCATAACCTGAAACCTTTAATTGATACTTATACCTGCTCTTTTATCATACATAACACATCATATGGATAAATCTTTTTTTCTTTTAAAATTTTTGTCTAGCAACATTAATAAATCTTTAGTTCATAAGCCTTTACTGTTTTACATACCATCAAAGTTTTACTCATTTAATGAGCTTACCTATGATCACCCCAAAAGATTCTCACATGTACTCTAGGACTTGTGGCCACTTATTTGAACTTTACTTTATATTTTTATACCTTCTAACTCATAAACTTTACAAATTACTCTTTAACAAAAAGTAATACCTAAACTTGACTCAGCAACTACATAAGCTCATATGTACAAAGATAAAAAATCACAAAAAGTGTTATCATAAAAAATGACTTTAGCATACTCTGTTCCTTATACCTATGTCTTGAATTTTCCTTTAAACTTGCTTTTTTGCATCTAAGGTCAAACAACTAGACCCTTAACTCATATTTTGAGCTAAATGAATCTAAATTAAAATAATGATAACAAAATGAAAATAATAAGCCAAGTTACACATATTTAAACATACAATTGAAATCCAAGCACAAACTCAAACATTCATGCAACATATAGATGTTACGCTAATATACGTGTTATGAACTAGCTAGTATCCTAAATTAAACAACACTTAGCAACTTAAACCAAGCAAATAATTAAACATAAACTGAACAATAAGAGAATAACCCCAGACGACTCTATACCAAGCAATGAATTGATCAAATGCAATTATATGCCATAAAAGCAGATACAAAAGTTGAGCACTTTCAATCATTCAAGTTTTCAAAAAATACAACCTTTAGTCCTTTCATGCCATAACATGGTTGCAGTTACATAATTTCCAAATAATTAACCAAGCAAGTTCAAAAGTAAGGAGGCCAATCATTTTGAAGATAAATCAACTAATCATACATTCTCAACCAAGCAACTACTATGCAATTTCTAAGCACATTCTTGCCAAGCAAATTCAAGATAGCATATATCTAAAATATTTAATAATAGCAAATTGCTAACTTAGCAAACACCACTTGAATATCATATAGGATTTCACTATCAAATGAGAACATAACATCCAAGAAACTAAACACGACTCAATCCCATATTGTAACATCAGCATCATTGTATTCCATAATCATCTCAAAACCAATAGTCAAGTACTCAATCAACTAGCTATTACAACCACAATTACAATCAATAAGGGGGGGCTTAACAATTACATTAATATATCGTGTTAAGTATTCAAGTTGCACTTATTGGCTTTTATTCGCCATATTTCACTTACTCCTTATCCGTCATCAACAAACTTTTTAATGTTATGTTTATCATCTTAATAATCATGCAAATATTTTAAGATAGGAACTTAATCGTATATAATAAATTATTGAATTGCCCTTGAAAGACATAATTATTCCTATGTTATAGTATTCGTATAATTATACTATATAAAGCATATATTACGCTTAAGACACTTTGATTATTATCAATTCCTTCCCAGATCAAAATTTACTGATAGTTACCTAATCCATCAAATAACAAGTTAAATGTCATGTAACTAGGTTTGAATTAAATACAATTTACTTGTTTACTTAATATGTAGCTTGTTAGTAAATATAGTAAACAAACATGAATTATCCCATGAAAATTGTTATATACTCCTAGACGTACATACTTTTAGTATCCATTAATAAAAACACTTGACAAACCTTTTAGATATACTAATTTAATCCCCATTTTACTCAAAATTACCATAAATTGCTCGATTAACAAAACATAACGCTTTTAATATCCCTACTTATTGTCATTAAGCCTTAAGAACCATTATAATTCAAATTAAACTTGCAATTGCTACTTTTTGTGCCACTAACTAGATAATAATTGAGCTACTATCTAGATTGGTAGAATAAAAAGCTATTTTACCGTTTAAGCTATTAACAAAAAAGTAAAGGAGGTTACAAGCCCCTAGCTATAATCCTAATAGTAACATTGATGAGTTCTTAATTGCATATATTTTAACTAGTGAATTTTGATGATTTTTCTTGATATTTGAGTTTATTTTTAAATAATAATACTTAATTGACTAAAATTTTGTTTTCTAGGTTTTAAAATAATTTAGATGAGAAAACGAAAAGATGGAAATAAATTTCACTCAAATTGAAGTTAAAATGAGTAAGTTATGAAGATTTAAATATCTATACAATTGAACGATATGACTGTATCGTTTCCAGTTTAAAATGGGAAAACGTGAAGTATAGTAAGGGACAAGACCAAAAGATACGGTTGTACCCCAGGTCGTGTTTTTTCTAACCAACCTAATTTTTTAAGTTCTTCATATATAAAGTCTTATAAGGGTTTATTTTAAGGAAAACTTTTATGCATGATCTTATGAGAGTTTTTGAAGCCAAGAACAACCAAGAAAGCGTGGAGAAACAAAGATTTCAAGACTCAATTTTGTTTGGATTTCATAATGATTATTTCCATTATTTTCTATAGTTTGATTTTAGATTATTATTTTAGGATATGTAGTGAATAGAATCTTAGTATTTAGGTTTTGTGGAACCTAGATCCATTCATGTAATAGTTTAATTGTTCAATTAATTTAGTTCTTTATTCTTTTCTTAATTCAATTATGTTCTTTTCTTAATTCAATTATGTTTGCTTCATGATTTAGATTATTATTTCCATAGGTAATGATTTAGAATTTGATATCATATAAGAGAATCGAGAGATTTCTTATAAAATTAGATCTAAGCATAATTGATGAGAATTATTGCAAGATTAGAGATAATTTGCAAGATTCTTTCGGTTTTCAATTTAAAATACAGAGAATTCATTGTTCAGTAATGTAATCTTAAGTCATGCTATTGAGAAGAGATTCTAATAAGTTATTATAGAATTAGGGTTAATTTGGCTTGAGAAAGTGATTAACTTTAGTAGAGAATTATCTCAGTCAAGAAAAAAAATAAAGATTAGATTAGATTATTTTTAGGAAAATCACATGTTAGATGTAGAGGAAACAAAATCTAGGTACAGTATCACATCTTGAATTCATTGAATAACTTTCTTGATAATTTTTTAATTTTATCTTGGTTAATCTTTAATTTAGTTTTAACAATAATTTAGATTTACTTCTTTAAATTTCTTGAAATTTAAATTGCCAATTAGATAATAGAGATATAGTAAGTACTAGTAGTCAAAGTCCCTCGATACTTGAACTTAATCCGTTATATTATAAATTAGTAGGTACACTTGCCTATACACCAAACACCTTTACCATTTGTTCGGTAGTTGCACTTAAAAGGTCATAATAAACCTGATTATCAATGCAATGGTAAAACTTGTTCTCATTTGGTTGGTAACCACTATATACAATAAAAGAAACAATACAGATTTTCCTTCAAATCATAACTTAATTTATAATAAATAAAAGTAAAAAGGTAGGGACTTCCTAGCAAGTAAATAAATTGAATTCATTAATCCAATTGACTTAGTTTAGTCTCATTAAAATTAAGTATGAACCTTTTGGTTCAATAACCTATCAATCTTTCTACATTCTTTTAACTGACATTTAGTCAATTTAATACTTTTCAACAATTTAACTGTATATATTTTCTTTTATTATATATTTCTTACGAAGGGATCTATTATGTAATTAGTAATATAACTCTAAATGATTTGCCATAGAATAGTGTCACAAAATAGTAATCTCATGTAAGGTACAGTCCACTCCACTTACTTAAGAGAAATCAGAGCACCAAATCCATTATAGTATTTTTACTAATAAGACATCTTTTTAAAGGTGTGCAATTAAGTTGAATAGGTCAACCGTTAGCCTACTTTAATCCGCAGATTAAATAGATTGAGCTTATTTGATATATTTTTTAAATGAGTAAAAAATACTTGGTCATAATCTTATTTTTTAAGTAGGTTAATGGGTTGATCCATAAGCTAAAAGACCAAGTGAGGTAAATGGGCTAACCCAAATTCCACTTTGACTTATGAATTAAATAAACTAAGTTTATTTGACTTATTTTTTAAATGAATCAAAATATTCAACCTTAACCTACTTTTTAAGTAAATTAAATAAGTCAGCTCGCATACCAAAATACATTTACACACTTTTACATCTTGTGAAGAATGTAATACAATAGAATAGATTTCAAACAATTTTAAGCAATTGTTGGGTTAGAATTGTCATATTTTACAATGTTCAATATCACTAATTATTATATATTATATATAAAGTATTAGTATAGAGTACCATAAAAGTTCGAAAATGTAAAGCTTAGAGTATGTGTTTCAAGAAAAATATATGCATGGAGACTCTATACCCTATATCAACTTTGTGGGAATAATTTTCAATATGCACTTTAACTTAAAAACCATGCGGTATAAGATTTTGGTAGGGTTATTTGCCGAATCTAATTAATAACACTTATTACCTATCATTAAAGAAAAAAAAAAAGAACTCATCACTAAAATCCTTCAAAAAAATAATAAAAAATTGCCTGCATTATTGACAGAGAAGAGCAGGAGAGCGAACGAGACAAGAGAACCAAATTCTTCTTCTATTTCCTTCTTCTTTTCAAATTCCCATTTTCTCCTTCTAGAGAGAGAAACATTAGTCTATGTAAAAAAAAAAAAAAAAAGAAAGGGGAAAAAAACACACAAACACTCCCTAGAAAATTTAGCCAGAGAAACAAAAACAAACTAGGAGAAATAGAAGAAGTAAAACATCCCATCAATAATCCAATTTTTTTCTAGAGAGAGAAAAAGAAGAAGAAGAAGAAGAAAAAAAAAATCCGAATCGAAATTAAAATTAAAATCTCAATTAGGTTTTAGATTTTTCTCTTTTTTTTTCGTTTTTTCTTCACTTTTTTATCATCCTAATTCCTCAATCAAATCAATCTGAATGTTCGATTCCTAGGGTTTTCGATGCGATTCGTATTGGTAAAGTTATGATGATCTTGCGATCTATTATGAATCGTGCTTAGTTGAATCGGAGAAGGGTGAATTAGGGATTTTGGAGGTGGTTTTTTAAGGTTATTCTTGGAGGCGGAGAAGATGAACGGTGGTGATGAGGTCGTCGTTGGCGATTCATCATCTGCGGCGAGTCCACCGCAGCCTTTGGAATGGAAGTTTTCTCAAGTATTCGGAGAACGGACAGCCGGAGAAGAGATACAAGAAGGTAAAGGATAAGAAGAATTGTTGATTTTTTTTTTTTTTTAATTTTTGGTTGTAAAGTTTTGATTTTTGATTCGCTTCTTTGTGTAAAGTTGTGATTTTTTAGGTTTTGTGTTTATGTGAATCCGATTTTATGTAGTGAATATGTTGAGTAAGGGGCAATTTAGTGTTTGTTGTTGGGGAAAGTTGGATATTTGGATCTGTTATTGGAGTTTGGATTGTGGTTTTTGTTGAGTAATTAGGGATTTTCAGGTGTTGAAGATGAGAATGGATTGAGTTTCACCGGATTTTTCATGGATTGTGTTGAGTTGAATGTGAAGTTTGAATGGACTTAGGGAATGGGGATTGGGGAAATTAGCAGTGTTATGAGATTAAAGGATGGTGTTGCAAGTGTTGCATGCACTTGTTTAAGGTTAGTCTTTTGGGTGTTGAAGTTGATTAATGGCATATTATTACCGTGGGATTTTACTTTATAATTGAAACTTTATTTTGATGTTTATCACTTGATAGTTGTTACAGCAACTCACTCAAAGACTTATTCACACTAGGTGGAGTCTGCAATCTGGATCCTATTTTGCCAGTGTACTTTATCGTTGACCATATTCTCTCTAATAACTGAAGCATGTCATACCATTGTTAATTGTTTCCCACTGGCATTACTTAAGTTGATGCTAAGATGTAAAAGAGGGAAAATGAAGCAGGTTTGATTTGAGTGCTGCTTAGGTAGTCACCTTTAATGGGGATAGAAGTGTCCAAGACCACTGGACCAAGGGAATTGTCAACTGGATTGAACTGAATTTTTCTAGAAATGGAGATAGTTTGCAATTTACTATTTGTTCATGCAACAAGGACTTTTATGGGTTTGGGATGTGATTGCATTAGAGGGCTCCCTCTGTGCATTTGGCAGCAGTGTGTAGGAGAATTACATGAGTTTTCTATAGAATCTCTCAGTCCTTTCCTCTTGAAATGGATTTGCTACATCAGATGACTCTGACTAATTGGATTTTATTGTTACATAAATTTTGTCTTAGCTGATGTCGCAGATAATAGTCTGCTTGTACTTGCATGTCACCATTTCAAGTATAGGACCGGTTGATTGCCATGGAAATTTCAAGCATTGTATTCATCTTCTGAGTTGCAATCTGACTTTTTACTAGGATGTCTTGGACGGACTTGAAAAGTCTTCAATATTATTCCAGCGACATATATGATTACCTATTTTGTAGAACTTCCTATACTGACTGAGTTTCTTAATCCACCTGCAGTTGATATCATATCAGCTATTGAATTTGATAAAAGTGGTGACCATCTTGCCACGGGCGATCGTGGTGGCCGAGTGGTTCTGTTTGAGAGGACAGATACAAAGGATGTGGGTGATATTGTCTCATAGACTTTCAGTCTCTTGCTATCATTTTCCTGTGGGTTAAAGCATATTAACATCTCATGATATTCAATGTTCAGGTTGGTGGATCAAGAAGGGATCTGGAAAAGATGGATTATTCAATAAATAGACATCCCGAGTTTCGTTATAAGACAGAATTTCAGAGCCATGAGCCTGAGGTGTATATATATTGATTTGCAAGCATCCATTAATTTGTTATTTTCAAAACTCTCATCCACAAAAGTATACTCTCTGGTTGTTATGGTATTACAGTTATTAATTTCCTTTTTCTTTTACATTCTTCCAGTTTGACTACCTCAAGAGCTTGGAGATTGAGGAGAAAATCAACAAAATCAGATGGTGCCAAATGGCTAATGGTGCTCTTTTTCTGCTATCTACAAATGACAAAACAATTAAGTACTGGAAGGTTGTAGCGCAGTATTCTTTCAGTGTGTTTCTTATCCTTCCATTTTTTTATTGATGTGCAACTGTGGCAAGTGAAGTATGTATCTAATGGTTGATGCATTTTGGAACTTTCTATTATTTCTAAGTTGCATGAATGACCAAAAAGTTAGGTTGTCCCCCTGCACTTAATAATTTTCATTAAAGTATGCTAAGTTGCTAGTACCATGTTAAATAAAGATGTTCACGACACCAAACTAATTGTAAGTAAGCTTGCCAAAGCCCATTAAAAGTGTATATAATCTTTTCTACAGCTCTATATACAAAGCATGGTGACCTATCTTTATGTCAATAGGTACTTGACCTTAGATTTTCTTATAGTCCCTCTTATCGTTCTTGAAAAGCAGATAATTGCTGGGGGCATTTCAATGTTGCCGCCTCTGCCGTACCCGTTTCACACCCTAGGAGCTCTTGTTTAAAGAACCAGATGTTGCGTAGGAAGTACTAAAAACCTTTACACGGTCTTCAAATTATTCTATATCATTCAGGGGAGAAGGAGGAGTTTTGCACACTTCGATTTACCAAACCAACCCCTTTCCCCCCTAAAAGAGAGGAAATTATTGCGTGGGATATTTATGCAATATCCTCTTCATACTTTTTTATGTTTTCAGGTAATTTTAAAACTTGAATTTTTCTGGAAATCGAGGATAAATATCTATATTTAGTTATATAATTATTTTATATTTTTATGGCACCCGTGTTATAGGTGCATCACTTCACAATTTAAGTAAACCGTAAAATGGTGGGAAATAAAGCTAGTTCCTTGAGCATCTGGTTGGCATTTCAAACATATATCCATGGTGTAGGTGTTTATTGCTCTATATTATTTTCCTGGATAACAAAAGTTTCATTAATTCAATCAATAGAGGAGGTGCTTTTCTGAAGGTCCATTTCAGCTTTCCCTTCTTGATGTCATATTTTTGGATATTTCCAGAAAAAGTAAATTTTGGGATTCACTCCCCATTTAGACAAGAAATGTTGCTGATGTTAGCATCATTTCTACTGTTGTATGCAAGAGCCTTGTTAGAATCACCCTTACTATCTATCATGATTAACATTCCTTCTTGTCACTAAAGTTATAATTGAGTGGTTGAGAGCTCTCTCTCTCTCTCTCTCTCTCTCTCTCTCGCATTGTTGATGTCAGATGTAAGATGTTTAACATTGTCTGCTTCACATTTGTCATGTATTTATCTCATTTTATTACCTAGGTTGTGCGATAGGATAAGGTGCAAAAAGACCTCATCTTACTAGTTCTTTCATGCACATATATATCCTGTGATCTTCCCTTCGTGCTTCTGGCATCTGGCTGATTGCTGTTGTGTTTTGCAAATTCATTCTTTTCATCCTTCAAGCAATTCTTAATCCAAGCTAATAGCTGGTTTCTCACTTTAGAGAACATTTTTGTTACTACCCACTGCTGGTTTCTCACTTCCCTCTGGGAAAATTGATTAGGTCCAGGAGAAAAAGATCAAGAAGATTTCTGATATGAATGTGGACCCTTCAAAAGCAGTTAGAAATGGTGCTGTTGCTAGTTCAAGCACAAGCAGCCCTAAGCCATATCTGGCCAATGGAGGGTCACCCGATAGATTTTCTAGTTGTGATGATTTTTCGTTTCCACCAGGAGGCATCGCTTCATTGCGTTTACCTGTGGTAGTTGTACTCATTCCAGTTCGTTCGTTTTCTGTAATCAGATGGGTTGATATTTCTATATCTTGACTACTGATCTAGAGAACCTGCAATTTCAAGCATATCTTATTGGGTTAATATCTTTTTCATATTAAAAGATAAAGTAAATGGTTTTAAGCATATGCTTTGTGAGAATCTGAAAAGTGTGCTTGCTTTATGATGCACTTTCCTTTTGCTTTACTCTGAATTTCTTTATATAGGTTTTACTTCAGTAAGCATACTTTATCAACTTCTTCCTAACAGGAAAAGAACTGGATTACTAAACAGTTTGGTGTGTTAAAAAGAGAAAAAAAAGATTGTTGTTGCTGATGCATTTTTCCTGCTTATATTCATTATTAAAATTTTTTTTGAATCTATGGTTTAATTTTATTCTTTTGAACCTCCCCATTTGATCAGCATATGCTTGGTTTTAGGCCCGTACTGGGGAAAACAATCCACTCTTACAAATTTTAATTTGTGTCACTTCATTGCTTTTGTGTCTCAAGGCATTTTGTGGTTTATATATGCGATTCTTTACTTCATTGCCAGTATAACTTTCACATGAGATTGACATGGGTTAATGGAATTCATAGGTTACAAGCCATGAGACGAGCTTGGTTGCAAGATGCCGGAGGATCTATGCTCATGCTCATGATTATCATATTAATTCCATTTCGAATAACAGGTTTCCTCTGCTTTGATTAGTGCTTTCTTTTGCCTCCTTGATTAGATAGATCTCAAACTCATCATGTTCAATAGAGATGGGTTATACAATTGATTCTCATTCTGCTTATAAGTGGCATTTATCTTTGGGTAATTAAGTGGCGTGTTACTTTTATGCACCATTCCAAAGAAACAAAATATTTTATTCACCAGTTGTGACTTTGTAGTTTTAACTACCCTAGGAAATGTTTGAGGAAGGAACATGAGAAGTTGTCGGATACTCTGGATGGAATATGAGAAGGATACGACTTTTTTGGTTCTTTCTTTTTGTGTTATTTGCTCCATTGACATATCAGTTGGTTAGTTGCTCCCAGTTTTCTAGTGAAATGCTGTTTGGTGGGGTGTGCAAGAGTCCATATTATTAGATCATGTTATGTTATAGCAGTCTACAGGAGAAGTGGGGTTGAATTTCACCGTGAGGAGGATATTATTTTAGCTCTTCTGGGATTATGAAGGAAGGCTTGCTTGTTCTTTGCTGAACTTTTGTATTTGTGTCAAGTGCTAGTTTTTGTAAAGGATTCCACAGAGCTGTTCTGGATGAGTTTGAACATTTTATTACAGTATTGATTTATTATAGTAATTTTCAGGCTTGTTAAAGAGAGAACTCGATGATCTCTTGATTAGGGCTCATTTAGAGAAAATCCTACAATTTCTACTAGGGTTCAGTTAAAGAGAGAGCCCTCGATTTCTTCAGATAATAATGCTGAAAATTTTCTGGAAAAATAGGACTTATCTTCTTTCATTTAGTTTCTGCATTTTTATTTTTTATAATGCAAAGGTGGCAGATACCACTCTCACCCACTTACCCATTTTTCCTCCATGACTCATACTATATGACTGACCCAATGAATGTCCAAACCCTTCAACATCACTGCTTGACTAGGTCTTGCACATGCAGCGCTTATAAAACAGTCCCACTCACACAATTTACACTAACACATATCCAAAATTAAACATGAAACTAAGTCATCTAAGCAACAATTAAGCTGACAGTTAGCTGCACACACACACAACAATAAGATAGAAAATAGGGACTCCTAACTGATGCTACTGCTTGTCTACATGCAGCGTGTGTGGACATGCTTAAAAGGGGTAAGTTGCTTCCTAACATCTCTCCCCTGTTTGACAATGCATGTGACCTCATGTGCAAGTTTCTAATTTGGAAATTTGGGAGCAATTTTTCCTTTCTCGCTGCATCCATTTTGGTTCATGCCCCTTTTTACATGCTTCCAGTTGCTGCTGGCTTGCCCTGTGCCTTCTCTCCCTATTCGTTGATCAAAAGCTTCACAGGTCAAGCTGGCCAATTGGTGTTGTCTTGCTTATCTTTGCTCCCAATCTTCCTTGTATATGATCATGAAGGTTTCAATTTGATGTAACTTCTTAATTTCTTCAATTAAGACTGGCTCTGATATCAAAAGTTTAGAGTATCAATTTAACATAGTAATTTTTGGGCTTGTAAAAGATAACCTGAAGATCTCTTCATTAGGGCTGCTTTAACGAGAACCCCATAATCTCTTACTGGGGTTCAATTAAAGAAAGAAGCCCGGATCTCTTCAGAAAATAATTCTGAATATTTTTTGGAAAAATAAGGCCTATTTTCAGTCATCTGATTACATTTTTGTAATACAAAGCTGGCGATGGCTCCACTTCCCTGTTCTCCCTCATACTTGACTGACACTACACAACTGACCCAATAACTGCATCGACCCTATAACAACTGCATAGACCCTTCATCCTCACTTCTTGATGAGATTTTACATATGCAGCACATGTACTACACAGACCCACTCACAATTTACATCAACACACACACACAATTACACATTGGACTTAGACACCGAAGCAACACATAAGCTGTCACCTCAGCTGCACACATACAATAAAACAGAAAATTGGGACTCCTAGCTGACACTGCTGCTTATCTAGTTGCAGCGTGCAGCGTGTGGACATGCTTAAAAAGGAGTAAGTTGCTTCGTAATGCATTTATAGGACACATAATGGTTTCAACAAAGTTGTGATTGCCTTATTCTTTACTTTTGATTACCATCTGAATTCCTTCTGAGAAAATTCCTAATGCATTTTGTTATGCTATTTTCTTTGCTTCAAAGCATTATGTTTATGTCAGAATTTTAAGTTTCAAGATTATAGCAATTAGGGGGTCAAAAAGGAGACTAAACCAATTAGCAGTTTCTTAGTATTGCCTTTAGCAGCACTGGCAGTTTAGAATTTGCTTGCAAGATATTTTGAGATAGTTTCTAGCTGACTCCACATAGTGTGAATAGAAGTTGAGTGTTATTATCTGATCCTACATCTTCTGTCCATCCTATTGCTTATTTTCTTATACTATTATAAGTTTTTTTCTTTTGGAAATGGATCCTCTAGAGTACTTTAGATAAAGTTATGATTTTAATGATTGAGATTATCTTAATTTTTGAAATATTATGTGATGCCATCATGATATTATTCTTTTTTTTTTTAATACACGTGCCTGTATTTTAAGGGAGTTAACTTAGGAAAATTTCATAAAAGTAACTTTAGAAGAACCAAATCCTTTTTTTTTTCTGCCTTTTGATGGGATTGGCTTTTCATTGATTCAAGTGACCAGATATTTTATTTACAAGTTATCAATTTCGTATATTCATGAATCATTGACACATACGTCAATTATTTCACAGTGATGGTGAAACTTTTATATCAGCTGACGATTTACGTATAAACCTTTGGAACTTGGAGATTAGCAGTCAAAGTTTTAATATTGTTGATGTAAAGCCTACAAATATGGAGGATTTGACCGGTAAGCTTTTTGTTTTTAGCATTTAGCTTAATTCTTTTATGCCATCCTATGTTTTTAAATATTGAGTAGGAGAATGCAAGGCACTAAAGTGATTTTTCTGTCTTCTGCATTTTATTTTGCTACTTTATGCATTTTGAGCTTGAATTCTCATTTCTGTTATAACGGTGAATGTGATCAGTGCTTCAGTTATTGCTGTGTGATTTTAGAGGATTATGTTGATAGGTTTCAGATTCTGTGAAATCTGTGATGTTTGGTAGTCTCTATGGTTGATTTATGTTGCTATTTGGGAAGTCCTTGCTTGTTTGTTCATTGGCCATTTAGGTTTCTTCTGTTGAATGGGGCCCCTGGCAATCTAGAGTTTCTCAAAACGACAGTGTGAAACTGGCCAACTACACCATCATTATTAATTGATTGTCAGTAACCATCCTTATTAACACTTGTGCTTTGAACCTTTGGTATCTCTTTAAGCAGAGGTGATAACATCAGCGGAATTCCATCCTACACACTGTAACACTCTAGCATATAGCAGTTCAAGGGGCTGCATCCGTCTAATTGATTTGCGACAGTCAGCTTTGTGTGATTCTCATGCCAAATTGTGAGTCTTGACTTTGTTCTCTTATTTTTCCTTTGATTCTTTTGTGCTTTTGTTTTTTTGAGCTTGGGCTATGGGATTATAATGCCTGAAAGGTTCATTATCTGTATGGCACTGAACAATGTGCTTGATGCATATAGGTTTGAGGAACAGGAAGCACCTGCTACTAGATCATTTTTCACAGAGATCATAGCTTCAATTTCTGATATTAAATTTGGAAAAGATGGAAGATATATATTAAGTCGTGACTATATGACTCTTAAGGTCAGTAACTTGATCTTTTGGTGCTACTTTTTTCTCACCTGGGCTTATTATATCTCCATATGACATGGAGATATATACCATGGTAGCTGTGCATTCTTCCATCCATGGCAGCAGGCAAATGTTTGCAATTTTAAGAGTGCAATGTAGATTTGGCTCTTGTAGCAGGTGGCAAAATATATACAGTGCTCTTACAAGTAAGAAAAGAATACGTCTGATTAAATTCTAAAACCCCCAAGCAATTATTTCATGCATAAAATTTTGTAGACCAGTTTATTTAGAGTTAATTCATTGAACTTTCATCCATAGAGTTAATTCATTGAAGTTTCTTTCATATTGTTTGTTGGAGTTTGAAAAAATTTTGTTTCTCTTGGTTAAAGTATAAAGCATTTGGTGTCAAGGCATTTTCTATTGATGCAATGAGTGATGATCAAATGATTGTTCCTTGTTCAGTATTTTTTTACATCTATTTTCTCAGATTGTATTGTTATATAACACTCTTGATGTTTAGCTAACTGAAGGCATTTGTCTTCTTTGATCATCTGGAATAAAGTCCATCGACATCATGATAATGGGTTTATGTCAGTTTAGGATAATCAGTACTAAGTCAAATCCTGTTGACTTATGTGGAACTACCAGTTGGTGAGCGATTTAGCTATGACAACTGAGTCTTGCATCCACCGTAGCCCACTCTTGAACCTCTGAATAATTGATATGCCTGGACGTGGGGAAAGCCTTATGAAAATCAGTTTATTATTGTATAATAGCTTAAGCACTATAATATTTCATTGCATGATAAACTTTACATGAGACAATCAAATACCCTAAACTCGTGTATCATTATGCACATTTTCTAGAGAAGAGGAATTTGCTGTGATAATTATTCCAGTATGAACCTGCTGATGGATTTATACTTCCTTTGATCTTAGAGTCACCTTCACTTGCTTTTCAGTTATGGGACATCAACATGGATTCAGGGCCTGTTGCAACCTTCCAGGTCCATGAATATTTAAGACCTAAGGTAAAAAACCATTAGAATAAGAGTTCAAATTTTGTGAAACAAAAGCCATTGTTCTCGTATTCTTTAGGGAACTGATAATAATGTTGCTTGCTTTTCCAGCTTTGTGATTTATATGAAAATGATTCAATATTTGATAAGTTTGAGTGTTGTTTGAGTGGTGACGGGTTACGGGTGGCAACTGGTTCATACAGGTGCATATTTCTTTCCTAGTGTTTCACCAATTTGTGTCATCATAATTTCTCTTGCATGCATATAATGTTCTTGTATTTTTCTTCAGCAACTTGTTCCGTGTATTTGGTTGTGCTCGTGGGAGTACCGAGGCGACTACTTTGGAAGCTAGCAAGAATCCAATGAGGTAATAAAATATCCCTTGTGAATTTGTCAGCATAGTGATTGGATTCTGTGTGAAAAACATTACTTCTGCTCTTATAGGAGACCAGTTCAGACGCCTTCAAGGCCTTCCAGATCTCTTAGCAGCATCACGCGTGTTGTTAGGCGAGGTCAGTGCACCCTTGTGTTTGAGCTTCCTCTATGCTGTAGAAGGTTTTCTTTGCTTTTTAGTGCTTTCATTGTTTTGCTTGAACGATCATATGCTTTTTTCTTGGATAAATCAGGAACAGATGGCCCTGGGGTTGATGCAAATGGAAATTCTATCGATTCTACAACTAAGTTGCTGCACCTCGCATGGCATCCAACTGAAAATTCAATTGCTTGTGCTGCTGCAAACAGCTTGTACATGTACTATGCATAAGATGCAAAAAGAGATGTTCTTCTTGTCAAGCTTTTTGGGTTGCTGTGGAGAAGGCTTCTTTTCCTTCCTGCATACCTATTATTTTGGGGCTGATTCAGACTTGCGATCCTAGTGCCTATTAGGTTTGTAGCCCGTTCTTTTTGAAATTTCAACCCTTCATAGCCAACTGCCATGAATCCATGAGGAAGCAACCAGTTTTGTTCCCAGGCTGGCAGTTTGCTTCTCTTTTATCTTCAGCTGTCCTCTTGACCTCCTGGATTTTTTTTTAACCTTTTTTTCATTGTTTCTTTTCTATTTTGGGCATCTTCTTCTGAAAGGAAAGATGCAGTTTCTGTTTTCAAAAATATCCTCCTGGTTGAAGTCAAAAGGAAATGTGATTGTAGCTCTCCTACAACAGAAACTGAAGGATGTTTTATATTTGCCACTAGGTTAAGATAAGCAAAATGTAGCTTCACTGAAAATTTCTGGTGGGAAGCAGCTGTTTTGGATATTCTGTGCGTCATTTTTTAATTGATTCTTTTTTCATGGTTAAAAATCGATTTTTTAATGAGAAATAGTTCATTTATGTTGCAGAATCTTGATTTCGCCATGAATGTAATGATGCAGACTTGTACATTTACTGATACTACTAGAATTACAACCTTGTACTACGGAATGAATAATTTGCATCCGATGAAAAACTAGGGACAAGGGGAGTTTTGCCTTGTTCACGAGTCTATTTTCCTCCGAACAATAAACGAAGGAAACTGCATTGCATCCTTTCCCTTTTCTTATGCCCTGTATTCTTGTTATTGTTTTCTCTTGTTCTTTCATCTTTTTGTTTTTTTTCAATATTTTGAGTTTAGTACGCAACACAGCCGTCTCGGAATCGTATGTGGTTCCACAAATGTAATGTTTGCATTTGTTTGTCTTTTAGCTTGGTATTCTGCATAGTTGGATATGTTATCCCATGTTAAGAAATTGCAGTTGGGATGCTTAGTGAAATGACTTTGTATCCGGAACTCTTTGGTTTAAGATTGGATGAGTCAAATTGAAGCCTTGGAGGGTTATTTGGTGAGGAGGGCATAAAGGGGATCCAAGCATATATTTAATTGAGTGGTTGCATAAAGTAAAGCAAGGAAGAAAAAATCCCAGTTCCCATCATTTACATTTACTGATGGATGCCTTAGGTTCAATGCGTTATAAGTGCGGCGTCTGATACGTAAACGTTGTGATGCAAGTCTCAATCTGGTCTGCATTTAGAGGAAGATAAACGCAGAGGTTTTGCAGGTCATGATAAATCTCATATTTTTGCCCATCTTTGCATTTTTGCTTCTGAATCTTTTTAAAGGTGCATTCGATGGATCTCGATATTTCTGAACTGCAATAAGATTTGGTTCGGTTTTATGCATACTTTTAGCGGACATTTGTAGTTGGGTGGGTTAACCGCATGACACGATGAACTGCGAGTCCCATTCCGGATCAACTCAAAAGACAATCATCGGTTCAATCATGTGTTCGGTTCGATTTTGTGACGGTTCCTGTCCCTGTTATGGTGTTACCATTTTCCAAAAATGGCCAATTGCAACCGTGCCATTGCTTTGGGTTGATTTGGATGGAAAACTGAACGAAAACTTGAACTAGACCTATCAATGTATATAATGCACGTTTGAAAACAACAAAAATATAGCCACCCCAGATTGGGCCCAATGGGAATTGAATTAAGGATTTTATGCAATTTGTTTATATCAATTTGGGATCTTGACTATTACATCAATCCCTTGAGATTATATTAAGAAAGCTTTGTCATGATTAAATAGGACCAATTGTCTTCCTGTAAAGTATATGTTGATAGGATACTTTAGGTAGGAATTTCTAAGGTCTAATCAGATGTGTCGAGCCTTGCCTCTTTAATTAGATCCGTTGAGCCTGGCCTCCTTAGACTTATTTTTGTAAACCTCAAGCCTAACCTTTAGTGGCTTAAGCTTATGAAGAACTGTAACAGTTATAAATTACAAGATAAAAATAAAATAATCATGTCTTAAATATTAGGGACATGTCGGACACAATAGCTTTATTCTCCCACACTTGTGGGAGAAAATCTCTTCCACCAACTAATCTCCAACAATCAGCTCCACTTTGCTATAAATATCAAACATTTACCCAACAGTAACGTTCTCTATAGACTTTGCATTCTATGTCTGTATATTTAGTATTCTATTCCACAAAAAGCCTATTACTAACTTAAGTATCGAAGTGGCCATACCAGATAACCCTTTAGCATCCATTCACTGCGTATTGTTTTGTTAGTACATGTAGACTTCAATCAACTACCGGCAAGAATTAAGGAACAACATTTGGCACCGTTTGTAGGAAACGAGAATTCCTACACCTGAAATCCTAAACATATAACCCACATCAAGCTTTTCTACACCATGTCTTAGCGCAACAAGCAAGGAAATCAACAATTTTGAACAACCAACCTGAGGGCAACCAACCTCTCTCAAGAGTTGTGCTAGAAGAACGCCTAGAGCACGCAGAGCACCTGGTTGAGCAATATTTTGAGTAGAATAGGGAGCTCTGAGCTCGCCTAGATGAAGCAGAGTGTCACTGCGAACAAACTCACCACCCCGAAGCTTCAAATACCCGTACTGGGCGAGACAACATCCAGTAGTAGCTGCAGAATGAAAGGAATTAGCAACCCGATCCACTGTTGCGACAGTAGCCAGTAAGGTTTGCGATTACTCACAATCGAGCTCTGGCTGGCAATAAGTAAAAAGCCAACTTGCAAAGAGTTCGGGCTCATTCAGTTGCACGACGAGCTCACTCGATGGATGATGCCAACCTAAATGAGCTTCGTATGATGGTAAGGCGGTTCTTTGAGTAATAGAGGAGCAAACCTGCTGCTGCCATCGAGTTGGTCGCCAATAACAAGAGCCCCTTCACTAAGAGTGTCCAGGACGAAGTACTATCTCCGAACAACAAACTTCCATCCCTAGACCAGTATGATGGTAGGAGTGACCCTGATGACCATCTCTTTCACTTCCGCATTCTCATGAACCTTTACAGTCATGAAGATGCCATACTATGCAAAACCTTCCTAGGCATGCTAAGGAAGGCAGTACAGACGTGGTTTAACCACCTCCCTGACAATTTGATCAATTCCTTTGATGAGCTAGCCAGGAAGTTCAGCCTCCATTTCAGTGCTAGTAAGCCTCGTCTAAGAACACATTGTTCTTATACTTGGTAAGGCAAGGTGAGGGTGAGTCCCTAAGCGATTACGTGGCCCGATTCAATAACACCATAGTCGAGATCCGTCAGCTAGACAAGGGAGTCGCTGTCTATGTCGTATAGCTCGGCATCAAACCCTTAAGAGATTTCTTTTGATTGCTTGTGAAGAGCAAGCCAAAGACCCTAGTCAACTTCTAGAACAAAGCTTAAAAGTACATCAACGAGGAAGATAACATTCACGCCAGGCATGATGCCGACTGAGAAAGGTCAAGCGGAAAGCATGACAAGGAGAAATTGTCTATTAAAGATCGCTTCGGTGAAAGGATGCCAGGCAGGCCAGAGGGGGAAAGCTTTAAGAAGAAGAAATGCAAGCATAGCGCAACCCTCTCTCCTTTCCCATTTATAGCCAGTATATGCCTCTGAATAGACCCATAACCTAGGTCTATTTCGAAGTGAAGCACCAAAACTTGCTGCAAAGACTGTAGAAAATGTGGGGAAACCCTATTCGCTGGAACTCCAACAAATATTGTCAGTTCCATGACGATTACGGCCATACAACCAAAGAGTGCTTCCAGTTGAAGAATGCCGTCGAATACGCCATTCAACGCAGCTTCTTCAATGAATATGTGGCACATTGAACGACAATCGTTCCGACAATGATACTGATAAGGCACCTCGGAGGCGACGGACTGAGGACACCTAAGCAGAGTAGAATAACAACCACCATAATGATTGCGCCCCCAATGGCGTCATAAATGTAATTATGGGGGGCCCACACCCTGGGAGCCGATCGAGCACTAGCAGCTCGGTTAATGCCCAATCAGAGGTGCTAGCAGTTAGGGAGAAGAGACAGAAGTTAGACACTTCCATCTTCTTCTCTGATGCCGACCTTGTAGGGGTCAACACTCCCTACTAAGATGCCTTGGTGATTGGGGCGAAGATCTTAAAATTTGAGGTCTTGAAGATCATGATGGACACCAGTAGCTCCACCGATATACTCTTCCTCCACATATATGACAGGATGAGGAAGAAGCTACCAGTAAAGATGAAGCTATATCACCATAATTTGATCAGCTTCAACGGCAGCACGGTCCAAGCCAAGGGCATCGTTACGCTAGACATGGAACTTAGCAATGACAACCACATGGCACAATGACTCATGGAGTTCGTTGTGATTGATTGTCCCTCCCTTTATAATGCGCTTTTGGGAAAACCAAGCCTAAATGCATTTTGGATTATTACATCCTCCTTACATCTAAAGTCCAAATTCCCAATGCCTAGGGGGGGTAAGAGTATACAGGTGCAATCAAAAGCTTTTGCAAGAGTTATATGTCAAGGTAGCTAAAGGTGATGGCGTCCTGACCCGTAAGAGAGACCAGTTGAAAGGGGCGAGCCTGGAGAAAAAATTGAAGATGTCCAGATTGGTAACTTTCCTGACCAAACAACGAAAGTTAAGATTGAGACCCTAACCAAAGTGAAGGATGAAATCATTGCTCTCTTACAGGTAAATTCGGATAGGTTTACCCGGTCGACGTCTGATATGCCCGAAATTTCCCCTAACTTGGCAACCCATAGCATCAACATTAACACTATAGCGCAGGCTATCAAACAAAAAAAGAGGCATTTCGCCCCCGAACGGCAGGCCACAATCGAGGAGGAAGTGTAGAAGCTACTTAAAGCCAACTTCGTAAGGAAGGAAAAGTACCCAACATGGTTAGCAAACGTGGTACTAATGAAAAAGAAGAATGGGAAGTGGTGCATTGTGTCAATTATACCGACCTCAACAAAGCCTGCCCTAAAGATTGTTTCCCCATCCCTAGAATCGACTAGCTTATCGATTCTACGTCAAGACATGCCCTACTGAACTTTATGGATGCCTTCTCGGGATACAATTAGATCAAAATAGGCCCGAAGGATGAGGTCTATACCTCCTTCGTCACCGACTACAATACGTATTACTACACTGTAATACCATTCGAATTAAAAAACTCAGAGGCCACATACCAGCAGATGGTGATGAAATTGTTTAAGCCCCAGATCAAGCGCAATATGGAGGTGTACATCGATGACATGATTATCAAGAGCCAAAAGTCAATCGATCATGTTAAAGATCTCCAGGAAGCCTTCGATAGAATGCATATGCATGACATGAAGCCGAACCCCCAGAAGTATGTCTTCGGTGTTAACTTTGGTAGGTTCATTAGATTTCTGGTCACCCAAAGAGGTATCAAGGCTAACCTCAAGAAGATCATAGCCATCAAGGGAATGAAGCCCCCAACTTCAGTCCGAGACGTACAAAAGCTCACCGGCATGGTGGCTACCCTGAGCAGATTCATCTCGAAGAGCGCCGATAGATGCGCTGAGTTCTTCAAAATCCTCAAAAATCCCAAGGGTTTTGAATGGACTTCGAAGCATGCCACTACCTTTTCAACAGCTTCAAGACTTCCTCTCTCATCTACCGGACCTCTCCAAGCCTGTCTAAAGGAAGGATTTATTTTTGTACTTGACTGTTTGCGATTAGGCTCTCTCCTTTATGCTAGTTAGAGCATACGGAAGAGAACATAGGCCTGTATATTACGTCAATTACATACTACATGGGGTTAAGGTTAGGTACATTTAGGTAGAAAAATTTGCACTGGCCGTCATCATCACTGCCAGATGGCTAAGGCCCTACTTCCAAGCGTATTAGGTAATTATACTCACGGACTAGCTATTGTATACCATGCTGTAGAAACTTGATGCGTCCGAACGGATGATGGAGTACACAATGGAACTGAGTGCATACGAAATCTAGTATCAACTAACGGCTTACAAGGCAGATGTCCTGGCTGACTTCGTAGTAGAATATATTGGAGAAGAAACACCGTTGGCAACAAAAAATCGATATGGACTCTTCACATTGATGGATCATCCACCATTGGAGGTAGAGGTGCAGGCCTTGTGCTAACTAGCCTGCATAAGGTCACCATTTGCTACACCCTTGAGTTTGACTTCGAGTTCGAGTTTGATTCCAGTAACAACGAAACCGAATACAAGGCGCTTATCGCCGGCCTAAAGTTGGCTAAGGAGATCGGGCTCGAGTAGCTACGGATATTCTTGAACTCCATGCTTGTTGTATAACAGGTCCGGGGTGAATATGAGGCCAGGGACAGCACCATGGCTAAGTACTTAAAGAAGGCAAGAGGGCTCCTAGCGGACTTTCCCTCTTGGGACATCGATAAAATCCTTCGAATGGAAAATTCAACAATTGACTAGCTATCCAAGCTGGCCTCTACTAGCATATGGAAGCCCAAGATGAAGGACAGCAAGATTTTCATAAAGTACCTATCGGAAAAAACCATAGCTCCAAGCCCAGCTGAAATTCTGGAACCGACTACAGTAACACTAGAACCGAGCTGGATAGATCCCATCTAGAGCTACTTAGAAGAGGGAACATTGCCAGGGGATAGGAGGGAGTCGAAGAAGCTTCGGTACCATATTACCAATTATATACTAATTGACGGCGTCTTATATCGCAGGGGAATCGGCCTTCCCCTGCTTTAGTGTTTCCAAGAAAAGGAAAGGCTGAGCATCATGAAAGAGTTACACGCCAGAGTGTACAGCAATCATATCCAATCCTAAGCCCTGTACCTTTGAACACTACGACTTAGATATTATTAGCCTATCATGAGGTAGGACGCAAAGGCCATAGCCCAGAAGTACCCGCAGTGCCAGAAGTATGCCCCAATCGGTCACACACCTAGCACCTCACTCCAACCCTTGATGCACCCATAGCTGTTCGCCTAATGGGGGATCAATATCCTCAGCACCTTCTCAAAAGCATCAAGAGGACAATAGTTCATAATTGTCACCGTAGACTACTTCATGAAGTGAGTGAAGGCCAAAGCCTTGGCCAGAGTTACGAAGAGGAATATAGAGTCATTTGTCAGAAATAACATTCTCTTTTGATTTAGAGTCCTCCAAGCACTGATTACGGACAACGGTCGACAATTTGACAACCCCAAGTTCAAGGAGTTCTGTGCTAAGCACCACATCGCCGCGCACTTCATCTCAATTGCCTACCCCCAATTGAATGAACCGGTAGAGGGGACCAATCGAGTCATTTTAGATAGCTTTAAGAAACGTGTAGACCAATCTCATAGCGCTTGAGCCAATGAGCTGCCTAATATCTTGTAGGGGAATAGGACCACGCACCACACTTTGATGGGCGAGACCCCCTTCCATCTAGCTTTTAGGTCAGAAGCTATCCTCCCTATCAAACTTGAACTCCCTAATATTCGAACTTGAAGTTTCGACGCCGCCCTAAATGACTCATTGCAAGCGTCAACACAATGGAGGAAATCAAAGATCTCGCTACTGCTCAGGTGATTGCATACCAACATCAGGCCGCCCAATATTATGATTAAAAGGTCTGACACAAGGAATTCAAGATCAACGACTTAGTGTACCAAAAATTAGAGGCCATTGGCTCACGAGAAGGCCCAAGCAAGTTGCACCCCAATTGGGAAGACCTGGTCAGAGTTCGGGAGAAACTGGGTAATGGAGCATTTAGGATGGAAAGATTGGATGGCGAGCATATCCTGTACACGTGGAACACCGACAATCTACGCCTCTACTTTGATTAAAATTTCATCATGTATAGTTTTATTTTCAATTTGAGTTGAAATAAAATGCTATCAATTGATTATGTACTTCTCTCTCTCTCCTTTTGTTTTAGTCGCCTCACTAGCCTTTCAAAAAGGCATACAAATAGTTATTTAGGTAGGTCAGAATGCCACCAACCTAACCCCTTTAGGGTAACCTCGATAAGGGGAAACACCTCTTACATAGAGGAACTCCTACGAATCAGGCGAGTCAAAATGCCACTAACCTGACCCTTTTAGGGTAACCTTAGCAAGGGAAAACACCCCTTGTACAGAGGAACTCCCATGAACTGGACAGGACATAACGCTATTAACTTGACCCCTTAGGGTAATCTTGGTAAGAGGAAACACCCCTTGTACAAAGGAACTCTCATAAATAGAACAAGACAAAACACTACTGACCTAACCCCCTAAGGTAATCTCAGCAAGGGGAAACACTCTTTGCACAGAGGAACTCCTCCAACAAAACCTTAACTAAGGGTCCACAAAATTTACAAAAAGAATAGTGAAAAACTTTCGAAAAGCTTCATTTATTTATTCTACACCTTTATTTACAAAGCAAAGGCTGGCATCCCAGCCCTAACCACATAAAAAAAATAAAAATTATAGAACCCCGCAATCACCTAGGATCATCTAGCTCGGGTAACTCTGAAAAATCCAAGGCATCAATCTACTCTTAGCGCTAATCCACAAGTACTTCAGCTGATCGGCCTTAAGCCATATGGGAGCATGAGACATGCGAATCAGGAGCGGTAGGACCCCCCCACAGGCGGATCTTCACTAAGGACAGCTCTTGAGGCATCCTCCTACTGAGTTGCCAAAGTAAGGCCGGATGTAAAAGCGCCTCACCTTACCCTAGCACTAGAAGATGTGCTTGCGTCTTCAACGGCTGCTTGAGCGTACCCCCCTCCCCCCGTACCAAGGCTTCCCTCTTCTCGTTGAATGTGGGGAAGTCCAGAAAATCGAGAAAGCTCAGGTCTAGATATAGATATTGAGAGATGATTTCTCTCCAAGTGAAGCGGGTGGAATCGGTAGACAGTTCCTCCAGTTCCTCTAGCCACTCCTCGATAGCCCTATAGTCAACGATCTCCTTCCTTGTGGCAGCATCACTAAGGAGCTCCCAGCTTTCCATCTTAGAGATAATCTCTTTCATCTCCAAAACCCTAACCTGTAACTCTCCGACTTGTTGCTCTAGAGTGGCCTTCAAGCTGGCCAACTCGAGCGATGTGACCCTAACGCCTTCACACTCGAAACCTTCATTGCCAGCTTAGTTTTTAGCCTTGCCATAGAAGCCTTCAACTTGGCATTTTCTTTTTCGATTTGGACCCTAGTTGTGCCCTCTTCCTTTAGTCATTGTGAGAGACGAGTCTTTGTCTTTTGCCCGTTCTCTAATCGAGCCTTTAGTTCTGTGACCTTCCGAGCATCCCTCTTTACTTTGCCCCTCTCTTACTCTGCATGTCTGAGCTTCGCTTGAAGCCTTGCCACCTGCACAACAGAGCGGCGGAGGCGCTTGTTAGCTTGAGTAAATTTTCTTAAGTACCTCTTGTTAGAAGTCTCCGCCTTTAGCAAGCACTTCTTCTATCAATGTAACTCCTCCTGCAATCTAATTACCTCTTTTTAGGTAGCATGGGACTTGCTCAGCTCGAAGAGCACTTGGTCATGGTACTGCAAGATCAAAATAGAACACATAAGTTAGTACTGGACGCTAAAATACAACACTATAATAGCATGGAAAATCTACTTGCCGCATTAGGGTACTCAAGTGGCCTGTAGTTTGTATGGGATTGCCCGTACCCTCTTGAGAGATCCTTTCTAACACAACCTAGTCACCAGGGGTATAAAACCCCATTGAAGCTTGGTAAATGAGGGTCCAGTGTCGCAACGTCAGGTCGCCAGCACGAACCTCCCATTTCGGCCGTAAGATCTTTCCCTGGCCTTCTTCTTCTCCATTTCGGGGACCTCCCCCCCCCACCTTCAATGCCTCATCTAAGGAAGTGTACAACACTTCTATGAATGAGTCTGGCCTTAGCCCATCTTTCGGAAGTTGTTGAAGACGTCTGAAAACTCATCCCCAACGTCATCTACGCTCTGGAAGGGATGAGCTAGGGGCTACTCATTCCATTTCCCCTTGCCAGGGGCTTCTACCTCTTCATTCTTGGACTTGGCTCCCCAAGTACCTCGAGAGCCTTACGCTTGTCGCCCGCGGCTATAAGTGCGGCGGCTATCTCCTCGGTTCCTCCCTCAATTGCCCCTAAAGGGAAAAGCACTTGTACGTTGAGCCTTTTTGCATCGACACCTTCATCG
This sequence comes from Lumnitzera littorea, assembly GCA_024138015.1. Classification (NCBI taxonomy): domain Eukaryota; kingdom Viridiplantae; phylum Streptophyta; class Magnoliopsida; order Myrtales; family Combretaceae; genus Lumnitzera; species Lumnitzera littorea. Next base: position 9,219,344 of record JAMXBB010000010.1, on the reverse strand, counting down.
CCCACGATAATGGGCTCGAGTGAATAGATAGCAAGAATGGGCAAAGTTACACTCAAAGGCACCATGGCCATCGGTTTGTCCTGGATGATGAGGGGAATCCCTTGAGACACAGACTTTAGCTGCGACTTGCTAGTCTCTCTAGGCCCCAACTTCAGCTTGACTGCCTTCCCTGATGGACAACCTGCCTTTGATCACACCTAGTGTCGACTCATTAAATCGTCTATAGACGAATGAGGTACCTTCGAAGCCAAGCTCTTGCTTGCAGGAAGACTGATCTAAAGGTTAGAAAAAAGAAAACAAGGACAAATCAAAGGAAATTACCACTAACATTTGTAAAACACCGCCATAACTAACACGACCAAGGAAGTCCAACCATCTACAGATGTCAAATGAAACGCCCCGACACTAGCACAACAAACAGGTACCTAGAAATGAACTAGTACCTTCAACCCACTTCTTCGCCATAGCTTTCTTCATGCTAGGGAAGAGCTTAGAGATCAGGCATCGGAAGTACCTTTCTACAGTCTCCATAGCATTGATCTCCTAGCCACCTCTCAGCTCCATAAAAGCTAAGGTCTCCTCGACGGCCTCAGCGTCCCTCAGCCCAAGTCTCTTCTCACCTCCAATATGAACCATTCTGGTCCATCAAGTTTAGAAAGTGGCCTCTTCGGGTTGCTCCACCACCACGTATTTGTCTTATCAGCCTTTGATCGAGTCAACAAGGCCACAGAACAATTTCTTTCCTAGGCGTGGTTGGAGGTAAGGCCACACCCCAACGCTCTTCCACATGTAGAAGTGGCAAAAGAGCTTGAGAGTAGCCCTTATCACTAAGTATTTGTAGGGAGCCTAAAACGCCTTCAACACCCTCCACCCATTTAGAAGGATCTATAATGGGTTGCAGCAATGGTAATAAAAAAACTCCCTCTCAAAATGACTTGTGGGAAGGCGTTACCTAAACTCTAGGCTGTAAGCCCTAAAGCTAAGCCAATTGACCGTAGGATTGAACTTAGAACATAAGTTTTGGACGATCGGTTAAGGAATCCGATTAAACCCCAAATTATAAACTATTGAGAGAAATATTAGTAAAAATGACCCCGTAAACTTGAATTTAAGAAAATAAGTAATAAAATAGGAGACTATAAAATTTTCAAATTTTAAGCATAATAATTGCTAATTACCAAAAAGGCAAAAAGTGTAATCCAATAACTAATAAATTACTAGAGATAGATTATATGTATACTAAAAATTTTAGAATGACCAAAATAATAATTAGGAATGTTCACATGTACCCCACATGTATTTACATGTAGATAAAAATACGCGAAATTACCTAAATTAGCAAAAAACTTAGTAAATAATTAAAGAAAATTATAAATTAATTGTGGAAAAATCAGAAGAGTGTAGAATGATGCAAAGTTGGTCGTGGCAAGTTAGAATCTAAAAAAGAAAAATCAACCAATTAAATTAGAACAATATAAAAGCAAAAAATTTAGGGATAAGGCAATTGTCTTGTCCAAATTAATACACAATAAATCCCCTAAAGCCCTATAAATAGCAGGAAAAATCCAGGAACTCATTTGGACAATCAGAAATTAGAGAAAATTAGGGAGAGACAAAAATTGAGAGAAAAATTCGGTTTAGAAAAAAATTAGAAAAAACTGTGCAAATAGGGTTTTCAAAGGGAACCCACACTAGACGAGCAGCTGGGAGTGGACGGCCACCACCACCACACAGTGGTGGCAACGCCAGGCCGGTCGAGAAGGCTATGGCGGCCGGAGCCACCCAGATCGGTGAGTCCGATTTCCAGCCCGATTCTTGTGTAATTTTGTAAAAATAGTAAATATTATTAGAAAATTATGAATTTTGTTATTCTAGGATATTTTTGTATGTAGTTTATAGGAAAAATATTATTTTGATGAAAACATGCCCCGTGATATATGGTCTTTAAGAAATCGTGCAAAACCGAGCATATTTCAGTTTATAAATAAATGACTTTAGGAGTGTAGTTTTGAGCCCAAAATTTTTGTGTAGATTACTTAGATGATATAGAACAGTGTTATGAAGCCCGTTTTCAAAAATTAATTTTTGAAATTTTTAGATAATTTTTAGGCCCTAAAATGAGGCATAAAATGGGTAATTTAGGGATAATTAGGTAATTAAATGGTTAATTACTGATTTAATGAATAAGTATATGTTTTAGGATGTGGAAATCTGATGGAGTATGATACTTGTAGCAATTAGAGTGTTAGATGTAATTATTAGGTTAATTATGTAGTAAATAAGTAATATGGAAAAAGAGTACATTTTAAGTTAATTTTGTAAATTAGGGAAATTAGGAGTAAAATCTGATTTAAGATGAATTTAGACATTTTGAAATGATAATTGATGTTTAGGAATGGTAATTAGGGTGATAAAAATATTAGGAGTATATTATGTATATAAAAGGTAATAATATATAATATGTAATTTTTAGAAATATAATAAATAGAAAATATTATAATAAAAATTGATATTTTGAGAATAATAAAAATGTACAATAAATCTGATAGAAAACTTGAATTTATGGAATTATATGAAAAATGTAAAAAATTTATCACATTAGGAGTGAATTCGGTACATTAATACAAATTTAAGTGTACCGAGTAAAATAAACACTGACTAAGGGTAATGATGGTATTTAGGAGATTGGGAAGTAATGTGATTAATTTCACATTATGGATTGAAATGAATTTCTAGGGTTAGAATCTAAAACATTATTTAGAAATCGAACTAAAAACCTAATTTAGAAATCGATGCGAAAACTGAACTTGAAAACCTAATAAGTGATTGAAAACCTTGTTATGTGTATGGTATAGTTTTAAGTCCTCCATTCTAACTTACTGAGCGGTGGTTGCTCACATCCCTATAGACATTGTGCAGGTGCTGGCTAAGAAGTGGCAAACAACTACTCTGAAGCTAGCAACTGCTGGATCTTGGGGAGTGAGGAAAAACATTGGAGAATCAACACATATTTAATTACTTTTCATTTCTAATTAATGTAATAACTGAATTATAGTAATTATATATAACTTTTCTCACTTTCTTAGGTAAAGGAATTATTTAAATTACAAACTGTTTACTTCAAAGCGGGTTAGTCGTGGACGCCTTGTGTAGATCAAGTCTAAGATAGCGGTTGTAAGGCTAACTTCTATCTTAGGATGATTTACACGGCGAGGCTGTTACGACTCTGCCGCTTCGGGGCGTGACATAGGCACTTCTCAAAAACCGCAAAGCGCCTCCTCGATAGCAGGGCCACCCATTCATCCCTACGGGGCAACCTAATATGTTACCTCGGTATCATCCCTATGAGGAAGTTGCTAATGACCTAACTAGGGGTAGAATTCTTACTTTTGCTTATACGACAGTCAGGCTCCTTCTCCATATCAAGAGCGTTGAATAAATCCTTGGCGAAAGGCAAGGGAATATCCGCGTACACGTATTTGGGGATGGCATTAATGATTCTGGCCTTGTCCAACGCTTCCATGGCCATCTTCGTAGGTTGGTTGAGTTATGGTAGCGGTGACACTTCACCTTCCTACACCCGAGGAGGATAACTCTTTGTAGAATCTGAATTGGAGGTAAGTTCCAGCGAAGAAGAGTTAGCCTTACCCTTGTTGGTAGACATGATTATGATTCTTGAAAAGAAAAATTAGAGCTTCTGAAGAAGGTTTGAGAGTTCGAACACGAACGCAGAAATTATGACAACTGAGCGAAAAGATTGTAGAAAAGCGTTTTCTCTTTGCAATCCTCCTATTTATAGGAAAACTGCTTGGGAAGCCATACAGACAATTATGGAGATACATATAAACACGAATCCCTTGGAATGTTGCTAGCAGACACGTAGAAAGCATATCGACTGGACGGCCACCTTTAAAAGGGCAGAAAGCATATAGCTGCACGCTAGTTTGTTACAATACGACACCTATCACATCGCATTTAATGCACGTAATATAAGCAGGCAAAAGTTGCATTTTGAAAGTTCCTTTAATAGGAAGCTTCTTTAGGGCCTATTTGATCCGCAATTGGTTAATGTTACAAAGACATAACGCACCTATATCCACTCGTCCTTATCAAGCTCTACTTAAGCAGATCGATTCATAGCATTGAAGCCTCTTAGCACCCCTGCCCACCTAGTCTCAGACACTTTCAAACCGGCAGACCATTGCCTAAGATGACTTACCACTTCAAGCCTTCTCATCTTAGATTATCCATCACTTCGAATCTACAACCTCGTCACGTCAGCATCATGGCATCGAATTGAACTTCCTAGAGTTGGATTGATCACGTTTGAGCAGCCTATGCATTCCTTCTCCTTGCCTCTTCCTCAACAATGAGACTATGGGGGGACAAGTGTTAATAAGGTACTTTGGGTAGAGACCTCTTAGACCCGACTAGATCTGTCGAACCTTGCCTCCCTAGGCTCGCATTTGTAGGCCTCAAGCTTGGCCTTTAGTGACTCAGGCCCATAAAGAACTGTAACAGTCATAAACTATAAGATAAGAATAAAATAGCCATGTCCTAAATATTAGGAACACATCGGACACAATAGCTTCACTTTTCCATACTTACGAAAGAAAATCTCTCTCGCCAACTGACCTTCAATAATCGACTCGATTTTACTATAAATATCAGACATCTACTCAACGGTAATACTCTCTATAGACTTTGCATTCTAAATCTGCGCACTTAGTATTCTATTCCACAAAAAACCTATTACTGACTTAAGCATCGAAGTGGCCATACCGAACAACCCTCCGACATCCCTTTACTGTGCATTATTTTGTAGACTTAGTACATGTAGATCTCAATCAACTACCAGCAAGAATTGAGGAATGACAGTATAGAAAATGAATTTCAACTTTTGAAAATGCAAAATTAAGGTTGTTATTCTATAGACATTTTCCTACTTGTGCCTTCTATTATCGTTTGTTTATTAAAGATCATTAGGAACTGCAACCCTTAATACTCCCATGATAATATTTAACAATTTTAAAACTTTATCAATAACAAATATTGAGAAAATATTTGCAGAAAAATGCTTTATGTGGAACAAACACTAATATCTTGGTTGCCTACATTTACTTTTTTTTTTTTTTTTTTTTTAGTATCAACGTAAGCAGTCTTATGTATATTTTGTGTATAATGGAAATTTCAAAAGCTGCAACACCACCAAGATTGTGTGATAGTATCCATATTCAAAACATTATGTCGATTACAGACACGATATAGTTACATAGTTAATGCATCAAGCTCTAATAATCTCATACTTGTTCCTCAATCCCGTTCATACATCCATTAAAAATAGCTTGCAATATGTAAGTTGTATTTAAACCGAAGATTGGAAGCGAGAATTTTGAAAAACCCATCTACTCCCTCGGAATTCGTAGATTTTGATGCTGACTAAATATGCATGTAAGACTCCGGATATGCATCGGAAGCTGGTGCATGAACTTTACAAGTTCCTAGGCCTGCGTAATGGGGGTAACAAAACAGAAGAAAGGACGTGAAAATGTTTCAACTAAAAAGGTCAGGTGCATGCACCATCATGCTTAATTCCTAGAAATATGATTGTATTAATTGCAGCCTGAGCCTCCCTCTCCCCCCTCTCCCACGGTTTTTTTTTTTTTTTTTTTTTTCTAAAAAACTATGTTTGGGAAAACCCAACGTTAAAACTGACGGGAAGCTGTCAAAATAAAAGAAATTAATGGAAACTTGCTTTTTTTGAATATTTTAAATGAAGATGGAAATGGATGAAATTAGCAAGAAACCAATGGAAACATTTTAACTGTTTAGCAGAAAAGAATCGAATTAATGGGAAGTGAAGTAAAATTATGTAAATATGCTTAAAAGCAAAATTAGAGGGGAAAAAAAAAGGAAAAGTTATGATAAATGGTATTTTAGTCTCATACATATTTCATTTACTTTTATTTCCTTCTATTTACTTTTAAGGAGAATTATAATGGAAGGGATCAACGTTGAGGTAAGTTCAAATATGAGATAAACACTTTGAAAAATTTAAATAAAAGATTAATATTTTACGAATTTATACAAAATAATTTAAATAAGGGATTAACATTTCAAAGAGTTTAAATAAAGCATTAACGTTTTATAAAATAGTTCAGATAATTTTATAAATTGATTATTATGAATATCTTATTTAAATTGATTTATGAAACGTTGATTTTTTATTTAAATTTTTTTAAACTTTAATTTTTTATTTGAATTTTTTAAAATATTGATCCCTTTACTTTTATTACACAAACCAAACATGATGAAGAGGAAATATTTCATTCTATATCCTTCAATTTTTACTTACGAATCCAAACAAAAGCGGTAACTACGTTACTTTTCTTTATTCCTTTTTCACTCTCATTTGAAATTGCTAAACATACAGTAAATATTCCGAAAAAACGGAGAATATGGATCAGATCCTAAGAACAATAAAAAACAAAAAAAAAAAAACCATTACATTCGAATCGAAATATTTTTCCAATTTCATAATTAACATCTACTTTATTTGATTATTTATTTATTTTTTAGGATATATCATACTCTCAATGCAGGCCTAAAAGATCAAATCTTGTATCCATAAGCTATTGAGCCCAACGAATAAGAAAATTCTGATAAAAGAAATAAAGTTTTTCTATCTCAATTTCCTGTCGCCCTTTCTATTACGAATTATTCACATATTGCTACATATATCGGTTGATTAACGCATATTATTTTTTTTTTATTTTTTAATTTTGTATTTAATACAATCGGAATCGAAGCAAGATGAGGAAGAATCCCCCTTGTATATTGACAATGAAATCATTTATAAGGAAAAGAACTTTTTTTTTTTATTTTTCGTCCTATAAAACACAAAAGAAATTTACTAAGCGTGTGGGACGCATTATCTAAGGGCAGATACGAAAAAATAAAATTTTAATATGTATAAGTACTTATAACTACAGAGATAACTTTCTTAACACAATATATAATATATTAAATTTTCCTTGTGCATTACTTCGAATCTTATCTCGCGAGGGTCAGATCAAAGTTTGATCAAATGCTTTGACATTTGAGTCATTGAATGACAATGGGAGGGGAGGGCCGGCCGAGCCGACATGATTCTATTAAGAAGTCTAGTTCATGTACAGTACAACAACCCTTTTTCTATTTTTTAAAATTTTTAACACACCAAACTTATTTGACTGCTATCTTGTTAGTCACCAAATGTACAACATATCTTGAATTTAATGGACAAGGATTTATATATTTTCTCTCCGCATTCATTTTCTCTTGATGATAAACGCAAGTTATACCTATGCAACCTTAGAGTGAATGAGTTGCATCTATACTAGAGTAGTAAAATAGATGAGTTGAGACAATTCAATAAATTTGATGAGGAATTTTAAAATCTGAGCTCAAACTTGATTTAAAATAACATTTGTCAACCCTAAACTTGTTGGTGTTTAGCTTTTGCCACGAGGTTTTTGAGCTCAATTCATAGGAATTCAATAGGTACAGCTAGGTAGAGCTTACACAAGCAGCACATGTGACCTAAGAGGAGTGTCAGAAATTACTCCAGCATAATTACTTTGATACTAAAGTTAGTTTAGGAAGAACATGATACTAATTTTCTACTGAGAGCTTAGATTAATCTCTAGCCTCTTTGACCTAACTATGTAGAGATGCTTTTGAGCCTAAATAAGGAGGACAGAAAGGTTATAGTTGGCAAACTCTTCCTAGCTAGCCCTTATAAGTGTTTGCTCACTCGATGGCAAATCACTATAGGGTTAGGTGGTTAGGCAACTTCCCTCTGCATTTACTATTTGTCTCCTTTTCTCTTCTTCTCCCGAGAGGTTGGTTAAGTTCATGGATCAGTTGTAAGGATTTTAAGCCCATGTCTAAAATAAGCAATAAATAGAATTTCATTTGTGTAAGTTTGATTTCTCCAAAAATAAATAATTTTCTTTAATAAAATAATAACAATATCTATATGTTCAACTTGTGCTCAACAAACATTAAACTTGGATTAGCTCAAACTTGATTATGTATACAAGCTAGTTATTCAAAATAATAGGAAGCTTAAGTTTAAATAGATAAAAAATATTTGCGTACTTTGAGTTCAATCAATACAAATGCAATCAAATATTAAATCAATTTGAAGTAACACATAATTTATATTAGAAAGTCATAAACCTACAATATTTGTACCTAAAGGTAAAATACCGTAAAAATAATTAGTATAACAACTAAATAACTTGAAACTTATAGGATATTTATGTGGTGTTTATTACATGGAAAAGTTGGTTTTAAAAGAATTGTATTCATTCTGTAATGCCCTAATCTATAAGTAGTAAATAACCAAGCCAACAAATACTAATGAGCCTATTTTAAACCGTTGGCCCAAAAATTTCAAATTTGTGTTGACAAAGTATTCACAACCATGACCTTATAAGCTAGTATCACAACATCCCATAACTCATGTAGAATACTTAACTATTAGGTTTCACAATCTCCCTTCCTTAAATATGTAGCATCCTCATCATGAGACCTTACAATTAAGCTCCAATCTTTCTCACTTTTTGGTGTATGATTCGAGCCGCCCACTACCTATAGGTCATCCTCAAAGCATGTAAGGAGTCACGCCTTGATGATACTCCCTACCTTCCTCGGACTTCCTCTAAACTGGAGCCAGACCTGAATTATAATTGTAAATACCTTATCAACATAAGTTTGAAATTTTTGGGCTAATAGTTGAAAATAGGCCCATTAGTGTTTGTTGGCTTAATTATTCACAACTTATGGACTGAGGCATTATAAATAGTATCAGAGTGGATCCTCTGCCAGTAGGTGCATGATTCGGGTCTGGCTCCAATTTAGAAGAGGTCCGAGGAAGATAGGAAATGTCACCAGAATATGACTCCTTACATGTTTCTAAAATGACCTATACGTAGTAAGTAGCCCAAATGATACATCGAAAAGAGGGAAAAATCCAGGCCCAATTGTAAGGTCTCACAACGAGGACGTCACATGTTTAAAGGGGAGAGATTGTGAGGCCTTAATAGTATGGGTTGTAAGAAATTGTAATACTAATTTATAAGGTCATAATTGTAAATACTTTGTCAACATAAGCTTGAAACCTTTGGACTAGTGGTTGAAAATAAGCTCATTAGTGTTTGTTGGATTGTTTATTCACTACTTATACACCGGGGCATTACACATTCAATTTGTAACTCCTTGTATTTTCTATATTCTAACCTTAAAAGAATCATATAATGTGATTTAATTGGAGCAACATATAGTCAAAAGGAATGTCTTGGTTTAACAATATAGATGTGTATAAGACCTAAATTTGCATGAGAAGATTTGAATTTTCTTTATATACATCTTTTAATTTATATCAATTTGTNCCCTTATAGATCTGCCCCAATTGCCATCTATGAACGGAAAAGTAAAAAAATTGGTGCTCATTGAATACTCGTCAGACATGACGGCATTAGATTAGGAGTATAAACTGGACGAAGATGCAAATCAAATACAGAAAAATTTTACTAATTTATTTTATTTTATTTTTTTTTCAATTACAAGGAATAAAAAGATCTTAGTCTATACGGATGAAAGATTGGTGATAATATCACTAAACCTTAGCCACTAATTTTTTTATTTAAAAACATGAGGAGATAGTTCTAGTTGCGGCACTATCTATATATATGAGAGCTTTAATTTGTCAAAATTCTTACTAAAGAGTGATATAGAGGGAGAGAGAGAGAGAAAGATCATCTCTAAGACTTGATAAATTATTAACACTCCTTCTCCTCTTCTTCTTCTACAATCCACATCTTTGTTTTGGCTTCTTTAAGACAAAAGGCCAATCTAAGACCATGTTCTCTGTTAGATTTCAAGCTGAAAATCAAATTATGTTTGCCTTATCGGTTCCTGTCTGATCTGGATATCCTTATCCACTTGATTTTGGACCATAATTTTATACTAGGAATTGTTGTTATATATACTGATCTCTCTTTTACATGAAAAACCCACCTATGAAATTCAAAATAAATATCTTTAACCTTTTTGTCTTCATTCACTTCTATCTTAGCTCCTACTACTATTCACCCCTCAAATTATCAAAACCTACCTTTAACAAGAATTCAGATTCCTTCTCAGAGCCATTGAATTAGTCTTGAAATTGTAGTTTTTCTTGTACCCTTTTAGCTGAAACTTCGAAAGTTGTGAGCTTTTGAAGCAATCAGATTGAATTTGTCGTAAAGTTGTGTGCTTTAGGGTATCCTTTTTGTCAGAAAGTGAAAACGTTGTCAACTTTACAAGCAATTAGTCCGTTTTTTCAAGTAAAACCATGCAAGACCAATCGGCATATCATCATCAGATCATAAGTGCGCAGTTCCCGGAGCAAGGGAGACTGAAATGCCCTAGATGTGAGTCTACAAACACCAAATTCTGTTACTACAACAACTACAATCTGTCTCAGCCACGCCACTATTGCAAGAACTGCCGCCGTTACTGGACCAAAGGCGGCGCTCTCCGCAACATCCCAGTTGGCGGTGGAACCCGAAAACCCACCAAACGATCCTCCAACCCAAAGCGGCCGAAACCGAATCCAAAAATGGGCAAGAGCCTCTCTATTGATGGAAGAAATTTGGATTGTGGAAGCACCGGGTTGGGTCAAGATCCGACCCGGATCAGCACTAGCAAGGCCAGCTCGGCTGTGGAGTCAAAGGGGCAGAATGGGAACGGTATGGGAGAGTTGGAATCAACTGCTTTGAGAATGAAAGCAACAGATCATGGCGGGAATGGAAAGGATGTGGATCCGGAAAAAAATGATATGAGCCGGGCATCTGATCACGGGTTCGCTCCGGTTTTCGCCTCAATGGAGGACATGGATACTGACAGTGGTGTGAAGGGTGCAAGGCGAGATGGGCCGGGCTTGGGAGTGGGAATGGCTCAATTCGGGGGTATGCATACGAGTCGTGGATCGAATATCGGGTCGGGTTGTGAAGAGTTGGGTATTAATTACTTGGGTCTGCGAAATGGGGATTCGGCTGGTTGTTGGAGTAATGGCAAGAGGTGGCCTAATCTTGCCATCTATAATTATACTCACGATAACGATCCAAGATTTCAATAAGAGACTGAGAGAGGTTTTGATTCATTAATGTATGATTGTTAATGTATTTTTACAAGAAGGGAAATGAAATGATATCTCAAATTAAATATATAATTGTTAATTAGTATAGTATTGTTTGCATTGGTGTTGTTTTTAAGTTTTGGACGTTTGGTTTGTATGGTTACCAACTAATTGAGGATAATAATGAGAACTTCTATTTCTTTTTTTTCTTTTTTTTTGTCGACCATATTAATGCTGGTTTGTAAGCACCCATTTAGAGATTTTTATATTTCCTTTCCTTATTTCGAGAAAAATCTTCTGATTAGATTTTCCTTGATACCTTAATAGTCTGAAATATAATAGACTGCAACTGAAATTTTATATAAAACGCACATAATAGAAAAAAGACATGATACACGTCACGAAGCTTAATTCCGAAAGTTTTATACAAACCAATCACTGTACATGCTTTTTCTTGCTTTTGGTTAATTCATAAAGAGACATGATTCATTTAGCTGTATAACACAGTGCCACATATATTGTCTATAATCGAAACAAACGAGAAAAAAAAAAAAAGATAAAGTTAAATTTGGAGTGAAAAAACGAATTGGAAGGAAAAGGAAAGTGGAAGAAAAGGGCGAAATTAGAAAAAAATTTTCCGGTTTGAAAATGAAAGGAAAATAGGAGGGGATAGATTTAGGAGAAAATGTATTCCGGAAGGCTTACACTTTTTAATTTGTATTTCCCCTTCAAGTTGGAGTGATTTATGAGAAAAAAAATTATTAAAATTTCAATTACAACATTATTTTTAAAGCCCTCCCACATTTTTTAAAATAATACAATAATAACATAGTTTAAAGTATTTTTAAATATTATCTCCAAAAGCAATCTTCCTATATTTACTCTTTTCTCTTTTTCTCAATCCAAAAAATAAAATCTACGATTCTTTCCTTTTATTTATTTTCTCTCTAATTTTTTTTCTTTCCCTCCTTAACTCCTTCTCCCTTTTCAACCATAGTGTAAATTGTCGTTACTAAGAATTTGGAAGAAAAGCGGTAAGATTTGAAGTGCATTGTAACTTTGAGTCAAATGTCAGGGTAACGACGAGGGATTTTTGTCCTTTGCTCAAGTTCCTTCCCACGATTCCTTCCAATTGGAGGTATTATATTTATTTGGGCCCAGATGATTTTCAGCACTTCGATTTTCTTCCACAAATATCGTTTACATTTTTTTTTTTAGCACAATAAAATGGGGCATTTCTTTGGGAATGAATTCATTCAAAGTGACACTACCTACTAATAAATGATTGAAATAAGTTATTTAAATTCCATTTAATATTCATTTAAATTCTATTTGATAATAACCAAGTAAGACTCAAATTTAAGACTTGATTATCATTTTACAGATTTTATAGTTTTAATATAATGTATGTTAGCTTATCACTACGTCCATAAACGTCGAATTCTGTAGCTCAAATGTCAAAATTTTCAATCTCAATCATTGAGAGTAGATCTTATTTATTCGAGAAAGGCCTTATTAAGAGCGATAGCGGATGTAGGACTAATTTTGCACATTCAACCACTACTGATTCTCACATGGGTTATTCAGCAATAATCACCAAGCACATGATTTCAAGCACAGATCTTGTATGATATGTATGCACGTGTGTAAATGAAGGGAGATATGGCATCTTCATGGATGTTTGAGCAGAGCCCAAGGGCACCACAACATGCACACTGTCTTAAAAGGGCTAGACAAATTTTAGCATCCATATCCGAAGATAATGTTTTATACTTCTATATGCTTGCCACTCCTGTACATTTCTCTTGCAACTTGTAGTTTGGCCATACATATGTCCTAGATAATTCATACCAGAAAAGGAAATTTTATTTAGTTATCTAAAAAAAAATAAATTTAAAAATAAATGTTGTTTACGTTGGATTTGAAAGAATTGTAAGGGGAAATTTTATAATATGCTTAGGTCTTAAATATATGTGAGATTGATTGTATTTTTTTTCTTTTTTCATTGAGATTCAACCTAGAGTTCTACATTATTGCATGTTTTCATCTGTATACTTAGAGGTGCACGCCAGGCTAGTCAGTTTACGATTTGGTAATTAGTTGAATTGAACACGACTCTTAAGACTACGTCGATTTGAAGGCCCTTAAACTATGTTTTTTTCTTTTTTCAAATTAATTTTTTGCATTTCCTTCGATTACTATTTGTAATTTGTCACCTACTCACATATTTCTCTTTTTCCCCAAATAATTCTAATATTTTATGTGAACATTTAGTAATGCATGAACGGTTCACTTTTATTTTTAATTAAAAAAATTTTTCCATTTCAAAATAATTGATTTGAATTATATGAGCATGATTATGTTTATTTTATTTTATATTTTTATTAAAAAATTGATATTCAAATGAACTTAAATCGATAATCGAACCATCTGTTCATATGGTAAGTAAGCCTATCGGGTTAGCAATTTAGGTTGAACTGCCAAGGCCTTTAGGGCTAGGCGATTTATCAACCAACTCAAGCTCTTCTCCATCCTAACCTAACCTAATTGGTTCATGGTTTAAAACAAATCCTTACACAGGTTTATATATACTAACTATCTTCATGTCTTTTTAAGTGTAATAACTATTTCAAATCTATCTTCTTAGTGTATATACTTTTAAGATTAATGTTAAAAAAAGTTACCCAAAATGTTGTATGAGAAATAAAAGATATAGATTTGAGTTAGGGATGGAAAACTCCTCTTTATATGAATCCCTCTCACGAGTATAAATCTAATACTTTTAACTCAGACGGATGGAGCAAACTCTATATATACATAGGTATGTATGTATGTGGCTTTTTTTTTTTCTTTTTTACAATTACAAAATCTAACTTTTTAGATTTTCTTCACTTTGAAACTTAAGTCGATACTTTGTGACATACAATGTTCTTGCATTTTCTTTTAGTCTTCTTTTTGGACGATGGCAATAGAGTAGTTGGAGTTATGTAATGGAAAAAGAAAATAATTACATAATTATATAAGGTAAAAAACACGAAAACCTCAAATTATATAACTAAAAGAAAAGTAATGGAATATTATAAAAAAAAAAAAAAAGAAGAAGCGAAAACTCCACTCTATATATATATTTTTTTTTATTTATTTATTTATTTATAATTAACTACATTTTTTGGTCCACCAACAATTTCCTTGGACATGAAACTCATTGTTTGGCAAGGGACTAAACCATGAAATCGTTCTTAGTAAGGTAAATGTGTTGAAAATAATTTTCAATAAGTAGGTTATGGAATCAATATTCGGCAAAGATGATGTGATGTATTTCAGCCAAAGGAAATTAATCAACAGACATTAAGATTATGTTCGTTGACCACATAAATACAGAGTCTCTCTAATGTGGGTCATATCCTATTGATGATTTCTTTCTTGAATAGACCTGATCAGTGCATGTGAAATCAATCACAGTAAAAGGAAATTGTACAGAATTTCATTCAAAAAGCTAGCAGGACGTTTATGAATTCTAATGATACAACGCATGGATTGAATCTGTCGTAATTTAATCTTTGTCTATTGTAATACAAGTGACTCGTGTCGAAATTTTATAACAAAAATCAATTTTGATGTAATATGATATTTATGACATTATTAATCATGCGGATCCTAATTATGATAGAAAAGTTTACTGAATTACTCTTTTCAATGGATGAGAATATTGAAGCGTTAGTTGATAAGTTTGAGCTATAGTTTCCTAGAGCTTGTATTACCTTTCTGGTCGATTTGTGTACCGAATTTATACGAGACTCGAAATATTTAGAGTACAAATAAGTAAAGAAATGAACAGAATTTTTCATCGCTCAAAAAGAGGATTTTAGCGGTCGACCAAATGGTGTCAGAGGTCAGGAAGGAAGTACCCTGTCGACTAGTGCGTTGCTGTGGTCCATTAGGGGGGATGTTTGACGGTGTCTTATTTTATAAATATTTTTACGCAAGTTATTTCATTTATTGAGTTAGGGGTTTTGGGTTTTTGTAGTTAGTTATTATTATTTGAATTGGATAGGACAAAGAGTGAGGCATAATCTTGTAAATTCTAGGGGCTGAAGCAATTACTCCATAGAATTTGTCATAACATCATATCACGAGGCTATTTCTCTTGTCCATAATTTTTTATTAGATCTCATATGTTTGTTCTCTTTTTTTCTTTTTATTTATCTTTTATATATATATATGTGTGTTATCCATGATTCACCGATTTTTTAATGAAATGATGTTAAGAGTATCCATTTTCCAAATGATAATAATGAGATAGTATAGTCAGTAACTATATGACTGTTATCGTAATTAAAACACAATCTTTATATACATATTACTTTCATTTTAATTTTTAAAGGAAAGTAGTGAAAATAAATCCTTCAAAATTGACACATGGTAATATCATTATTGACACATAATAATTGCTTAAATGAGTTTCATATCATAAATCCATTTTGAAAATTGTAAAATTTCTAAATTCAATCAAAATATAGAGGATTAGGTGGGTGGAAGGATGGCTCGACCAATTAGAGTTGGTGGTCGATGAACTAGGACAATGCATAGCCTATTAGGGTTTGACCAGCAAAGATGGCGATCGATTAAGGTGAATGGTGGCTGATAGCTAACTCAATGGTGGGCGACTAGGGTATATGATTTTGCCTTGTTTTGTTTTCTAGTTTATTTATTTGGATTATATGGACTTGTACTAGGATTTTATGAATATGAGAAATTTTTGTATGGTTTTCAATATTTTTCGTCTCAAATTCATCTAAACTTCCAGATTAAATCATTATATTTTTTTTTTTCTCTTTTCCTATTTTTTCTTCTTCTTTTTTCTTTCCCCCTAAATTTTTTTATGGTTTACCATTGATTGACCATGTGTTTTGAATCTCAGCCGTCAAATAGCATCTATAAAACGATTAAAATGATTATCGCTCACCAAATTTCTCTCATTCTAGCGATCCAACCATCTAAAGTCCCCAATTGGGAATTTTCTTAAAATCATTGGAATTTGAAAACACTTGCAACGGAAACGTCTGTCTCTCCTGTGTTATACTATTACTCGGATTGTATTGAAGAAACAATCTTTGACTATTTATTTCCCATTTCTTTCTCTCTTTTTTTCTTTTCAATTCCATGGCGCATTTAATATATATTTAGAGAATTCAGAAGGGAAGAAGTTTCAATATATCGACCTCTCAATGAGGATCTAATCTTTGATCGCTTAAGCTGCCAAGGTCAATGTTTTAACCATTAAGACATATCCTCGCAACGATTAGAAGTATTATTTATTTGTTATTTTCATCATATATTTTGCATTTAATGCTAATTCATATATATGAATTTTTACTCTGTAAATCGCATTTCCTATGGAAAAAAAAAATGTAATACTCGGTTTACAAACCAAAAAGCTTCTTATAATAATTGCTACAAGTCGTATTTACACAAGTTTTGGTACTGATTGTAAGAGTAAATCATAGTTAATTTGTTATTATTATATTATACAACAAAAAACATAAACGAGAAAGACAGGTAAATCCAACATCATTTTAATCTTATACCTATTTATTTTGTAACACAAATTAAGATAGCTTTTGATTGGCAAGAATCAACATAATAAGGACAATTTGATAATATAAATTTAAGGAGTACATAACAGTATAATATTATTGTATCGGGTTTGGTTTGCATAGTACTCGACAAAGATTTCTATGATGTTACTTATTTGGCATATATAAGTACTGAAGTTAATGTTATTTTTTATGTTTATATTCTCAATATTATCTAATATTTATTTAATGATATTTTTATATTATTTTAAAAGTACAATTTTTAAATATTATCTAATATTTATACCCTCGATAATGTCTAATATTTATATAATTACATTTATATCTTTAATACTTATGTTTTCTTTCAATGAAGTCAACTTTTATACCATATTTTAAATAGGACAAATTTTAAACATTTTACCTAGTCCTTAAAACCTATTTTTGTTCAATAATCAAACTCAAATTGTAACTAAACATTTGACAAAAAGATTGTATCTAGTCTAGTCTTGTCTCATAAATTTTGCACAACCAAAATATACCTAAGATGAAACAATTCATATTAGATATTGTGGGGATGTAAGTACGAGTGCAAAGATTAAGTGCATGCCACGTATCAAGTCACACTATACGTGACTAAGGGAGTAACTTGAATTGCATATATAGGATAATAAAAAAAAAAAAAGTGTAAAGAAGAGGAATAAGCAATCTCAATAAAAGTTTAAAACTTGTAACGACAGGTGGAGGAACGAAAGGTATCAAACTCCACTGTTAATGAAAAACAAGGTAATGTTCTTGAAATACTTAAGTATTTGATCTTTTAAGACAAGATTTCGATAAAATAACAACATTTGTATCAAGATCTCTCTCGTCCAAACAAGGAAAGTAAATGGGTATTTATAAAAGTTAGCAATTGATTTTATCCATAAGATCACGATATTGATCAATGGCCAAGATTAATTCTTTCTTTAAATGGATCATAAGTGAGTTTCTTTTATGAGCTTAGACTAAATTAGATTTTATTTTTAGTGTAAGTCAATATTAAGAAAAGTTGAATCGAATTAGCCAATCCAATAAGCCGTACTCCAAGTTCATCATATCAAAATTCCCTTGATCATCCTAAATATTTAGACTCGATCTTTGAGATTGTCACCTTAGTTCAAAGAATCAAACTCAATTATTTAATAGATTTAAAATCCAAACTTGAATTTATCTTTCTACAGATATCTTATTATAATTATCGTATAAAATTCTTATAAATGCTTAAAAAAAAAAACATAAAACCAATTACATATCACAAATTTATTTCATCTTTATACCAGTTGAGGTTGAAATCAAGGTTATATCATGTTTGAATTAATGATTCCATTCTATATATTGTCACTATCATCAATTCATCATCAGAATAATGGGGCATATTTGGAAATGCAACTAAAACAAAGTAAAAAACTCAAATCTTATAAACCATCATCAATTACATATATTTAATTCACTTTTAAATAAAATCCGATAAATTACAACAATATGAAACATTAAATATATTGAAGCTAAGATTCTTATTGGGTTTCAAGTTTTCTATCGAGCATGAAAGTTTTGCTCAAAACTCAATCTGAACCATATATGGTTTTAAAAAAAAAAGTCTTAAATCTAGCCCAAACTCTGTAGTAAAATACTATATGAAGTTATTATTAGTTATAGATATGAAACCGGTGAAAACCCTTCCAAATTTTAGCCCTAATGATCCGATATGATGTTGTATATCATAACTGTTACTACTCACCCCCAACCAATCATCCTATTGAGCAAATATATTATTTAATTTTTGGAGGACCATGCCATGACTGTAGACTCTGCTGTAGAATTGGTTGGAAGAAGCTAAATACGACTTTTCTTCTTCCTTGGGTTACCAAATGTTATCAGTATCAATAAATAGCCCGTTTGACATTTGCTTAGAGACTTCCGCATTCCGTGTACCGTGAACATTGTACATGCTGAAGATGTCGGAAGTCTTTAATATGCTTGTCAACTTAGGTTTTCATGGTTAGGTTTTAGGTTTGTTTTTGACGAAAAACCTTTTTTTTTTTTTTTATTTGTTCGGATTATTTTCAATATTTATTACTGAAGACTTTTTGTCCAGCCTGAATTTTCTATTTTTTTTTATTTTTCTTAATCTAATTTATATCAAACCTTATACTCATTTAATATAAACCATCAATTAAGAATTAAAGAAAATTATGGTTTTCTTTTGAATCTAAAATATTGGAGTCACCACCTAGAGAAGTTGGGAAAAAAAAAACGATTAAGTTATAACCAATTAAGTAAATTGGTTATAACTTAAATATTAGATTGCGTAAAAGCTAATTTTTTTTTTTAAATGATTTTGAAAACAAAAAATTTTACATTCAAGAACTAGCCTATTAAACTCTAAACTGGTGCCATCTTAACATTCCAAATTTAGTATTTAACTTTCAAAATAGCTTTCTAAAATATTTATTTACAAGTAAATAAATAAAAACCGTATCAACTTCACAAGATTGAAAAAACTGAAAAATTAATTGCAAAAAGGGAAAAATAATTTTTTTACAAATTTTAAGTCACCCTATAATTGCGTACAGATATCTACGTATTTGTTATTCAAAATCAAACTTCCATAATTTATTTTTAGAAAATTTTTAGCAAGTTAATTTATTTTAGATTTGAAAATGGTCAAGTTTATGTTTTAATTCATTTATTTTGTTTAAAGAAAATTCTAAAAATTTCCTAATTTGGAGCCTTTTTTTTTTATTCTTAAAAGGCCTATATTTGAAAAAAAATGTCTATTATTTTTTTTTTATTTTGGATAAAATAAATTTTTTAAGTTAGGAAAAGATTCTCTTTTTTTAGATAAAGATTTTTTTTTTAAATGAATAAAGAAAGACGAAAGAAAGGAAAAAAATTTATCTTTTAAAAAAAAGATTATCTTATTCCACATCATAAATGTCATCCAAACAAGTTTTTCTCTTTTTTGTGTGTGTGTTTTTGTTTTTTTTTATAAAAAAATGATGAACAAAAAGAGAAAAATAAAGAAAGAACATGCAAAACAAATGACAGTGTGCTAACTTAGATGGACGCGGGTTGGATGGAGCTGGGATCACAATCAACCTTCTTGGTTTGGGTGGAGCACCAATGCTTGAAAACTAGGTCCGTAAGAAGAGAACACTCCAATGGTTGTGAGAAGTGATTTTGACTAATTAAAACACCAAAACGAGTGGGGAAGAGCATTTTTGTGAGAATCTTATTGGGGATAGAGGAGTGTCATACCTTAAATGAGAAAATTGTAGCAATCCCGCCATATAAACCAACCTAAGTTAAAAGCTAACTATTTAGTCACTAACATAAGTATAGCTTACATAAGGCATTTATCACTTCCCTACTTTAAGTTGTCCAATTCTAAGTTTAATAGATATCAATCTGTGATATAATTTTTCAAATAACTCTAGAAAATAAACTTATAACTCAAATAATCAAGAAAATTAGGCTTTACAATTACTTAGAGTATAAAATCTCAATCTCAATAAAAAGTTCTAAAAGCTAATTAAGTTGAAAAAACAGAGCAATTAATAATAGAGCTTTCTAAAAGATCACAGGTTAATAGAGTATGGTAACAGTTTTCATAATCGAAAACTAGAGGGTCGTTAATAGAGGCCTTATTAGTTTATGTACAAGTTAGTAATTTCGACAAATAATTAAGAACACAATCCATTAGCTTTCAATCTCACTCTCCAACCCCGTTCTCTAATCTTCGTGAGACTTAGTATAATACTAGTGAGTTTATTGGATAACCTGCAAAAACAGCTATAAGGGAGTAGGCAACAACTTACTCAGTAAGTGAAACGGAGATAATATCATATCTCAGTCATCAAGTAACTAAGGTTTTCAAGTAAGGCTAATTAGATGTAATACTTGTTCAAGCAAATATCATCGCACGACATTAACCGGTCATCGTGAGATCATAAAATTTGCACTTGCCTTAATTCAGGTTTTGAGGAGTTTTACACCGTATACTTTGCGAATCGGAACCAAATTGGGGCTTATGCAATGAAGAAACATGCTTTGCTCAAGACTACCTGCGAACTACGGTTTTCAATCTTACTACAACCTCCTTTCATGCCACTTAATTCGACTAAAGATGAGAAAAGAACCATTTCTACTATTCTCATCGAAAGGTCCGTGCTTACCCCGAAAATCCTAGTTGTTTCCACTAATAAGTTGCAATGCAGGTCTGGTTAGAAATGAGGTCGAGCTTAAATTGGTTTGCCTCTTAATAACTCTTAAGCATTTCATATGGTGATTTTATAGCATTTCCCTTATATTTTTTATTTTTTAGAAAATAAATTGATACTTAATTGAATAAAATTTTGATTTCAAGGTTTGAACGCATTCTCAAATTGAAAATAAAGAAAATGAATCAAGTTTCACTCAATTTGAAGTTCAAATGAATGAGTTATGAAGTTTTGAAGTAATATAAACAATAAACGAAAATGGCAATTTTTTGTCAGAAAGTTACACAATCTAGGACATAACTATGTCCATAAAGGATAATTTTTGTGCCAAGGTCAGTAAATTACACAACCTGAGGACACAACTGTGTCCAAGGTTGTGTGTGGTGATAAAAAAAGAAACTTCATAATACATTATATAAGGACTTCTTAGGGTTTTGTACATAACTTTTGACATTAAAAAGAGAATAAACTTGAAAAGAAGAAGGAGAAAAAGGTGGAAGCAACACTTAATTTCAAGATTGAAGAGATTTTTCATCAACAAAGGAGGGTTTTCGTGTTTTATTTCTTAATTTTGTTGCAATTCGTTTTTAATTTCATCATAATATCTTAAGATTCTCGTATTTAGGATTGTGGAACCTAGAGTTTCATGTGACTATTGAATTTATTGATAATTTTTAATAAAGTTTCTATCTTTCTTAATTCAATTATGTGTTTTAATTATTAATTAATATTTCTAGAATATCAATATATGATATTATGCATGATGATTGAGAAATCATTTGTGTAATGAGATCTTGACATAAGTGAAAAGAATTATATGCGTACTTAGAGATAAGATAGATGATTCTTTTGAAAAGTTATTATTTTTGTGTGGGAATTCATTGTACATTAATGCGATTCTAAATTATATTACTAACTAAAGAGATTTCAATAAATAATTTAGTATTAACGTTAATATGCTTAAGAAAGGTATTAACTTTAATTATGAATTCCTTCGATCAAGAATAATAGAGATGGAATAGGATATATTTTTAGCGATCACATGTTAAACACTAGAGGAAATAATTCCTAAATATATTATTTGCCTTCTTGAAGTTGTTCTTAATTTTATCGCTTCCCAAATTGCTTAATCAAGTCTCATAATTAAATTAGTTTGTTAATTTTAGTATTTTTAAGTCATTCAACCCATCACAATTTTTTGGTTAAATAATAGAGTTAAAGTTAGTATTAATACTCAAGATCTCCGAAGGATCGACTCAGACTCGCATCTACTATATTAAAATCGATAGGTGCACTTATCTTGTATCACCTCTTAAGGTGATCAAGTAATTTTCACATAATTCAATTAACGCTATATAATAAAGCAACCAATACATAAGGTTCAACACTCCATATCAACAATATAATATCTAAGCACATGTGTTACACACGCACACAAGCTAATAATTTACAATCATAAATATAAAACATATTAAGATCTCCAAGTATTTTTAAACAATACTCTAAAATATGCTAAAGTACCGGTCCCACTTACCTGGAACTCATTCGCTCGCTACTACACCTGCTAACTTGTCTTTGTTAATGATTTTTCAATGTTTACATCAATTGAGTGCTTTATTCTATGTGAAATGTTACTAATTTAAGTGTCTATATATGAGTATTAAGTTATTTAGTTACTAGTTTATTGTCTTATGCGTTAAGTATTTGAAAGTTTAATACAGTACTATAAGTATACTTTACCTTTATTACCCTTAGAGCCACATCTTAAGTCATTGTGCCTTCGACATATTCCAACAGAAAAGCCTTTGAGTTACCCTCTACACCATGTGGGTATTGAGGTTCACAACCAATTCAATCTTTGAGTTAGTCTCTGAGGTTGGTAAATACTTAAGTTTCTTTAGCAAACATCCTCTAAGCTACTTTTTAAGCTAGATTACCCTTGAAGTTGTTAAATTGAAAAGCTCCTGAATTATTCTCTAAGCTATATTAGAGTTAAAGTTTTAATAGGATTTTCCTCTAAATCATCCTCTAAGTCCATTAACCACCCAAGATTTCCTACGAATTACCTTCTAAAATAACTTCAAAATGCTCATACTCGTGTATTTCACTTCAAATGTCCCCTAATGCACCTTTTGAACCAACCACATAATTTATTCAACTTTTAGATCTCTTGGTAGAATATCCTTTAAGCTATCCTTTAAGCACGATCAACTTCAATTTCCTTCAAAGTTCATCCTCTGACTTAACCTTTAAGCCTCCCTTGTCTATAGTTCTCTTCAAATTTTTGTCTCTAACTAAACCTCTAAATCCATATCAGTAGACCATTTACCTTTACTTCCTTTGAGATACCCTCTGACTTTGTTGTCTTTATAGTTTTTAGGAAAATTATCCTTTGACTAATCCTCTACTTCCCCTATTTTTACCTTTCATTCATTATTTTTGCTTCTAACTAAACTTCTTAATAACATTTTAGTGCAACACTCATTTACAAAATCCTCTGACTTATCATTTACCCTTAACCAATTTCTTATAATCAATGGATTTGTTCATTTCTACCCCAAACTCTAGTGAAAGCAATCAAAGTAACAAATCAACCAATATTACTCGGCCCCCTTACATCCAAATTCCTAGTATAACATCATTACCATCTACTAATTTTTTCAATTCCCACATCATCAAATTAGTTATATAAGTGACATACACTTGATTTTATTAACTTCTTCCAATAAAACTACTTCCAATAGCACCCAATCACCAAAAATACTTCAATAACCTATGGAGCTCAAAATCCAAGTGAAGTCATTAAGAGAAATACATTTATTTTATCCAGAAATACCATTTTTAATCATAATTTAGAGCTGAAAATTCATAAAAATTATAGAAAATAATTTTTTTAAAAATCATAGAAAATATTTTTTATTAAAAAATTTTTCATATAATTTAATAAAAATATAGAAAATTTTATATAAAAATTTTGAGATAAAAACTACATCATTCAACTTATTTATTTCAATGTCAAAAAGTGTTTTATTTCGTAGATTCCTTAAGCACATATAGTATAACTATTAAATTTCTACAAAATAATATTTTTTCCACATTTTACATATGAAAATAGGTAAGAATAAATTTTTCTAAAATTTTATGGGAAATTTTTATAAAATTATCGAAAATCAAATGAATTTGGGACCTCATCGGAATTGGCCACTCTGGCTACCTCCTTGTCGGCAGAGCTAAGCATGGCCTCCTCTATCTCTTGATGGTGGTGGCTAGTTTCCAAAAGCTCTTCAAGTTCACGCACCATCATGTGCTCAGATCATGCACTGATTTTCCAATTTTTACTTGATTTTCCATTTTCATTAATTTAACTCACTAATTTTTTTCGTAGATCCTAAATTTCATGTACAAATCAATGGAGAGTATTTCCAATTTTTCCAAAACTTGCAAATTACCCAATTAAATCTCTCTCTCTCTCTCTCTCTCTCTTTCAAGATTTAGCCTTAAATAGCTTAAGAGATTTGCATACTGATTCATCTTTTAAACCCTTACACTTGTCCAAGCTCACTCCATATGCCTAACATGAAAATTACCAGCTATCCAAGAATTTTTTATTAATTTCCTTTGTTTATTTTACCTTAATTTGCATGTAATCAGGTGTTTTGAATAATTATGGATATATATTATTATATAAAAATTATATACGGGCATATATAATTACTCTGCATGTTATTTTATGATATATAATATTTTTATTACATATATAATTTACTCTAATTATTTATTAGCTATTGGAACCTATTCCACACAATTCCGATAAATAATACATTATGTAATTAAATTTCACTAACTTAGCCATTTTATTATTATTTTGTCATATTTTTAATATTCGAGTCTACGAGATATCTTCAACTAATATTTCAAGTTTACCTATAAATTTTTAGGTAATTCAAGTTACTTTCAACAACGGCCTTAATTATTTGCTAAAGCGACTATGTGAAATTACGAGATTCATAGTGGGTAAGATCAACACCATGGCCAACAATGGCTCTTTCTGGTGGTTGAAGTAGATGCAGTGATGGTAGGTTGTGTGCACATCACGATGGCAATTGCTGGCACAATAAGGTGGTCGAGATAGATGTTTTAGGTTATAGTGAGTGTGTGAGTGGTGGTGCTTCACTTAATTCGGTCAAAAGTAGGGGTTCTTAATTGAAGATGGCAATGGCTTAGGGCTTTGCAATGGTGGGTTGGTGGAGCAGCCTATTATGTATGGCAGTAGGTGAAAGGGATGGGTATCAACTTCTTGCAGCATGGGGAAGCTAGTATGTAACTTGGCTTAGGTCAAAAAACATGAAAGCACAACAACTTGTAAAGAGAGAAAAAGATTGCAAGTAGTGAGAAAATTACAAATGAGTATTTTGTGTCAAGTTTCAAGTTGAGTATAGTGTCCAAACATGAATTACTACACCCTGTTTATACTAAAACAACTTGAAATCAATTAAGAAAGGCTAAAAATTAAAGATCATGAAGATGTGGTGTCAAGTTGGCCATGACCATGAATGCTTTGAACTTGAGGAATTTTTTTTATTTGATTGCATATTTCGAGCAAGAGGATGTCATTGAAGATGGTTCATAGCTTGACGTTGAATAGTTTTGCTAAGTATGCTCGGACTCGATAAGATAACCATGACACTACCTACACCTTAATAGAAAGACCTTACGAAGCTTCACAACATTATGATTTTTTCTATTTTTGAGATCGATTTAACCCATGAAATAAAAAAAGATCAAGACGGTTTTTTGTCTCAATTAATAGTATGCTATGCCAACAACATAAAAATGTAAAGATTTTGCCATAATCTTGATAGAAAATTGAAGAAAAAATGGTCAAAAAGAGAGGGGTCCAAACATGACAAGTTCTAAGCTTGGAACTTCTGTTCATAAAGGAGATGATGCTGACGTGTTGCCTATATAGCGTCATGTCAACCATGTAGGCCACTTAATGGTTGCCACATGTTGCTACATGTCAAGTTTGATGTGTGGCCCTATAGCAAAGTGACACGTGGTCCCTTGGTGTTACTACAAAAAAGAAAAATGCACTTCTTTGCACGGTGAGATTCTAACCCTCATCTTCTTTCTCTTTTCAATGCCAAGTTTATATGTTTAACCAATTGGGTTATTGTCCAATGCCCTAATATCTATTATAACTAAATTGCATTTAACTTAAAACAATCTGAGCTGTTCTATAAAATAAAAACTACCCAATTAAATTAATCTATCTAATAACCTAACACAATTTTAAAATCTTATTTTTCTCAAGAAAATACTTTCCTAAAAATATGTTATTTTCCTAAAAAATCTATTTTTCTTAAAAACTTTATTTTCCTAAAGAAAATTGTAATTTCCTAACTTTTTTTATATTTTTCATTTTTCATCATCATTTTTTTGGTGTCTTTTGAACCCTTTTTTTTTTTTTGTAAAAGAAAAACTAGGGCCATTTTCTTTATTTTAAAAAAGAAAAATTAAATCTACAAAACGATAAAAAGAGGTGTCTACACTTTTAAAATGGTTAAATATTATCGGGGATAAAATCAATACGAATACTTGAACTTTTGTATTTTTTCGTTTTAATATCTAAACTTTAAACTTATTCATTTTAATACTCCAACTTTTTAAATAAGACAAATTGATATCTCTATTATAACGATCGTTATTATAAAATGATAAAATATTAATATAAGAATATCAACTTTCTTTTTATATTCATTTTGTTGCTTAAACCTTATTTTTTATTTCATTTTAGTACTTCAATTTTTTAAAGCGAAACAAATAAGTATTTTTTATAATGGTCATTATAATATAAATATTAATTTGTCACATTTGAAAAGTTAGGGTATTAAAATGAACAAATTTAAAGTTTAAGTATTAAAATGAAAAATATATGAAAATTTAAGTACTTCTGATGGCTTTATCCTAATATTATTGAAGTGTACTTAATGGTACTCGGTTATTAGCTATTTAAATGGTAGCAATTAGCAATTGATGATGGTGAATTACAAAAAATTTCAATAGAAAATTAGGAGATCAATTTTTGTACTTGAAAAGAGGAGATCATTCAATATTAATTTGTATCTTTCATAGTTATTAATTAATATCATAAGAGGTTGACTATTACCATTAATTATCTTTCACCACCACTTATCCCTAACAGCTAGTCATTGCTATATGCAACATCTAGAGATTGGCATGATTATAAATATAATTGTAACTTTTTTATTGTAAGTAATATTTAAAAAAAGAAAAGAAAAATGCAAATAACTTTCCTAAAGTTTAACGTAGCTATAGATACATCTCCTAAACTTCAAATGTTGCAAACCACTTCTTTTAAATTTTGATAAATTGATAAATAACTTTCACAGATTGCAAATTACTTCCCTGCATTTGATCTTAATGGAAAAGTATCTCCTTACACTTATGAAATTATACTTTAAATTTCCATAAACTTTGACCTTTGTATTTTAAAAAAATAATAATAATAAAATAAAAAAGCAAAGATTCTTTATACTACCAATTTATCAAATTTAAAAATGGTGATTTGTGATATTTAAAAATTCAATAATAAATCCATGCTTTCATTAAAGTTTAAGAAGGTAATTCATAATTTTCTTTAAAAGTCTAAAATCGTGCTCCATGAAGCAAACATACACTCTGTGTCGATTATCACGGTTCGGTTAGAATTTAGATAAGAGGATATACTTTTAGTAACTTGCATTTGAAATTCTCTATTTTGTCAATTTGTGTAACACATTTGCATTGGTTTGGCTCAAATATATATATATATATATATATATTCCTTATAAATTCCGTTTTTGTTTATAATGTCCTCCTAATCGCTCTTGAAGCCGTACCGTTGTTATTTCACCTAGGATTAAGTCCCCTACAGTATGTTTGGATTGACAGAGGGAAGGGGAGAGAGGAATTGGAGAGAAAAAAATTAACCTCTTTTTTATTTGGAATAACACGGAAAAAAAAAATGTTGGGGAAAGAACTTACAAGGGAAATTCTTTTCTTTGGAATAACCGTAGAAAAATATTCCCCCCACTTCCCGGGAGAACTAGGAGGAATTTCAATAAAGTGACTCCTAACTTGTTAAAGAAAAGACATTATAATGCCTTTCATTTTCTTTTCCTTCTGATTCTTTACTTTCATTTTCTTTCCTTTTCGTTTGTTTCCTTTATCCCAATCGCAGTGCGATGTCTAGCATATACAACATGAAATAAAACAACACTAAACATGTCTATTATAACGTTGTCTACTCTTGGTTATGCGTAAGTATTGCATTAGTTATCATGTTTTTCATTTGGTTTTTCATGGGGTTTTGCATTAGCTTCCCAAAACATTTTGTATTAGCCTTAAGTTATTGCACTGTGAAAGTAAAATATATATATATAGATTCAGGTAATATTTTGTCAAATAACTTTTTCCTTTTTTTTTTTTTTTTTTTGCACGAATAAGATATTTTATCTTATCCCATATCTTAAATTAAAAGCAAACCAAATTCTATCTTATCTTGGGGACTTAAACTACATCGTTTCAAGTTCTTTATATTTATATAATTGCATCAAATAAGTTCCTTATTAACATTTTTCATGATATATGGATATAGATAGGAAGGACTAAATAAGTGCTACAACCCAAGTATAAGAGAGTGCTTAGAAGGAATTTAACTGAATTTGGCCATAAAAATAAAGAACTTTAATTGAATTATAGTACAAATATAGAGAACGTTCACTGTTTTTAGCCAAAAAAAAAAAAAAAAAGAAAAGAAGAACGAAAAGAAAAATGATATGAATACATAACCGTCATCCACAGAAGTCTGAATCGAGGTCTAACGTGCGATACTCCGAAGTCCAAAAGGGCTTATGGGCGTTTGGGTAAGTATTCAATCTAGCAAGGTACAAGTACAATCACCATTCACATGGACCAACAGGAGTGATTCCAGCGTGAGATGATTCTCAAGAATCAATGACTTGCAATAATTGGAGAAATGGGCAAGTGTGGGTCTTTCCAATTTCATATACTATTAATGATTGGACTGACTATTCGAGGCAACAACAAACTGTTGGTGGTTAAACTTTCGTGTCTAACAACTTCGCTACAAAATGTGATAATCGAAGATGGCTTTCTGGTGGGGGGCTTGTGTGGTCTAATACTGAAATGGTGTGCACATGCCACTCTTACCTTCGCCAGTTTATATCGGCTTTCATGGGCCCTTGGGGGTTATAGTGCTCGTGCACCGGTCCCGACCGCAAAACCAAACCACCGGTTCTTATTGGTTGGCCATAAAAGAAAATTAAGAGTGAGAATTGCTCAACTCCGAATTTCAACGGTTTGTGCTACTCTCCTTTTAAGGGGAAAAAGGGTGAATCCATCTCTTATTTTGTAAATTAAATGCTTAGACTTTATATCCTTGAAAACTAGTTTTTGAACATTTTTTTCTCTTTTACCTTTTGATAAAATAATTAAAAAATAATAATAATAATATCACTTTTTCTTTTTTTAAATGGTGAAATAGTTATGCAAGTTACTAGGGATGAGCAAAAAAATTATCTGAACTAAACCAAACTACAAACCGAACCAATCAGAATCGAAATGAAGGTTTTTTTTTTTTTTTTAACAGTTTGAGTTAGCACCCTCCAAACGATTTACGGTTTGATTTAGGTATGCAATCCAAACCGCACCTATTAATTCAAGCTATTTATTTTTTAATAATAAAATACCAATCATATATTATTATATATCAGTGTTACATTTATTCCACAAGCCCAGCCCATTGAATATCCATTACTCACTTTACCTTTTGCCAAAATACAAACAAACCCTAACCCTCATCACTCCACTCCTCCTCCTCCATCACAATTTCATTCACATACAAATGGCAAAGGCAAAGCTTACTCTTTGTCTCTTCTAACTTCTAGTTCCTTCTGCTTCCTTATTTGCGATACCTTAATTTATTTATGTGAGTAAACAACTAAATGATAATTTAGATTAAAAAAGAAAAAAGAGAATTTTGGTTTAATCTATAATACGAACAAAACCAAACCATTATTTAATGATTTGAAAATTTTTCCAATTCGAACCGTATGGTTTGGTTTAGGAAAAAGAAAAACCAAACCATAAATTATGGTTTGGTTTGGATTTTATATAAAACCAAACCAATCCAATCCGTGCCCATCTCTATAAGTGACTAAAACACTTTTTTGAAGATATGGAGATTTAAGTGCTTTATTTTAACAATAGAGGATAATTGCACTTAAAAAAACATAAAAAGGGGTATATTTGCAATTTACTAAAATACTAAGATAAATACCGACTTCATGAACCATGTTGAATAGGGTACCCCCTTAAACTCATATCTTAACATGATTCCCCTTCTCTAACGAGAAATTACAGGGCGTTTTTGTCAACATATGAAGAATACAATTTTTATCGCAACGGAGCATAAGAATTTACACAAAGTGAAAACCAACTTTAAAATGTTTTGTCGTAGTATGAAAAATCGGATTAATTATCATATGAAGAATACTAATCTCATCGCAGCAGAACACAAGAATTTGCACAAAGTGAAAATCAATATCAACCTGTGTCGCCAAAACATAAAAAATTGGATTAACTTTCATGATGAGAACACTAATTTTATTGAGAGAGAGAGAGAGAGAAAAAAGAAAAAGAAAAAGGCACGGGCATCAATTGAAAAGGGATATAGTGACCTAAAAAGGATAAAGTCCATATATGTTTCTCTTTGTTTCCATCTTACAATGCAACTAAGAAGTCCTCCTCTTTATTATGATTCTTCCCCTCTTCTTTCTATTCCTCTTCATTTTTAGTTTTGGTCATTTCTATTTTTCTAGGAGTTACCAAAACAAATTTTGATGTGGAGATATACAACCCTCAAATTAATAATTTAACCAACCAGGGATTACATACAATAGAATAAGTTGCAAAAACATCCTAAGCATTTATCCGTTTTCTTTCTAAATTTGAGCGCCTAAACACCCGGAACTAAAAACAAAGAGAGGGGGAAAAAAAAGTTCGTTTTTAACTCCACAGGATCATTTAACCATTGATAAAAATAAATAAAATAAAAAGCAAAAGAAAACAAAATGTAGCATGACAAAATAATCGATATACATACATGTATATAAAACGCACACCAAATATCTCATTGGAAAAACAATTTAGGATTCAACCAAGGTAACTGTTGTCTACAGCCGGGTTCATCACCGTCAAAACACTCCTTAGTCATCACGTAACCCAACCGTGTGTATCACGCAAAATCTAGAATTTTTTTTCTCGTTCTGAAAAACATCAAAGCTGTTGCACATCAAAACGTGTACCACGCAACGTACTAACTAACAGTTGGGAAAACAAAGACATTCATTGCATGGGTTCATATGATAACCGGGAATCAAAAGAAAATGCGACGCCAGTAGATACTAGTCCCTGGCAATCTCAATTCTTTTCCCCCAACCGGTTACTAAATCTCCAAAAGAAATTGATAACTAAAGAGATACACCCCCGGTTGCACCTATTCAGTATTCAGGGTACCACTTTTATTTTAACATGCTTAATCAAAGCCATAAGTAATCCTAATGAAAATAGCTAATCCTTCACCATCAACCTATTACTGCATTTGATTCATATAATAATAGTTATCCGTAGGACTGCTATTACCATAATATAAGGAATTACAATTCTTTTATGAAACCGAAATAACTATTCCTTAATCTTTATGACTATATTTCCATATTTATCCATAAGCCTCAAGCTAATAAAGGCACATCTGTACTGTTAGATATTACCTAATCCATCGCTAATATCATTTTAAGTCAAGGTTATTACTAAACAATTCGGCAATCGAAACAAACAAAACCGAATCCAACCGGCACGCAAAACAACATTCTTTTATATTTCTATTCAATACATAATTTGATTAATACAGGCTAAGCCATATTTTTGGTAATGTTACATCTTTTTGGTAATGTCAGAAAAAACCATATTTCTTATTAGAGAATAAAATATACGTTAATACATTTTTTTTTTTTTTTCATTCTAGTTTAACACAATTCACCTTTCTTCTTTTTGTCGTCTCTCATCTCACACTCAACCTCCACAATACACTCTTTTTGTTTCCTCGCCTCCTCCCCATTATTATGATATGGTTCTACATGGTTTTAATTTATACCTAATGTTACATTTTTTTTTTTTTTCAATTATAATGAAAGAAAGATTCAAGCACTAGTTTATCCCAATGAGAGATCAAAGACAATCTTGATAAGTAATGTTCCTAATTTGTTCTAAATTCATTTGTACATCACTAATCGGTTCAAAACTTCAATGACTAAAGGTATTATCATCTAAATCAAGATGCTTTTTAAAGTGATTCAAACAACCTTGAACACAACGTGGTACAATCCATTAAGGGTTCAAACTAACCCATTTCAAATGAAGTTTGTTTCGATTCAACACATGAACCCCTACTTTAAATGCAATCAAATAAAGTAATAGCAATTATTTTTTTATTCTACTCCACTACTTTATTCAAATCTATAGATCAAATGACCTTCAGTACTTTGAAGATCCTTGGGTTTATATATGGAAATTGAACTATATGCAGGTCCCATTGTTCCTATGTGTCCAAAAATTTATGGATGATACAATGCTCTGCAAGTAGGCATCAAACATTATGCAGAGGAAGGCTTATCCTGCATAGCTGGAAGAACTTGCTACATTTGTGTCTACCCCGACACAACCACAAAGTTGTATTACATCACATAAACATCGACTTAGAACAGTATATGTTACAACGCAATAGCAAAAATGTCACGGCTGTGGATTTTCCACCCAAAACATAGACAATGGTACAAGTAAAACCAGTTATCGAACATTTTCTGTGAGTTTGCAAATATATGTAATTAAGCATGAGAAACTGCAAAATGAATAAAAGAATTACATGGGAACCGCACGGGCCTTGTACATGCAAATGTATGCCATATGCCAATCACCTGAATAAATGCCATAACCAAAAAAAAAAAAAAAAAAAAAAAATGAAAATTAATCATACTGGAAGACTACAGTGGAAGATTATACTGTCCAGTGGCATCTCAACAGAATCCAATTTTGGTTTCTCTACCTCACACTTGTTTAAATTTCTGTTCGTTGCTTGCTACTTAATGCATGTTGATATATTCCTCAAATTTTATAATCTAAATTTCTTAAATAAACCCAATCACTTGGTGGGATAATAGGGAGACTGGGCTTTATAGAATGATGGAGAACCGTACCTCCTCCAGAAAGTTTCGTGATATCTTCCTCCCGTTGTGGAATAGGATTATCGTCATCATACTCAATCCATTTTCCTACGTTAGTCATTAATAGTTGTCGGTATGAGTTATAACTACAAAGAAACCTAACAGAAAGACCAGCAGAATGTGCCAAGAGACAAACCACTTTCTTGCTTCACCCAGGCAACATAATGCCCAGAATCAGCACTCCTTCCTTTGTGGGTTAATACAGCAACCAAATCATAAATCCCAGTCAACTGAGTTTCGTGACCTGGGAAATTTCAGGACAGACGAGGAATACAGAAGAGGAGGGTCAATTTTGCTCTGATAAATACAAATGTAGATTCAATCCCAGAGCAGCTTGAAAAAACACATGATGAATATCAAGTAGACAGTTTCAAAAATCACTCCAGAGAAATAAGCGAGGAATACCTTCCTGAGAAGCAGCTCCAGATGCTTCTCCATTAGGATTTGATGAGCCCTATTCAACAAGGAAGAATTACAAAACTATGAAAAAACATGCAACAAATATATAAAGATATAGAGTAAATTGCAAAATACAACCCCTTATATTTGTTTCATGTGAGCTTATTCTCCTCAATTTCAAAAACAGGGTGCCAAGTGCATATAAAACAAATACAAGGGAGTAATCTTCAATTTACCCAAACATTTATATGCACATCAAAATGAAATATGGATCACCTCAGCATCAGTCATCTTCACATCATTGTCCTTTGACACAGAGTTCTTCTCAGCTGCTTTTAAACCAAGTTTTTTACCTTCCTCATCCCTAAGCTTCTGGTGATGGTGGATAGGAAGTCATCCAATTTTACCCCTTAAAGAGAGAGACAAAAATAGAGAGGAGGGATGCAGAATACGAATAGGTAAAAGATCCTAGTGAAGAAAATGAAACCTGGCGGGGTGCCTCCAGCTTTTTGCGTAAATCATCAGAACAGAAGTCATAAACATCCAGCTCCAATGGATAATCAACTTTCTGAAAGTCAATTTATAAACATCATCTTTGCTTGAGTATTCAATGTGAAGAAAAACACCCACAAACAAGCCTAAACAAGTTCAATAAGAACAAATTGAACAGCATACAATGATAAACGAAGTCTGCGAGCTCTCATGTGAACCAAATAATGAAGATTTGATGTCCTTTGAAGATATAAACAAAAATAATCACCTCTATAGGTGATCTAATGTGGAGGAAACGTTACAGAGACCAAAAACCAACAAAACAATGAATTTTCCGAAAAGCACAAAAGGAAATCAGAGCATCCTCCTCCCCAAGGTAACAAAATCTTACTCGCAAAATCTTGGCCTTCTGATTTGACTCCCTCTTCCAAAAAAAACGAACAAACTGAATTGTCAAGTACCTAAAGGAGCACAGAATCATTATGATTTCATTGAGAGTGATGGCATAAAGCAGTGAAGAGCAATCTACAAAAAATAAGTTAAATCAAACCGCTAAATGTGAGGCCTCTGTAGTAAACCATGATAGTAACTTCAATTACCTAGGCAAGCCATTTATACGAGATTCCTTCACATATATAGCACTCCGACCCAAGGATGGAGAAGCTTTCTCCAATTCTGATTTTAACCCCTGCATGAAGAGTATCATGTAAGAATTTCCAAGTATTATGTCTGCAGTTCGACTGCAATTACCTGGGCAAGCCATTAGCATGAGATATCCTTTGCTACACCATATACCTACTAAATAACTGGAAAATGTTAACGCATACTTCCCTGCACTTGTTAAGATGCCAACTAAAGAAAATTTTCGCCTTTCTATATACATCTTCTTTATACATGCTTTTCTACAATGTGTCTAATCAGTTTTGGAAAATATGAAAAGATTTCTACATAAATAGCCAAGGTTTAACAATGGCCATTTATCCCAGCACAGCAAACAAAATGATGGTGCATAAAAATTCATAAACCACCACCGAAACCAGCATCCGTAGTGTGCCCCAGGAGCAGAGACAATATTTACATGGAAGCAGCAATTGTCAAACAGTGCAACAAGAAAAAGCTTATTAAGTACTAATGGAGCAATTCACTTAGCGAAGTTTCTCACATGCATTTATTAGGCTGATGATCTTGATGTGTAACAAGATCATTTTTTATCTCAGTTCTTGAATCTCTACCTTGTTTCTTTCCCTCTGTTCTTGCCTGGTTCACTTCCTCTCACATGATCTCACTTCTCTTGTGCTCACAAAGAAATTTTCAAGCAGGACATATTGTTGGCAGTATAAACAGAATGTATAGTAAATCAAAGGAAGAGAACCTCCATAGGCAAATTGTCTTAATCGATAAGCCAGATATCTCAACATTGATTGAGATAAAAACTTTTACATCAACAATTCTAATAATCACATATCATCAATATATATACATACAGACATATAGGTTGAGAACTATTATTACTTACATGTCTTAATCCTTCATGCAAATGGTTAACCTCCTGTGATATGTGGCATTTAAGTGAATAAACTGATTCTGACTCAGAGCTCTCTTCACCACTTTCCTGGCAATGCATTCTAGGTCCAAACCATAAAATGGATACAGTCACTTACCGCATTCAGTTAGAAACCACTCCTAACAGTTAAAAAGTATGCTACCTGCTAACAAGTTCGATTCCAAAGAGTGCTCTAACAGTATCAAGATTTTCGCTGCAACAAGATCAGACTGAGAGTTGTTAAAAGTAAACATTTAAGGGAAAGATTGGAAGGCAGCATTACCAACCAGAATTTAACATAAGTGCTGGAGTCACCTATAATTTTCATCCATGGCATCTAAATAACCAACAAGCGCCATCGTAGCACCGGTTAATATTTTCCATAAAAAGTAAGAAGATATTAATACTGATCTTCTTTATTGATATGTCACCTTTTCCATGAAGAAAAAAATTCAAACATTTTATTTATAGTTAAATACCCAAAAAATTTCAATTTACTTCAGGTAGCACGTCTCAAATAATAAATATATAAAATTGCATACACTTCTACGATCTTATTAACATGGTGCTTTTATCCTTCTTATCTTTTCAGAGTGATTATTATCAAGTCAATCCCCTAATTCTGCTCAGGCGACATGAAGACCAGTAAAAGGATCAGCATTACATAATCATGAAGCTACAGACTGAAGCTGTAAAACTTCATCTATGGCAATGAAAAATATCAACACCAATCAACAAGACAAATGGGACAAATCCCAATAACCTACTTCGTACTCGGTGATCCAAGTGTTTGGGATAAAGTGTATAGGAGTTGAGTCCAGCATTCCTCAGCATCCTGTAAATTTAAAGCATATATTTGACAATCATCACAATGACAAAGTAAAAAAAAGCTCCAAGTTAATTATCCCTCCCCCCACCCACCCCAACAAACAAACAAACAACAAAAAAAAAGGTCCAAGTTGGTATGATATTAAGGAACCTGTTGCATGAAGACACCATTGTGTAACTGCCCAAACTGTGGATACTTTTTCCGCAACAACTGCAACACGGTAGACAGGATGGTCTTCAGCACAAAAAACATAAAAAGAAAGCAACTTATTTTCCATTAGATTAGTCATGGGGCCCAGACTCCAAAAACGAAGTATCCTACGAGACCTGACTACAAGTATGTCCACCTTCCTCTGCATAGATAGCCCAAAAAGTAAAGTTTGTAGGATTTAAACTTAATACCACATAGGAGTTCCTATGCCTTGACCACTATGCAAACCTTGGTTCTGAAGCAAATTATCATTGAAGATCCTTCCCCAATGAACCAGTACATCACTTCAGCTTATATCTAGCATAGCGTAAACCAAATTAATTTAACATGTGCCTGGGGGGTAGCTAGTCCTATCCTGACCATGTACAGCATTCTAGAGGGAAGCATGAAAGTCAGACTGTAATTGTGCAAACCACAAATTGCTCGAGAGGGGAAGCTGTTCGTGCAGAGGGGAATTCAGCCTCCACTGCCCTAGGATCATAAACTCAAACCTAGAAAGCAGGACTAATAACACAAGTGAAAGGCTTGTTGCACACAGATCAATTCCAAGATAAGTGCTCACATCATATGTATTGATAATATCAATTGACACCTTCTTGAGTTCTACATGCAAAATCAAAGCTGAACAGAATGATAGCCGCAACAATAGCATCTTATTTCCAAAGTTAGGATGTAATTAACAAAAGATATGACCAATAAAGAAGCACACCATCCAAAATTGCATTGGTGCAACTGGCTTGGCAGTCTTGTCTAGCTCAGTAAACAAATCACGTGTTGCAACAGTCAGCATGTGAGATGAATGATCCAAATCATTCCTCCTTCCAGAATGCGGATACCTAGATGAGGAAAAAGAAAGCAGTAATACCAAATTAAAGATGTTACATGCTGGAGCATCTTTTAAGGTATTTTTGCAGGCTGAAAAGACTAACTCTAGCAAAGCAGATTTCAGCTCGGGAACGGAATGCAGGCATTGTATGGTTGAATTCATGTAGCAAGTGTTTCCCAGGTTGAACAAACCAGCACTGTGTCCCTATGACAATGGGAGACAGCAACACAATCAAAATGCAAATCAGCAAGATGAAACCCATAATATCAAGCTTTCTCCTTAAACTCCAAGATAAAACTTTGACAAGAAAAAAGCACATACCATCCATCTACTATCCTCATGAAAATGAAAAAAGCCAATTTAAGCAGAGATACAAGGCAATGCTACATTTACAAAGGTCCCAAATAAAATTACAAGAATAATAGGTGCCTTTTTCTAATTTTGGACTCACTAGATCTGTAGGTAAGCTAAAAAAGGAACAGACTTTCAAAGGGACTTCCTCACAGATAGATGATTTTATATTAAAAGACTCAACTCATTAAATTTTTTTAATAACTTACTCAATAAATTAATTAACTTGGACCTCCTAAGAATAAGAGAAAAGGAATTGGTGAAAATGAAACCCATAACACTAGTAGCTAAAATGAGTCAAATTTAGCACCTCCAGTTAGCAGCAGCACTCAAAGCCTGACCAATGAGGTTAATTAATGATAATATAACCAACACTGTATTTTCATACATATTATCAGAAATTTTCATTTTGGGAAATAAATTATGAGCAATTAAAATGCTTTGATCTTCCTGAATTTTTTTCCAGGCCTTCCCAACAACATACGATAATTAACAGGAGAAATCTTTCCACTGAAATTACCTTATCATTTAAAATATATTGAAATCTTTTTTTTTTTTCTGGGGTGGGTGGGTGTGGGGTGTAGGGGTTGGTTGGTAATGTCAGATTTTTTTGTGATTTTCATTAATATAGAAAGAAAAGGGTAAAAAACCCTCCACACAAAAACACTACTAGACCTAAGATACCAATGTAGAAGATACATTGGAATCTTCTTACACCGAAACCCTAAATTCCATATCCCATTTGGCCAGGATCAGCGAGATTCATCTTCAATATCTAAGCCATTCACCCTAATGATTTGCACTCAAGAACCATTTTATTTATTATATTAGTATGAACTTCAACGATTTCAAGATTTTATATAATAAATGAGAGTGAAAGAACAGAAGGGGAAGCATTGAGAAAGTTAAGTAACTGTAAGTCAAATGGTATTCTTTACCATCTAATCCATATATATAAATATTTTCAAGTAAGGTCCTCCTCACATGTATACTGCCTCTCTGCTTGCATTTATCTAAAATAATACAAATAAACAATAGCTATGAAATGTGCATAATGAGTCCTGTTAGCTACTCATTTATGTAAGGAAAAACAGTGAAGAGTCCGTTCCACATAGCATGTATATAGTCTCCGCAATGCAACTTTAGGGCCATCCTCAACCTATGAAGCGTGGATCAAAAAGTTGTGCACTCAATGAGGCTACTAATACTTTATCACTGCCTTAGGCAAGAACTTACTACGGCAACAGCTTGTTCTTCTTCTGGAAGATCCTCAACAAAGACCGGACCCTTGTCTGGTGCCTTCACAATCTCATCTGCAGTTCCCATCATCATCAATTTTTGTCCCTGTAAAACATTAAAATAATTTTATATTGGGCTAAGCACAATGCTTTCATAAGGGAATTAATAATGATGATAATAAGAACCATCATAGGGGACAGATACTTTGGAAATGATGCCGATGAACTCACCAAAAATGCTGCATAAATGAGCATTTCCTCATCTCAGTATAGGAGGGGAATATAAAAATTAGAGAATTAGGGTGAAAGGATTAAAAAATTCCACAGCCGAGGTTTCAAAATCTACACACTACCCAAAAGAATATTTACTAGCAGCATTGACAATTTTAATGCTATCATGCCCATTCACCAGGGAAAGTGTTCATGTTGTCTTCCAACCTCATTTTTACACAAAAAAGAACAAGAAGAGGCAAATACCCCTCCAAAATCTAGGGGAAAAATTTTTGTTTGAATACAAAAACTAAATGAAGAAGCTATCCAAATCCATATCTTTCATTTAGCTAGTTGATCAATGAAAGCACAACATGTCTGATACCCTTCTCCTTTCTAATTTGAACTCCACTGATCAGCAGAAGAACCAGGTCAAAACAATATCAACACCATCTACAGACTACAAATGAACTGAACTACAGTTTTATTTTTTTAGGGTGAAGGGGAGGAGGGGACTATAGAATTGTACCTCTTTGACTCCTACTGTTTTCCAGTCTGCATCATCCTGTTTTAAATCAGAATGATAATCGGTTACAAATGCTGCACTTTGAATTTTTAAATAAGGGCAAGACAGTTTGATTCCAAGAAACAATCTGAGAAGAGGTGAAGAGCATCAAGATGCAGTTCTCAAGATGGACACAAAAAAATCACTACAATAGAAAAACCATCTGAATACCTTTAATAAACCCCCCTTGACCATGATCTTCTGTCTTTCAGGAGGGACACCCGTAAGATCAAACAGCTGGCATTTGAAAAGATAAGGAGGTTGGTTGGTGTCGATTTCTACATTGGGGAAAACCTCTTTTTGCCATTTCACAGTAACTGGACAAAGTGATATACCAAAGGTAAGCAGAGAGAACAGAGAAAATACTATTAAAACAGAACTAACCCTTTGCTTTTGCTAGAATGAACACTTAAACACTATTACACCCTGCCTAACTTAAGGATTATTCATTCCTAACAAGTGTGCATTTGCAATACAAAAACAACATTACAGTTAACTGAACTTCAACTACTAGAGCTAACCAATTGTAAAGAGCATTCAGCATACAAAGTGCTACAACTTTTTTAGATTGGACTTTATTCTTGACATGTTTCCCACCAGATTCTCCACAACATTAAGCATATATATGCATCTTATGGACCCTAATCATGCATCCATCAGTATCACACCCTAATCATGCATCCATTAGTATTACACGATTCCAACTGAGAATCATATATTTATATTTTTGTCGGAGATTCTGACTACTGGACCATTGCCTAATTGTCTGCATCCTGTAAATGATTTTAGCTAGGGATCCAATTTATTTTCACTTTGAACACTTGTGTCAGAGAGTGGAGTGTTCCCATTCTATCTTTACCCATTTTAGAAACTGCCAATTAGAATCAGATGATGTGCTAATGCAGCATGGACCTATGGATGAGTTAAAATTTTTATAATGCACAATCGTAGGATGATATTGGTTAAATTAGAGTTTACCCATAATTTCTAAAAACCTCGCCTATCATCAGTCACACTCTTATTGGCTTCTTTTTTTTCTTTTTTTTTTGGGGTAAGTCAATTAAATTTATATATAAAGATAAAGAATGCATAGGTAAAATGTGGAGCGATCCATTACTCCCCATTGATTGAGCTTATCAAGAGTATAAAGTTTGTTGTTCCAAGCAAGCCAAAGGATGAAAGAGTGCATGGGCAGCAACTTCCTGCTCTACACTAGATTGGCCCAGGAGACTTTGTTGGTGTTTGATCTTAAACTATTAAAGGAGCACTTGATGGAGAAAGTGCCCGAAGAAGAAGGCACCCAAGATGGTGCATCCATGGCCAAAGGGTTGGGAAGAAAAGAACTTGGTATGTTGACATTTTCCCAAATTTCTCCCATAAGAAGGACCCAAGTGGCTCCATCCATGATTGAGCAGAGTTTAGCATTAAGAGAGAGACCCGAATCTGCTATTTATTTGCTATGAAGAGACATATCCAAGGAATCCGTTGATAAACAAAACTCTGACCATAGGGATATAGAGAGACCATTTCCCAATTGCCACTTCATCTAAGGTCACACAATGTCACAAAGCTTGAATAATTTCCTCTAAGACCAAGAGCAAATAAATGGGCATTGTATTTTCCAAAAACTATTACTCTTGAGCAGGTTAGAATGAACAAAATTTACCCATAAGAAAGATTGATTAAATGCAAGGAGGTTCCAAATATGGTTAAGTTAAGTCAACTTTGTTCCAAACCTCTAAGTTGAGTAGGCCAAGACTACCTTCATTCTTGGGCTGACAAATAAGCTCCAATTTTACTTTTGCCTTTGTGTGGATATTAGGATTTCCAGTCTGAAGAAAATTTCACATGAGTTATTCCACTTTCTTTATCACCTTTTTGGGAAGGATAAAAATGGAGGCCCATAACACCTACATGGAGAAGATAATTGATTTGAAGAGTTATAGCCTTCTTGCATCTAATAAAAACTTGCGAGTCCAAGATTCAAGCCAAGATGATATCTTGGAAATAAGTATGTCACAATCAACCACTCTTAATTTGGAGGAAATCAAAGGAACTCCCAAATATCTAATTAGGAGATTTCCTTCCTTGAAGCCCAAAGAATGTATATTGATATTTGGAACAACATGACAAAAGAAAATATAACTCCTAAGAGTATTTGCCATTAGGACAGAAAGGTCTCAAAATTTATATAGCGCTTCCTTGACTAAGTTCGTAGAATGCATGTCACCCTCGCAGAATATCATCAAATCATCTACAAAACTAAGGTGGGTGTTCCGGTCTCTACTACACCTCCAATGGAAAGAAAATCTAGGAGAATTAGCTACATTCCGAAGGATGCCTGAACGAGTTTCCATGACAAGTACAAAAAGGTAAGGCGATATGGAGTCCCCTTGCTTAAGCCCTCTTGAGCTCAAGAAAAAACCAATAAGTTCTCCATTGATACTCATGGAAAATTTAGGAGGAAAAACATTAGTGAACCAATCTACAATAGTGTAGAGGGAATCCCATGTGCAAAAGGACAACCTCTAAACAGGACCAATCAAGAGTGTCATAAGCCTTAGAAATATCAACTTTAAGGGCACCTCGAGGAGATCCCTTATTAATGTGGGAGCCATAAACCGATTCTTGAGCTATAAAAGTATTATTTGAAATGTCTTCCCAGAATAAATGTCAATTATTCCATACTAACCAAATGGTGTAAAACAACTTAAGTCTGGATGCCGGGAGCTTAGAAATGGCTTTGTAAATGATGTTACAGCATGAGATAGGTCTAAAATCAACCATCCTTAAGGGATTCGGAACCTTCGAGACAAGGGCGATGATGTACTGTTCAATTCCTTGAGCAGGTGACTAGATGAAAAGAATTCCCTCACTGCTAAAGTGATATCCTTACCACATATAGGCCAAGCTATCTTAAAAAATTTTACTGAAAACCCCTTAGGCCTTGGCGCTTTGTTATTCGCTTGGGAAAAGAAAGCATGTTTGATCTCATCATCAGACAAAGGAGCCTCAAGGAGGGAAACTTGCCACTCTCACATCACTATAAGATTAACCATGCTATAAGGGAGCCTATGGCCAAGG
Source organism: Lumnitzera littorea (assembly GCA_024138015.1). Classification (NCBI taxonomy): domain Eukaryota; kingdom Viridiplantae; phylum Streptophyta; class Magnoliopsida; order Myrtales; family Combretaceae; genus Lumnitzera; species Lumnitzera littorea. Next base: position 9,176,227 of record JAMXBB010000010.1, on the reverse strand, counting down.
AAGAAGCCCACCAGCATGTCCTCCCATAACTTTGCTCCATTCATAGCGATCTCAAGAGGTGCTCAATTCATGACAAAGGAGGGAAGAACTATAGAGGAAAATTAGGAGTTGAAGGGGCATTAGATGTGCAGCCAGCTGACCACAAGCTTTAACAAAAGACTTAGTTTTAGGAGCGAAGTAAAACCATTGGTTCTGGTTCTCAACATTGTCAACTAGCTTGTTCACCTCTCCCTAGGTAGTTTTTCCAAGGGTGGAGACATTATCACTGCTAAGGAATCTTTCTTAGGCATTGGATGCTGAGACAAGTTTGGAGCCAACCTAGAAGAGACCGACACTTTACCACTCTTTTGAGCACACTACCCTAACATTTCCCCAAGGGCGGAAGATAGAGGGGCCTCAGAAGCAGGCTTTACTGCAAGTTCACTAGAAGAAGCAAAATTGACAAGAGAGCCTTGACCCACTTTACCCGACTTATCACCCTAGTTAGGAGCTAAACCCACAGTAGGATGGTTGCCGAAAAGATGAGGGAGACCCGAGGGGGAGGGGGGGGGGGCTTGAACAAGTGGGTCAACTAGGAGAGTTGTTTGATTGACATGGTGGGATAGAGACAAACAAAGGGAAGAAACAAGGGAGAGAGACAAAGGAGAGATTTAAGGGGTAGGGAGGGGAGGAGTGGAGGGAAGGAACGAGGTAGGGGTTTTAGGGTTTCTAAACGGGTGGGGAAAGAGATGAAGAAGAAAGAGAGAGAGGGGACGAAACAAGGGTGGTGGGGACGATCGTGATTTAGGGTTTCAAGTCAAGGAAAGGTTACAACAAGAGAGAAGAAGAAATAGGAAGAGAAGGGAGGAGAAGAGAAACAAGGGAAGAAGAGAGGGCAAGAAGGTAGAGAAGGCCTAGGGATGAGGATAAGATGAGAGGGGAGGAGAGGGCAGAGAAGACGAGAGGAATTTCTCTTGCTAAATTTTTAGACAGAGGAAAAAACTTTGTTGTATTCTCCTAATTATAATACTCGCATTAGCTTTTTCTAGCATCAAGTTTAAAAAGATGATCAATGTAGCACCAACATTGTGATGTTTGCTTCGAATCAATAATGACATCCGTGGGTATGTCAACTAAGTGTCACGTAGCAATCATAAACAGAGGATTATAATGGCATGACCTACTTGAAGCATACAATAAATCACCAATCTTTCAATGGACGCACTTAAAGTATCAATGACCTATTTGAATGTTACCACTCAGCATCATATCCCTTGGTGTAATTATCCCACAGCTTATTCCCCAATTCCTATAAATATAAAATCACAACTTGGATCAAACCATCAAAAGGAAGCGGACCTTCTTGGCATTAATGTACAATTTAAAGAGGCAATGAAGCAGAGGAAAATGAACGGAAACCAAATACATCACATGCTGCCCAGCTCACTCCACCAAAAAATGTTCCAAGGAGAAACTGCCAACGCCTAAAAATCAGCTTGTCCAATGCAAAATAATGCTACATATCATTTTGGAAATCAGAACCAAAAACATCACTCCCCTCTATAATTAAGCCTTACATTCAAAACAGGATACACCACTGGGCACCTCTTCTTCCTATTTTGGAAGCTCAAGGATAAAACAACGAACAATTTTCCATGAGCTACCTGTTAGCTTGGCTATTCACAATCAAGTATATACTAAAACCCTTTAATAACTCAGAATTGTTGGAGCAGTGCCACAATATGGAGGCAGCTTTTAAGCTTACAAAGAGCAACTCCAGAATATTTCATGCCTGGTATAGTGCTATTATAAGGAGGAATATTACCCCAGTGATTTGGGACAGTAGTGACAGCAGTATAAAAAGCCAAGGTAATAAGCCCAATGAACCACCTGTTAGCTTGGCTACTCATGATCAAGTATACACTAAAACCCCTCTAATACCTCAGAATCGTCCATTAGCTATACTAAACCTATCTTATTCAACCCAAAGTATTGGTCCAGTGGTGAGGGCACAGACATTCTCATGGCATGAGAACTTAGATTCAAATCCCACTGACAACACTTCGTGCACAACCTGCACAGCACGAGCTGTAATAAACCGGTGCATTGGGTTTAGTGTTCAAGTGTCTAGAGATAGCCTGTCATGTGCCAGTCAACTCATCTTATTCAAACCGAAGCACCAGCGCGCACACAATCAAATTTTGAGAGATTCATGTGCAAAGAATGATATAAAACCCTAATAAACCCAAACATCAAAACCAATACCAGAAATCAATCAACAATTCAGTGAAATGAAACTCGTAAAAACCCCACATGCTCGTATAATCAGATATGTGAAACAGATAAAACCCTAAGAGAAAGTTCGTGACTCGTTGAAATAAGTTCAAACGGTTAATTAGATGTATAAATGTATTTGAAATAAAGAGATTTTAGAGAGAGAGTTGAAGGTCCGGTTACCTTTAAGCATGTTTGAAGAGAAATGGATAGAGAGACGGACCGAGAGGAAGTGGAAGAGAAAACGGAAGAAAAGAGGAGACGTATACGGGAAAGCTTGAGGGAAGGGCAAGGGCGTAAGATTAATTTTTCGTTTGAGCTGCTCCAGGTGCGGTCTTCTATATAAAAGGAAAGAGAAAGAGAGGGTGTGACACGGAGAGTTTTATAGGAATAAAATGTATTTTTCAAAATAATATTATGAAACTCTTTTGGGAAAATTTTATCAATACAATATTATTTTTTTTAATTGAATAGATTTTATCATTAAAGGTACATATATTATATGTGCTTTCAATATTTTGAAATATATCCAAATTTGCATGACTAGATGTCATTCTCAACCCTATCAATTTTTTTAAAACACAGAGAAAATACATAGTTGAAGTATTGAATCTTTTTTTAACATGAGTATACATCTAAAATAGATAATAATCCATAACTTGTAGTTATAGTTTTTTTTTTTTGTAATTGTAATAATAATTGATATTATGCATTTTTTTTAGAAAAAAATTTGTTATTATATTACGTATATTTCATAGTCATAAATATATCATAAGTTATGTAAATTATTAACATTTTATGAAAACTTATTATATTTTGTCTAAATTAAGGTATTTTTTATATTTTGGTAAATAAGTTATACGAATGTGAGTATGAAAATCTTAGAATATAAGTAAAAATTGTTATGTATGTACATATATGTATATATATTTATGTTTGTAATATGTTGAGTCGAATTAATAAGTTAAAGTTAGATAGTACAAGATACAACTCAATGAGATAACTTCATGCATTTTGTAAAGTTATCACTCAATATATAGATGAAGTTTTTAATATCATCTAAATACTCAGTTCATCGTAGCATTACTAGCTTGGAAATGGTAAATTACGTGAAAGTTATTATCTGTACAAAGTTATCACTCGATATATAGACGAAGTTTTTAATATCATCTAAATACTCAGTTCATCGTAGCATTACTAGCTTGGAAATGGTAAATTACGTGAAAGTTATCATCTGTACAAATAGAAATATTGTAATGGGTAACTAGGGGGCAAAGTATAATAGGGAGCCTGTTAAGAAGTTGAAGATTAAGAAGGATTCGAACTTCTCTTATTTCAGTTGGAGAATTTGTTAATACACCGGAGTTAACCCGAGTGGTGTCGAACTCGTGTACAAGTATCACTTTTTTTCCATGATACTAAAGTTGCCTATAAGTTGATGCACATTAGAAACAATAAAGATGTTAAGAATTTCATTTAGATGATCAAGTCTTTTGGGGAATAGAGTATTTAGGAAGTGTACATAAGGTACATTGGGAAATCAAGTGCCTAAGACGAGTATGAAATATATGGGCCAGACAATCCAACCCTTCCGAATCCCAATGTGCATTTAATAATGACCACTACAAAGTAAGTAAACAAACATGGATCTATTAAATGAACCATACATGGATTTCTATGAATACGAGCACAAGAATATTATACAAGAGTAACTTAACGAAGCATTGGGTCCCATTATCAAACACAAAGAGTTTTATGATTTGTATGTAAAGAAAATACACATGAACATAAATATCAATAATGATGAGTAGGATAAGGCAATGGGGATGGCGATGATGATGATGTTAGCCTCGAAAATAACCATGCTAAGGATTTAGGAGAGCCCTAAGTAAGACCATATGTTGTTGAGAGCAGCATGCTAGTACGGCCATTTCTCAAAGATGGCCTAAGCAAGCCCCATTGTCGCACTGGTGAAGTATTGTCTAATAGGCAGTTTCAAGACTTTTCGCAAATAAATGAACCGATGGACAGGCTTATGAGAGATCTCGCTCCATTTTACAACGGCCAGTAAAATGGCAACAACTACATAACATTTGAGAGAGATGTTAATAAAATATACAGCAACATTAGCAGTTCCAATGACTTAAGTGTCAATATGCTTTTCAACACGAAAAAGGATCTCATAGATGCGGTGAAGTCATTCCACCTAAAAAACTATTGTGATTTTCATGTGGACATTTCAAAATCGACCATATACACAGTCTGCTGTAACAAGAAAGAATAGGATTGTAAGTGGAGGCTATAGGCTTGTTTGAAGAAAGTAAAGAGTTTTTTTAAAATAACAATTATAGAAGGTCTGCACACTTATGTTAACTCGATAATGAACCAAGATCATCCTCAACTCGACAGCAACATAATGGCTAGGCTCTTCATCAATAGTATACAGAAAAACCTTAATGTTAAAATATCTGATCTTGCAGTTAACATGCAAAATATATACAAATATACAGTAAGTAATATAAGAGTTTTTAAGGCCAAGAATAAGGCTTTAAGATAGTATACGGTAACTAGAAGAAATTGTATAATGAGTTGCTAATACTATTAAATCCAATGAAGTTGAGCAATCCAGGAACACAACTGGATTGAAGCTAAAGTAGTTTGCCAAAGCAAGGTAAGTCCCAGTTTAAGTGAGTTTTCTGAACATTCGGGCCGTATGTAGAAGCCTTCAAATACTGTCGACCCATTGTATATGTCGATGGCACATTCTTACACAGAAAATATAGGCATAAGTTGTTGATAACTTGCAGCATAGATAAAAACAATTCAATAGTTCAATTAGCCTTTAATCTTATTGACACAGAATCAGCAGAAACCTAAGGGTGGTTCCTACAAAAGCTTAAAGTGCATGTAATCAACCAGAAGGGGGAAACCTTATGTCTTATATCCAATAGAGCATCCGGTATTAATTCCATAGACAAAGAACCATCAATAGGTTAGTAGCTACGGTTTACAATTTAGAGATACCGTCTGCGACATATTACTAATAACTTCAACACAATTCACAAAAATCAATTGTGTAAGAAACTTATATGGTTTGTAGGTGTTTAGGCATAGGAAAGAAAATTCAAATGTTTCATAAAGTAATTGGCACATGCTAAGGAGAACACTCCCACGTGGTTCGATAATATTGATTTGGACAGATGGACGCTTGCATATGATGGATATTGTAGATACCTAATTTTTGCCCCCTTTACTTGTTTTTTTATTTATTTCATTTTTATTATCTTTTTTTCTTTTCTCAGTAGGCCCTAAATTAGAAAAAAAAAATCAAAAATAGGGAATTAAAGAAAACCCAAAAAAATCAAGAAATTTAGAAAAAATAAGAATCATGGAAAAAGACAAAAAATTTCAATAACAAGAAAAAGCACAAAAAAATAAATTTAAAAAAGAAACCCTAAAAAGATAAAAAAATTAGAAAATGAAGTTTAAAAGTTTAGAAATTTGAAAAATTACAAAAAAGTAGAAAAATTAAATTTAAATAAAGATTTTTAAAAATAACATGTTATTAAGATAGATTTTAATTTTAGTTTAAAAGTTGGGTCATTGAACTTGGGCTTTGATTTAAATTTAGCTCAAGCTGACCGAAAAGATACAGGCCAACTATGGACATAACATTTGCATTAAGCATGAGGTTTTGGGTTTAAAACTTAGCAAAGGCAAGAAGGCCTTTTTTTTTTTATTTTTTGTTTTCAATCACATCAGGAACTACCATGTGTCAGGATCTGATTGCGTTATGTCCTGACACGTGACACACTTGAATTTGACAGCCCTGCTAACGTGGAGCCACATGGCATCCGCGTGGTGTACCACGTCAATTGCTACATGTCACGAATGACACATAGCATGTCAAGATTGGACAGTACGGCTAACGTAGCACCACATTAGCACTACATCAGCCCCTTTTTACCTCCCCTTCCTTCCTTTTCCCTTCGTTTTCTTCTCTTTCCCTCACTTTCCCCAAATTTTCTCCCCCTTTCTCGACTTAAGAACACCCAACCCCTTCACTTTAGCTTCAATTTCCATACAAATTCTGCATGCACTCACTAGTTTCTCGCTTTAATCCTGTTAAGCACATAACCTACTATGAATCGGACCTACTAACTAGTCCAAATTCGGTAAAAAACGAATTTAAGTCGAACTCTTAAGTTAGAAAAAAATTGAAATCTCGACATTTACATTCAAAATCAAATCCAAGCTTTCTATGTTTTCTAGGAACAATTTAAGTATAAAATGGTGTTGAGGGATCTCACACAATCATACACAGCCACTCATGAGCAGCTAATTCACTTACAACTACTCTCTCTCTCTTACTTTCTCTCTCTACACACACCGAACACTCCTTCTCTCTTCGGCTCTCTCTCTTTAGCTACCTTCGAGGAACACTACTACCTTAATCACAACCCTTACATTCCTAGCTTTCAAATAGTACCAGACACAACCACCACCGCATCTCGTAGTAACTCAACCAAACACTGTCCATCAAACCCTAGCTACTACCCCTCTTTTTCCTTGAACCACCACCCTCAGTTGTCTTCGACCCAAACTAGCCACACAACTAAACTCCCCACTCTCCAAAACCCCTACCTCAACTGACTAATCATACCCAATAAACTCCGTATGGCCAAATCACCACCGCTACCCATGGCCAACATCCGAAAACCACCAACTCGAACTCCATTGGTCTTGACACTTCGCCAACCCCCCATAAATCCAATAAGATACTCACTAAAATCCCTTTTCTACGTTGTTTAGGTGGTTGGAAAACGCTTAGAGCTTCCCCACATGCGGTGCTGCTTTCTTTCCATCCGCGACCCAAACTCGACCCGACCTACCCAGGTCCGACCCGTGCATCCTCTTTCTGGTCCAGACCCTTTTTTATTTATTTTGGTTTCTTTTTTTTTTTAAATTTTGTTTGTCTTGTTTTTGTTTAGTTTGTTTATTTATTATTGATTTTGTTATTCTTTTGTTTTATTTTTTATTTTTTATTTACCTCCAAATGTAAATGTAAAAGAAAAAAAAAAGAAAAAAGAAAGGTAACTTTATTATTTTTTGTTACTAGTTTAAATAAAAATAAATAAGCCATAATAAATAATAAATGAATTAAATAAACAAAAAAAAGGGATAAAATAAATAAAATAAGATTAATCACTTAGAAAAATTGATTTTCTAAAAATAAGTGAAAATAAGTAGACCTCTTTCCAAATTAGGACTATTTTAGAGTTTTTAAAAATGAGAAACCGATTAAGACGTTTTAGGAATTTTTCTTAAATATATCAAAATTGAGTAAAACGTAAACTCGATTGTTTTCAAATTAAAACAAAACTAATCCACTAAAGTTTTTACAAAAAAAGAACTACATACGTTTGATATCGAATAGCAGGTACGTAGGCACTTACGAAACGACAATAAAAATGAGAAAAACCTAATTTTCCTTTTTTCTTTTATTTAGATTATTTCATTTGTCTAATTAGAATAGTTAAATTGAGTTTCATCTCATTAAATAAAAAGGTGATTTTTAAGATTAAAGTTAATTTGGGAAAGTCAATGGTACCCATAAGGGTTTAAAAGTCCTAACCCCTGGATTTAGATTCTTTGATTTTTGAAAAAGCCATATTTATAAATTGATTTTTTAATCGACATACTGATAGCTAAATTATAACCAATCCACCCAATTGATTATAATTTAACCCCTTTTTCTGACTCCAGTCGGGTGGTAACTCCAAATCTTTTCAAATTGAAAAAAAAATGATTTTCTTTAAACCCTGGTGAAAGATCAGTATTAAACGGGTTGGGTTTAGTACTAATCAGTTTAGAGAAAACCTAATTTCATAAAAAGAATTAGAAGGGTGAAAAACTAGGCTCGACAATTATTACCGTTTTGGATACAGACATCAAATATTGTCAATTATAACTTTGTTTTGAAATTAGCACATGAATTACTCATTGCTGCATTAGTGAAGAAGATATTTTAAAACTATGTTACCTAATAGGAGGACAGGCATAAAGACGCCAAGGAAGCAATCGATTCTAATAAAATCAACACTGATTACACTCTAAAGATGTATGAAACATGGATGAGGTGAGCAAGTGCACATAAAGTCATTTCATTCAGTTTCTAAAATGATCTTTTTGAGATTTTAACTGGCAGTCAAATGACAAGAACCGGCTTAAAGGGAGGATGAAGGACACATATAATTAACTTTAGGGCTTGCACATGCACTTATCAGAAGTAGCAAATATATAAGATCCTCTACTCCTATGCATATGTTGTTACAGTGAGTATAAGGGTAGACAGCAAATCTACAATAAGGCCATGGTATAAGTAGGCAAACCAGATAGATTGTTACCGAACTCCTTTCTATTCAATTAGTGATGAGTTGAACTAGTTGTAAGTTAGGTTCCCTTAGCTCCATTCAAACATTGACTTACTACAAAAGAAAGGTAAACCTAGGCGTAAGCAATATCACATAGAGATGGACATTCGAGAGCGGTCGGACAAAACTAGATGCAGCGCATGTAACAGGAAAAACATAATAGGAGGAGGTGTTCGGAGATTAATATGGCCAATACATATTCCTTTTCTATCTAGGCATTATATTATAATGCATGTATAAGTATAATGAGATGTATAATTTTTTTTTTATCTACTAAATATGTTTGTATGTGTTCATAGGATAGATAGAGCCGGGATCTATTATCCATGCGTACTTATGAAGTAGGCCAGTCACCGTTCACAAGCCATCTAGGAGGGCAGGGTAAGTAATGTCACTATCATTTACAATCAAATTTTTTATTAAAGATGTGTTACTTGCTAACTTCATTGAATGTTTGTATAGGAGGCTATCTATGCATTATGAGTATGGCGCAACAAGATATCATTACGTAAAGATGAGCAGGATATTCCTATACGTCTTAGGGTAGAGCCTTACATACGAAGGACTGGGTTTTGAGGAGTTGTACAGCTTCCATTTAATATGTTAGACTGGCATTTGATTATGACTCTAGTTAAGAGATAAAGGCTTGAGATACATATGTTTCACCTACCCACTAGAGAGGCAACCATCATATTACAAGATGTTGAGGTCCAGCTTGGACTTCCAGTTGAGGGTTTCGCAATGTAAGTTAGATAGAGATAGATGATGAGGAGAGTTGGGCCAACGTAAGGGAGAGACTGCTGAGCGTAAGGCCTGTTCAGATGAGGGGTGCTTGTTTATCTATGACATGGTTACGGGAGCACTTCCGGGTACTTTCCTGTAGGGCAGATGACAAGACGGTTTAACAGTACAAGCACGCGTACATACTCAGCCTGATGGGAGAATTTATAATAAATCCTCCAGTCTTATTCACCTGATGTCCCTACCATTGCTAGAGGACTTTTTTGTAGTTGGGCAGTTTAACTGGGGCGGCGCTTGCTTAGCATTACCGATAGCTATGCTCTGCCTTGTCATCCAAAGCCATGAGCTTAAAGGAGTCGTGATTTTACTTCAGGTATGGACTTGGGATAGATTCCTACATATCACCCCCCTTAATCGATACAGGTTTATCATCAATAGGGATAAGCCATCGATGGCCAGATAAAGGATAGTATAGGATACTACTCAGCATCCAATGCATGTAGTAGATGTATACCGCATAGCGTTTGATCTGTAGACGATACAGCAGGTATGATATGATAAGTTATCTTCTTTGCTATCCTTCTATTGGAAGTAAGTGCTAATCCTCATTGTTTCGTTGATTATTTCTTTTCTTTTCTTTTTTTGTGCCTGTTAGGTTGTTTGAGAGCCTTATACAAAGGAGCTGCTATAATTGCTACTTTACTTCTATATTGCTAGGCGACACATTTGGACTGCCCAAGTACCACTTATATGTTTTCACATCATTGAATGGTGTTTTCTAAACCATGTCGTTTGGCAGTTTGGTGGATATCGGTACCCTTCACAGGAGGTTAACACCTCTGAGCAACTCTACTAACTGAACCTCCAAGGTAAGATGGATGTTGACTGGATCAACATGTACTCTACATACATCCAAGCTTGGGGACAGAGACATGGATTCTTAATACACATCTAGGGTCCTTAAAGGGTTGATGAAAGTTACTAACCGTGGTAAAGACAGATCACCCAGCGTAACATTACACACTAAGGAGCTATCATCGGTTGGCTAATAAGTTCATCTAAAATTGTCCATTAGTTTTTTACACTCATACATACTTGCTATCATATATATTGATAATTATTTTTCTACTTATTTTAGATAGACTCGCTTAAGAGAGTGTGACTAGTACCTAATCATCCTACAGCACTAGGTATTGCAGATGGGGTACTTCATTTTGTTCATCAGCACAGTAACCTCATCCTTTACCCACAATAAGAAGGCATACATGAGCTACCCCATTAGACCATGGTGGGGAGTAGGGACCACTTGCCGACAAGGATGTACCGGCTCTTCTTGCACCACTTAGGGCCAGAGCCATAGTTTAAGGAGGCATAACTCAATTGGGACGTCATTGGGCAGACCTCGACGATGATATCCCACTACATGGGCATCATTCCATTAACTTATGGTAGATCGGTAGGGGATATAACACAATCCTCGAGTTAGGAGTTGCCTTCACCTCAGGAGTCGAATCCAGCTCTAGGATTGGATCTAGCTCTTACATGACTCTCGAGTTCTCATAACATCTTGATCTTACGACTCCACCAATACTTTAAAAGCGATGTTCCACCCCTACATAGTCATCCATAAGTGAGGGCATCACTCAACTGCATCCAATCCTTCTAGCCAACCCAGTTCCTCTTAGGGAACTTAATCTCAACGATCTACCATCTTAGCTTATGTAGTCATAGGATAAATGGGGGTATTCACTTCTTTCTTGTACCATAAGAACCTTCACATGGCGTAAGCGATAGTAGATATGTTTTGTCTATTTTTTTCTTTTCTCCTTTTTTGGTCATTGCATTGACGTTAACATCGAGTCATGACAAATTTTGTATATATACTAATTATTTGAAATACAATTTACTTTTCATTAGAGATTGCAGTTCAATGCATTATTTATTTACCTTGGCATTACAATTTCTAAATAATTTTTTTCTATAACTAACTTGTATGGTCATTGAATGATCATTCCATATGCCGATTTCTTCCCCACTTACTATCTTTGTTAAGGCGTTCCACCAATTGTGATTTTATGCAATCGATTTCTATACCAAACTTTCCATTTCGTTTGTAGTTTATGGTTGGAAGTACATTACTTAATTGTGTGGGATTAGGAGAAATTATTACGTTTACTAAGAATTATTTTTAATTACAAATTATCTTAATTTTGAAACTTTTACAATGAAGGCACTTCTAATACATGCGCCCTTAGTGTAAAAATTAACCATAAGCATGCGCTTTCGCTATACCATATTGATAATATTTTTCAAAAAGGGTCTTTTTCCAAAAAATATTTTGAAAAAGGACCCATATTCATATAAAACTTATGACATGGCTTATAAGTCAAGTCAAGGTGTCGGAGCACCATATTACAACTTGCCTTTGGAGATTTGTAGTAAGCCAAATTGGAGTTTTATAAGAATACAAACTCTTTTCAGAAAAATAATATCAAAAATGACCCCATGATAAAAATAGCATACATCTTCATTTTTTGTTATTTTTTAGCATTGAAGGCATATATAATGTATACACTTTCAGTCTATTCAAAATTACATTGAAGGCGTATACGATACATGCACCTTCTATGTAATTACCAATAAACTGAAGGCACAGCTGTATAACTATAAAAACCCAAATCCGCATGACCTGGTATCATTTTCACCATATTCATAGTCTAAAACTTTGAAAACGCAGAGGAAACCAAAAGAAACACAAGGTTAATGTATTCGTCCATTTTTTTATATTGGTAAATGTCTAAAACAGGTAATAATCCATACTTTACATCGTGATTTTTTTTTTGTAATAATCCATAATTTACATTGTTTTTTTTTTTAAAAAAAATGGTGATATATTACTTATATTAAGTAGTTATGCATGCACCACAGGTTCTCCAATTTATTTATATTTCATGGAAATTTCTTATATTTTGTCTAAACTAAGGCGTTTTTATTGTTTAATAGATAAGTTGTACGAATGTGAGCGTGGAAAATGTTAGTATATATTTTGAATTTGTTATATTTTTTTAGGTGCCCGCAATGTATTCGATAGAATCAATGAGTTGAAATTAAGTAGTATATTATACAATTTAACAAGATAACATTATATATTTAGTTAAGTTGTCACTCAGTGTATAGTTGAAGTGTTTTATGTTGTCTAAATCTTTCGTTTGTGGTGGCATTCCTAGGGTGGAAATAGTAGATTATGTGAAAGTTATTATGTATACGAATGGAAATATTATAATGGGTAACTCGAAGCTGGAATATGATAGGGAGCTCGTTGAGAAGCTAAAGATTCAAAAGGATCTGAACTTCTCTCATTTCTTTTGAAGAATTAGTGGATGTGCGACAGTTGACCCAAGTAAAGTTAAAATTGTGCATAGGCACCCTTTTTTTTTCTCATAATGTTAGAGTTGCTTATAAATTGATGGTTACTAAAGACGATAAGGATGTTGAGAATTTCATTGAAATGGTCGAGTCTTTTGGAGAACGGAGTGTTCAGGAACTATACATAAGGCATAACAGGATTTAGTGCTCGGGCTGAGCATGAAATACAGAAATCGGACAATCCGACTCTTCCGACACCTCATGTGTAGTTTATGATAACTTGTGTAGAGCAGGCAAATGTGAATGCATCAAATGAATTGTACATCAATTTCACCTAGTACGAGCATGTCAATATCGCAAAGGAGCAACTTAACAAAGCATTAGGTCCTATTATCGAACACGAAGGGTCTCATGATCTATACGTGGAGAGAATGCATATGGACATATATGTCGATAATGAGGGATGAGAGGAAGCAACTACAAATGGTAATGGGGATCATGTTAGACTTGAGGATGACGATACTGAAGGTCACAAGGATTTGGGAGAACCCCAGGTGAGACTAGATATTGTTATTAGTGATGTACTAATCAAGCTCCCTCGCGAAGACGACCTAAGTATGCCCCGTTGTCCCACTCATGTACCAATTCACAACAGTTAATTTGAAGGCCTTCAACAATTAAATGAGCCAGTGGATAGGATTATAAGAGATCCTAATCCATTCTACAACAGCTAATACGACGATAGCAGATACATAACGTTTAAGCAAGGCATTAACAAAATGTACACTAACATCAGTACATCCGATGACTTAAGTGTCATCATGCGTTTCAACACTAATAAGGATCTCATAGACGCAATGAAGTTGTTTTACATAAGGAAACATTGCGATTTCCATATCAAGATATTGAAGTCAACTGTATGCATGGTCCATTGTAAGAAGAAGGAAGAGGGTTGTAAGTTGAGGTTGTGAACATGTTTAAAAAAGGTGGAGGGTCTTTTCAAAATCACAATTCTAGAGGAAAAGTATACTTGTTTGAACCTTATGATGAACCAGGACCACCCTTGAATTGATAGCAACATCATGGCAAGGTTATTTATCAATAGTGTATGGAATAATCCCAATGTGAAGATACCTAATCTTATAACAAATGTGCAAAATATATATGGATGTACTATAAGCAATAAGAGGGTTTTCGAGACCAAGAGAAAGGCAATTGAGATGGTATACAGTAATTGGGAGCAATCATACAATGAGTTACTAAGACTATTAAATACAATGAAAGTAAGCTGTCTAGGGACATGGGTAGATTGGGGGAAGAGTAATTAGTTGAGGCTAGGTAAGTCTCAGTTTAAGTAGGTTTTTGGATATTCGAGCCGTATGTAAAAGCCTTTAAATACTACCGACCTCTTGTCTGTATCGATGGCACTTTCTTATACAGCAGATATGGCTATAAGTTGTTGGTGGCATACAGCATAGATAGGGATAATTCAATAGTTCCATGGGCTTTTGCCCTAGTTGACATAGAATTAGTAGAAACTTAGGAGTAGTTCTTATAGAAACTTAAGGTTCAAATAGTTGGCCAAAAGAGGGAAACCTTATGTCTTATCTCTGTTAGAGCATCTGGCATCAATTTCGCATACAAGGAACCATCAAATGGGTAATAGCCTCTGTTTGTAGTTTAGAGATACTACTTATAGCACGTTGCCAATAACTTCAACATAGCCTACAAAAACTAATTATACAAGAAATTTGTTTGATTTGTAGGTGTTCAAGCACAAGAAAGTAGCACGTTGCTAATAACTTCAACATAGCCTACAAAAACTAATTATACAAGAAATTTGTTTGATTTGTAGGTGTTCAAGCACAAGAAAGAAAATTCAAAGGCTTTATGGAGTAGTCAGGACAAGTTAAAGAGGATGCTTCTAAGTGGTTTGATAATGTGGATTCGGATCGGTGGATGCTTACATATGACAAATATTACCATTTTGGATATATAATATAAGAAATTATTAAGATATGTAACTTAGTTTTGAAATCGGCATGTAGATTACTCGTCACTGCATTTGTTAAGAAGATATTGTACAACTACATTACGTACTGAGAGGAGAGATATAAGGATGCTAGAGAGGCAATTGAATCTGGTAAGATTTTCACTGACTATGCTTTTGAGACATATGAAACATGGAGAGGGCAAGCCAATACACATAAAGTCATATCATTCAATTTTCAAAACGGTCTTTATAAGATTTTGACTAGTAGTTGAATGACGAAGATAAGCTTAAAGGGAGGAAGAAGGACACATATGGCTGACTTCAGAGGTCGCACATACACGTGTCAAAAGTGGTAAATATATAAGATCCCTTGCTCCTACGCATGTGCAGCTACAACGAGTAGGAGGGTGGACAACAAATTGACAATAAGGTCATGGTATAAGTAGGCAAACTAAATAGAGCATTACTTCTCCCATTTCTACCCACTTAATGATGAGCTAAACTGGTTACAAGTTAGCTTCCCTTATCTCTACCCGAACATTGACTTACTACGTAAAAAGGGTAAATCTTAGCTGAAGTGATATGACATGGAAATGGATGCTAGGGAGTGGTTTGATAGAACTAAATGCAGCGTATGTAGACAAGAAGGACATAATAGGAGGAGGTATCTAAAGACAAATAGGGCAGATAAATGTTGCATTTCCATATAGGCATTATGTTACACTTCATGTATATGCGTAAATATATGCACATTATTCATGTTTACTAACCATGTTCATTTGTGTTTATAGGATAGATAGAGCCGGACCTATTAATCTACACATACTTAGGAGGTGAGCTAGCCACTGTTTATAGGTTGTTTAAGAGGGCAAGATCAGTAACAATATTCACATGTATTGCTAATTTTTCATATAAGTTGTATTACCTACTAACTTTATTAATCATTTGTGCAAGAAGCTACCTATGCACTACGAGTAAGATGCAATGAGTTGTCCTTATGTAAGGATGAGCGGGATATCCCTATACATCCTAGGGTGAAGTCTTATATATGAAAGGCCAATTTTTAGGGAGTTGTACAACTTCCATTTATTATGATGCACTAGTACCTAATTATGGCTCTAGTAGAGAGATGGATGCCTGAAATACACATATTCTACCTACTTACCGAGAAAGCAACCATCACACTGCAGGATGTAGAGGTTTAACTTGGGCTTCTGGTGGAGGGGTTTGCAATAGCGAGTCAGATTGAGATGAATGATGACGAAAGTTGGGTTGATGTTATCATTAGGCTTGCTCGGATGAAGGGAGCTTATATGTCTCTTATGTGGCTGTGAAAGCACTTCTAAATACTTTCCCATGGGGTAGACAACAAAATGGTTTGATAGTACCTGTGTGCTTACATACTTAGCTTAATAAGGGGATTTATTTTTATGGATAAATCCTCCAATCTTATACACCTCATGTCCCTACCATTACTAAAGGACTTCTTTGTCACTAGGCAATTCAGCTAGAAAGGGACGCTTACTTAGCGTAGTTATACTAACAGTTGTGCTCTGCCTCCTCTTCCAACGCACATGAGCTTAACGAGGTTGTGATTTTTCTATAGGTCTGGGCTTAAGATAGATTCCCACACATCACCCCGCTTAATCGATACGGTCTCACTATCGATGGGGATAAGTTATTAGCGGCTAGATGAAGATAGTGCAGGATACCACTTAGCATCCGATGCATGTAGTGGATGCATATCGCACAGTGTTCAATTTGTAGATGGCGTAGCAAGTATGACATGATAATCCTTTCTCTATTTTCCTTTACTGTCATACTTAAGTACCAACCCTTATTGGCTCCCGATTTGTTTTTTCCCCCTCAAGTTGTTTGGGAGCCATACATGGAGGAGTTGCTACCGCATTTCTACACCACTAGGCAATACATTTGAACTGCTTGGGTGCTACTCATATGTTTTCACATAATTAAGTAATGTTTCCCCGACCATGTCATTCGACAATTTAGTAGATATTAGTACCCTCTACAGGATGTAGATACCTCTAAGCAGCTTTATTAACTAAACCTCCAAGGTAGGACAGATGTTGACTGAATCAATATGTATGCTACATACATCCAAGCTTGGGGTTAGAAGCACAAATTCTTAGTATATATCCAAGATTACCATGGAGTTAACCAAAGCTACTAGCCATGGTACAAGCATATTATTCAGTATTACATCACACACTAGGGAGCTATCATTGATTGACCAGTAAGTGCATATGTAATCATCGAATTGTTTCTATACTTTTACATGATTGCTATTATCTATTTTGACATCTACATGTCTATTTATTTTAAGTGGACTCGTTTAGGGATGTACGGTTAGCAACTAACTATCCTACAACGCTCGATATTGTAGATAGAGTATTGCAATTCATCAAACAGCACAGTAAATTCCCAACCTTAGTCCTTATAGATCGAATCATCCCTAGTGTAGAGCGGATTATCCCTTGTACAGACGAGATCATCCCTACAATATATAAAAAGAAACTCTATATATTTGATATCTTTCTCTTTGAATGAGATCTCAATTCTAACGACAGTTTCATTAGATATCTTACAGCTAAAATCCCTCTTTTTTCTAATCCAGTTCCTCTACCACCGCAAACCCTAAAATACAAGTTTAAGTATATTCAAATAAGATATATACCTAATAGATTAGATGAAATTTTAAAAAATCCATAATATGATTAAGTATATTTATTTTGATTAAATTTGAATTGTTTTGTTCACGAGGAGCCAAGCTACAGCAGCCACCCCATTGGACTACAGCATGGAGCAGGGACTACTCGCGGACAAGGATATGCCAGCTCCTTGTACACTACTTAGAGATAGAGGTCGAGTTCGAGGAGGTAAGGCTAAATCCAGACATGGCCGAGGAGACCATAATGATGATGTGCCATTACACAGGCGACATTCCATAGAACTCAGCTAGATCAGTGCAGGATATGGTACATACCACAAATTTGGAGTTGCCTTTACCTTCGGAGCTAAATCTAGCTCTAAGGCTGGATCTCACTCTTATATGACTCCCGAGTTTCAACATCAGTTGGATCTCATGACTCCACCAGCACCTCAAAAGTGGTGTTCGACCCACATACAGTCATTTATGGGTATGGGCATCACTTAGCTGCATTTGACCCCTCTAGTTGACTTAGTCCCCTAAGGGATCTTGACGATTCACTGCCTCAGCTTACATAGTCACTGGACAACTGGAAGTGTCTACTTCTATCCCGTACTGTCAGAACCTTCATACAGTGTAGGCAACAATAAATAAGGTTTTGTCATTTTTTTATATAATTGTATTGACATTGAGTCATCACATTTTTTGTATACATACTTATTATTCAAGTCTTAATTTAGCTTTCACTGAATGTCATAGTTTGTGGCATGCTTTTTTTGTTATGGCATTACAATTTTTGATTATTTTTTTATTTTAATCAACTCCTATGGTAAACAGGTGACCATTCCATGACCTTAGTTTTGTTATTGTGTCTACCAGCTAGAGGTATGCAAGTAGGCTTTGGCTCGCGAGTCAGCCTGTTTAACTCGTTTTTTAAATAGGTTTGGTTTAAGGTTTTTTAGCCCATTTAAAAGTGAGCCAAATGAGATTGGTTCGTTTAATCTATGGGTTAAAGTAAGTCGGTTTGTGTCGTCCCATTTAATACATTTATATTTTTGGCCTACAGGTCGGCCTATTTAAACTGCTTTTTAAACAAGTTAGTGTCAAGGTTTTTTGGTCTGTTTAAAAGTAGGCTAAATTAGCCCAGCTCGTTTAACCTACAAGTTAAAGTGGGCCAAGCTGAGTTAGCCTATTTAACTCGCTTGTACACCTCTACTACCAACATTGGGAGTTAATATTGGAGAATGATAATGGGATTGTATACTTTGAGGTTTTCTATCAACTATTAGTTTATGTACAAAACAATATATTTTGTGTTAAATTTATCATTTGGCTTGTAATATGCGGGTGGAAACAAATTAAGGCTCATTTAGTAGATGTGCTCTTAAATTGTGTTGAAGGCACATCTATTACATACGCCTTTAGTACATGTGGAATGCACTAAAGACACATGTTCAGTTGGCTATATTTTTACACCAAAGGCACATACATGTGCCTTCAATGTTAAAAACTAGTAAAAAGTGAAGGCACATGCGAAGAATGGTAATATTTCTCTCATGAGGCCCTTTTCTGTATTATTTTTCAGAAAAGAACTTGTATTTGTATACAACTCAGCCAAATTGGTTGTTTCATTTTTTACATCTAATTTAGTCGTCTTCATTTTTTATATGTAATCCAGTATTATCAGGCCTGAATTGATTTGCTCAGTCCAATTCGATTTGACCTAACCCCATTTATAAACCAATTTGGTTACCTTTTTTATCCTTATAATAGAGATATTGATTTGACCTAGTAGACCCAACAAGTTAAAATTGATTACTATAAGATCCAATTGAGTTTCTAGGTCAAAATGTATAATTTTCATTTATTTTTTCATAAAAAAATAAATATAGATTCAAGAAAGAATAAAAAAAATATACTGTAAAAGGTTTTTAACTTTTAAATCTTAAGAATATACTAACTTTATTATTTTATAAAAAGAATATAAATCTAGATTATATTATAATATTTTTATTGATCTTGATTTGATATGGTTCAACCTCAATTTGACATCCTCGATCCTTCATCTTGTGTACCTAAGAGCTATGTGATCGTTAAGGTTTACTACGAGAATATGGGTCCTTTAAATATTGAAGAAGGAGCAATGGAAAGAAATGTAATGTAGCTACATGAAGCCACTCCACATGGATATGACTCACCGACAGAGCTTAACATGACTTAACCTACAACTTTAGATGACTCGTAAGAAGAGGGCCAAGGTCCACTTGCCACGATTCCCTAACTATTGTTGGAAATTGATAAGAGTATAGGTTGTTAACTTTAAGAGACAACTCATAAGAAAATAAGGAGTATTTTCAATATGTAAAGAAGAAAAATTAATTTAGCTATAAGGAGAAAGAGACTATTTATAATTATAGTAAGCTTCTAAAGTAAAATGGTAAGGTTGTAATTACAAATTTGGTAATATTTTAAAACTACATAAGATAAGCAAAAAGGGGTAAAATTGACATACTAGTATAATAATAATAGTACAATCTCTAACATGAACAAAAAGATGGTAGATGCATGTCGAATATCTATTATGGAAGTACACTATTGCACTTATATGGAGATACAGTGGAGTTTTGTGCAAGTCAAGGGTCTGAAGGTCAGAGCTCAGCTGGTGAGGTCAAAATCCCATCATGACCTTTTCTCATTCTTAGGCCAGCCTCCTTGTCTAAGCTTGATAGCATTGATTTAAACGTATTCATATTAAAAATCTTCAATTTGTAATTTAATCTCTTTACTAATCTAATTTGAGGACCTAAACTTATAAGTCAACCTTTTAATAAGTGTATTTCATGCTCAAATCAAAATCATTTATTAATTAAGAAGTTTTTAAATAAATATACCTTAATTATTAACTCTCTATTTAAAAAAAAAACATGTTCCCATTATTTTTTTAATTTACTCGATTTTTTTAATGAAAATTATATTGAAAACTATAATAATACTGGTAAAGATATTTTCTATCTATAATCTATATAAATGGATAAATCTAAACGCAATAAAAGCACAATAACTCAATAATCTTATTTTTTATTCAAACTTTGAGTACTGCATATTTATTGTCTAACTTAAGAAAAAAATTATGGCATATCTTTCCTCATAGGTTAATATACAACATTAAGTGACTTAGTTGAATAAGAACTTATTAATACTTTTAATGTGGTTTTTATTGAAAATGCCAGGTAATTTCAGTAATGGGCTAAGACATAATAAGGTATGTCTAAATGGATGTGTATACAAAAGTAAAGCTTGAAATGTCTTCTATTATGTTTTAAAAAATAGGAAAATATAATACAGATGGAAGTAAAAAAGTTAAGTATTTATCTTATGAAAATTGAGTCAAAATGGACAAGGGTAATAATTAAAGAGACTTAAAGAGATTGATGACAACTATAAACCACATGGTAGGTGATAAACCTATGTAAGAGTTGATTCTAAACCGTGAACCAATGACGAGCTTGAATCGGCTGATGAACCATTAGACACTAAGGGCTTAAGCAATTTAGCCTTAGAGAATCGCTAACTCGACAAGCCTTTAAACCAATGGGCTAACTTGCCAATTGAATCGTCGATTCGGGTCTACCTAAACTTCATTTAAAAAAAAAAAAAACAAAACAAACACCATTATACCCATGCAATCCAAATCAAGTATTTTGGAATGAAAAAAAAAATTCAACTAAAAATAAAAGTAAACCATTCACTCATCAATACAAGTCCACATAAAAGCATTAGAATTATTTGGGAAAGAAAATAGAAATATGAGATTAGGCAATAAATTATTAAAAGTAAATGACAAAAATGTAGAAAATTAAATTTGAAAAAAAAAATTAAAAAGGCACGACTTAAAGACCATCAAACTGACTATTGAACTGTTGGTTCACATAAATTGGTTCGGGTTCATAGCCTTAATGGCCAAACCTCGTTTAACTAATCCCCAACTTATGAACCAACTTATGGGTGATAGCAGTAGAATGTGGATGATAGGAGGGGGTCAAAGAGAGAAGTACATTAGCAAAAGTATGGGAGATATTGGAGTAATAAGATAATGTAGCATATAATTAAAGTACAATATTAGAAATTTTACTTTTAAATGGGATTAAGAGTGAAGCTTAGCCTAAATATGCATACAAAAACTTATTTATTAAACTTAGTAGCTTAGTGGCATAGCCATTGGTCTCCCATTAGGATAAACTGAAGTTCGAATCTTGCCCGCCCTCCCTCCCCTTCGTAATTAGCAAAAAAAAAAAAAAAAGATAGAATGTTAGCGAAAACTTATTTATAAACTAGTTTGTTAAAAGTTCTAGATGTTGAATCCAAAATTGAGCACATTTATGAAAGGGTCTATACAAACTAAGCCTATTTGTTTAATCATGTCAGGTGTTGTTCACATAAACCTAATTATAATAATATCACTTCATATCTAGATTGGAAGGTTGAGTTAGACTTGGAGAAGGGTCAAGTCCAACTTAGAAATTGGACCAGACTTGACTCCATAGTTTGACCCACTAGGATTGGTGAGTTAAGGTGGGGACTCGCATGAACCGATGAGCCAAGGTGGGGACACTCGGAGAGTGAACCGGTAGTTTAACCTGTTGATTCAACCGGGTTGATTTGACAAGAAGAAGAAGAGGATAAAGCAATTACATTGTAAACCCTACTTTTAGTGGGCCTAAGACTTGATTAAGAGTACCTTCCGAACGTTCCTAAAGATCAACTAAACTAAAAACTTAAGTTTATGTTTAGAAACGAATTAAATTTTTACAATTCAAAAGCCAATTGTCGATAAAACCCGAGCTTGAAGAACTGCGAGCTCTAAAGCTACTTAAAACCCTAAACCTTAAAACCATTAAGGAATTTTAACCCTAAATAATTAATCGATAATTTAATTTGAATAATTTCATTCAAATTTATAAATTTTCACAATTCTACAAAAATCAAATCATAAATCACAAAACAATGTAAGATAAAAATCCTAAAACAATTTTCTACAAGGCTATGCCCTTATTTTCATGTATAAGCCTTACACATAAATAAGTAGACCAACCAATCACCTTAGATAACTTATCAATTGATAGTTGGAATCATTTATCAATTGATAACTTATCAAAATCTAGTGATAAGACAATTTCCTTATCACCTCTTCACTTATACTACATATGGACAATTTTTCACAAGAATTCATAAGCTTAACTTTAATAAAGGTGACAAGACCACTCCATGGCCTAAAAAGACTTCCAATGGCAGATCTAAAAAGGGGAGAAAGGGGGGCCATGCACTTGTCATTCACCCATCAATCACTTCTTCTTACACATCACTATTCATCCCTTAATGCTTACATCATCAAGAGTTGCAATTGTTGACTTTTTGTAAGCT
The DNA here is from genome assembly GCA_024138015.1 of Lumnitzera littorea. Taxonomy (NCBI): domain Eukaryota; kingdom Viridiplantae; phylum Streptophyta; class Magnoliopsida; order Myrtales; family Combretaceae; genus Lumnitzera; species Lumnitzera littorea. The sequence goes on along the minus strand of JAMXBB010000010.1, from coordinate 9,153,351 downwards.
ACAAGACAACACTTTCAAGACATTTAAACACTCATTCTCTCTCCATTTCCAACCGGCCACACTTTCCACCATTCCTCTCCCTTTCAATTTCACTTTCACTTCATCTTTCTCTCCTTTGAAACAAACATAAAAAGGAGAAACAACCTTACCCCACAAAATCCATTTTTCTTCCATTCTTGAAGCTTCACTCACAGCATTTTTTTCTTGTGTTCTTGTGTCATTTTCTTTCACCATCCAAGACCTTTTAAGACCATTAGAATCTTCCATAAACCCCATTCCAAAAGACCAAAAGATTCAGGTTTCCAAAAGGTGACAAAAAGGAGGAGGCAAAGTTAAAAGCTTTAGTGGAACCTTAGAGCACAACTACCAAACTTTGCGTTAAGGACTAGTAAGTGTTTCTTGTGATGTGTGGATTAGTATTTATGTTAGGAGACTTGGATTTCTTGAAGACATGAGTAAGGTTTGAGTTGTTATAGAACCAAAAATCGTTTTAAGAAACAAGCCATAAAACCCTTACATAAAGTTGAAACATGAGCATGTAAAGTTGATGTTTTGTAAAGACATTTGTTTAATGCTTTGAATGGAAGATTTTAAGCTAAGAAAATCTTGAAATGAGAACTTTAATGGAGGATAAGCATGCTGGACGTAAGGGATTCATAGTCATTTGGATGTTGATTTTGTTTCCATTAAGTTAAACATGCTCAAATCTAGACTTAAGTTAAAGAAAAATCCATCACATGAAGTTTTATGAAGAAATCAACTTTGTATGACATGAGCTATGATATGGGAGTTGTATTAAGTATAAGATCTTTTATTTCTTTATGTGGAGCATGAGTTAAAGGATCATTTGATGGAAGAAAACTTAAGTTAAGATTTGGACATAAGTAGTCTAAGTACATAATATACCACCTAAACTTAAGGAAATGATGAAACAAGTTTAAAAACCAAGTAAGGACCCCTTGGAACCATCATGAACAAATTTGGAACGTGGGAGAAAGAAGCCTAAAAATATGATAAAATTGAATGAACAAAGTGAAAAGATTAACCAAAGCAAGTATAATAAGCATACAAAGCCTAAAACTCAAAACCGAGCTTAAAACTTTCAAAACAAGCCTAGAACTCTAAGTTAGGCCTTCAATAAAAATCTGACCAGTACCTTAAAGTACCAAGAGAAGTTATTTTGAAGTCCATAAGAAATCCACCTAAGACTCCATAAGCCCACCAAAGTCATTAACTTTAGTTTGAATAAAAAACAAGCCCATTTGACAACTTAAGCCCATTAAAGAGCCCAATAAGTGATTGTTAGCCTTAGGAATATAAATCAAAGTTGTAAATCTAATCTCATGGAGTATTTTAAGCTTAGGATAAAATCTAAAGACCAAGCCCAAAGAATTTCTTAAGTTATTAAAAATCCCATTTACCAAACAAGGCCCAAAAACACTCCAACACATGAGGAACGCTACTGTTTTGACTCATGGACAGAATTGTATACCTCATTTCGAAAATATAACCTTACCACATTGAAGTACACTCGAAAACGATGAAGATTGACTATAAGATCATAAAAATCGGATTTAAAACGAAAAAGTTATACGCGATTGAACTTTAGGTAAAAACCGGGAAAATTTTCGAAAACTAGTCAAGAGTATAAACTTAAGGAAAATTTACTTAGTTTCTTAAGTTTGCTTCAATTCCTTATAAAAATTATTTCAATGACCAAGGGACACCGTTTACGGAGACGACTTGCCTTCAGATTATTTTGACTAACCCACATGGCAGAGTGAGTAAATTCCCGATGACTTTTTACTTAATTGTGCTTGTAGAAATAGATGCACCTAAACTTATATATATGAATTTGGATGCTTGTGGGATATGGGAGATGCATGTGTATGAATTTATGGATGAATGTGATGACTTGTTGAGTATATTTAATAAGGGGAATTGCTTGCATTATGTATACATATGAATTGTATGGAATGAAATTGTCTAATCACCCTGAAAATCGAATTAATCACTTATGCGATTAAGAAATCAAAATGAATCATGCATACCCCATATAGCATACAGATAACACCGACTGCCACTTCACGCAGAAAATGGGAAGGGACTCACAGGAATACGAGTTTCCTGCAGGATTGGGCACTAGCTACGCCATCATATATATTGAGTCTCTGTCTTAAGCTGATGGGCTTATTAGGCGTTAGGAGACGCCAACCGTCGGCGAGAGGCTGAGTCTTGTGGCTTCTACTTAGGGCATGTGTTTGTGGACTGCGGGAGCCACCACACCGCTAGACTTGAGATTTTAAAAGATATGATTTGATTTTGGTAAAGGAAGTATATATATAGAGAGAGAGAACTTTGTTTTGGCATGAGCACGATAGTGCAAATGAAATAAAACCCAAGGTCTAGAACCCAGATTTTGGTTGGGGTTGGTTAATTATCTCCAAACCCCAACTTCAGGGGGCGTAATTCTGAGTCGTATGCAGTTCCTAAGTCATTGTATGCGTTGTTTGGCATATTGGTTGTTCGGCATACTGGTTGTTCATGCATTCATATGATTGTGTATATAATAAATTTCTGTTATGCGGTACTGACAAGGGCATTTATCTCACTAAGCATAAGCTTACATCCCTATAGATTTTTGTTGATGCAGGAGAACCTCTTAGTCAATCCGGACCGAGGCATGCCCGTGGTAAGTCTCGTGTAGGGACGGGTTGGAGCGATCAGAGAGTGAAAAGGACATTTTGTAATAGATTATAGAAATTTAGATACTTTTATGTTTTTACACATAACTTAGATTTTATGCAGTTCCGTTATGAATTGCATTTGTTTGTATATTGTTTTGGTGTGGGTCTCACGAGCCCACATAATTAGCTAATTTATAACATAGAAGTAATTTTAGTTAAATTGCTCTATATTACTTGTCTATGGACCTAGTGGTAACGTAGAGTGGAAGGAGCTTTGTGTGTCGTATGAAAGGCCTATGATCAGCAAGGGGGTTAATAATAGATCTTTATACGGTACACGGCGACCTATCACGACGACAATACTGTTGGGTCGTTATATACATGGTGATGTGACAACATATATTGAATGAATGTAAAATGAGGAGCAAATGAAGTCAATTAGAGGAAAAGTGTATGGGAAAATGAATCGGACGAACAAATCCAATAAATACTTGGCAACAAATTTTTCAAACGTTTTGAAAATTGCATATGATCATTATGATTTTTGAACATCTGAAAAGTAATTAACGTCTTGAAAATTTTTGAACAAAAATTTTAAAGTAATGGATTCAAAATTTTCAACAAATGCATGCAATATAAATTTCATGACACTACTCATTCAAACCTCACAAAAACTTGTTCTCCATTCTACACACATCTGAAACACTTTGTATTATTTTTTAGCACAACAATATTTTGTGCATAGTATTTGAAGTTTTCTCTGCTAAAGTTTACTTCCATTCACTATACTTTATAACACAAACATACCTACTCTATGTGATGTAAGCCTTGCAACTAGAAATTCAGATTCAATAAGTAAAATTTAAAGCGATTAGATAAAGTATCCAATTGAGTTTAAATTATACAATGAAACTAAGAGAATTAGTAAAAGCAACCTTATAAGTTTGAATTTAAGAAAATAAATAATAAAAAAAATTAGATATCATAATATTGAATTACAAATATATTACCCGTTATTTATTGAAAACGTGTAAAATAAGTTCTAACAAATAATAAGTCGATAAAAATAAATTATGTACACACTAAAAATTATAAAATAATATAAATAATATTTAGGAGTATTTACTTGTATTCTATATGTATTTATGTATAGGTAAAAATACTTGAAATTACTTAAAATACTCAAAATATATTAAATTAATACTGAATAATTAAAGAATATTACAAAAAAATGAAAGGAAAAATAAAAAAAATAAAAAAATGAAAGGAATTGTTTATATTCGGGTCGTGGCATGCTAGGATTAAGAAGAAAAAAAAATTTAACCTATTAAATTGGGGTAAATAAAAAGTAAAATAGAAAAAGATAAGACTAAATGTCAACTAAAAATTCAAAGAAAAAAAATCAAAGTAGCTTTATAAATACCCCAAACTCCAACCAGAACTCATTTGGTCAGTTAGAAATCAAAGAACATTTAAGAGAAATCAGAAAGAGAGAATTAAGTTTTTTTTTTACGAAAATTAGCAAAATTATTGCAATTAAAGCTTAGAAAAAGAACCTACAACCCACGGCCACCATCACCACATCCTACCCCCATCGCCCATTACTGCCAACACACTAAGAGGCACCATTGCTGGCCGAAAGTCAATTAAACAGATAAGTTTGATTTCAACTTGAATCTTATTTAATTTATTTAGAAAATTATGAAATTTGGTATTCTGAGGTTTTTATATATGTAGATTTAGGGAAAAATATTGGTTTGATGAAATTACGTCTAAAAATATATAATGCTTAAGAAATCTTACAAACTTAAGTTTATTTCAATTTAGAGATAAATAACCTTAATAATGTAGTTTTGAGCTCAATTTTTTTGTGTAAACTATTTAGAGGATGTAAAATAGTGCTATGAAGAGATTTTTTAAAAATGAATATTTGAAGTTTTTAAGCCTTAAAATGATGTATAAAATCAATGATTTTGGGCTAATTTAGTAATTAAATAATAGATAATTACTAATTTAATGTATAATTAAGTGTTTTAAAAAGTTAATATCTGATATAGTATGATAATTGTAGTATTTAGAGTGTTAGATGTGATTGTTATGTGTATTGTGTAGTAAATATGTATAAATTGATAATATGTGAAATTGGATTAATAATAAATAGAAAATATTAAATTAAAATTGATAATATAATAAAAATAGAAATATATAATAAATTTTGGTAATTATCTAAAAAATGTAACCTTTTCCACATTAAGAGTAAATTCAGTGGTTAAATGAGGATTATGATGTACCGTACAAACTAAAATTCTAGTTAAGAGTCGAGTGTTATATTTATGATACCCGAGTATAATATGATTAGTTTCACATTATAGTTCAGAATGCATTTTTAGGATTTACATATAACACTTGTAGTAAAAAATCGATCAGAACCAGATTCGAAAACCAATTTCGAAATTAGCCTAGAATAAGATTGGTAATAAGTAATATATATATTTGGAAAATTGGGTCAAATCATAATTTAAAGTCTATATGTCACAAGAGTATTTATATTATAGGACACACACAAACAAGTTGACCTACGTCAAGTTAAGTGAGTGAACCGAGGAATTCAGATAAGTTAGGTTTAATATATCGTTGTATTTTAGAATACTATTTTAAAGTACTTAGAGTTTTAGAATTGTATGTGATTGTGCTTATAGGTAGTTATATGTATATGTGCTCATGTATATCTGAATTTGTGCTAAAAATTTATGTTGTGTTTTGGTGATTGTTGTGAATTGAGTAATGTAAGATTGTTTGATTATCCTAAACTATGCTTAATTATAATCGACCTAAATACCTCAATTAGACATGCATTGCAACTCTTTAAGGGACAGTTAGGATTCTTTAACTAAATACCAACACCTGTGGAAAAATAGTACTGAATAGTATAATGGTCCTTTCTTTATTTTTAGCTGAACTAAGTGATAGGAGAGGAAGTTGTAGTAAGGATGAAGGTAATGGTTCGAAGGATAATAATGGGAGGAGTGATGTCTTTATTGCATAAACTTAAATTTGGTTGTAAGCTATTGCATAAATAGAAAAACTCCTTAATGCTGATTATAGTGGATGAAATTATTCTAATTTTACAACAGACCGGACTACGTTGTGTGATGACATTTGCATACTGCATTGCATATAATTCATTGTTTGAAAACCCTGTTTATATTTGTTTTGTATTTTTAAGTTTCTATCCGAACTTACTGAGCTATTGGTTATTCATACCCTTATAGATTTTCTTACAGATTCTAATTGAGATGTTGTACTATAATTATCACGAAGTTAGTTTCTTTTTTAAGTGCTATGGGGAAGTAGGGATCAAGCCGGTTCATACAATCGAGTCTTCTAGAGTTTTGTTACTAATTTTTAGGTCTTTGGGTTGATTATGTAATATGTTACTTATTAGACTACCGTAGCATGTAGAATTTATTAAGAATATAAGACGATATAAATATAATTACTATATATGACTTAAAGTTTCTGGCTTTTTATACAAATTTTAGTATTAATTTTAATTGAACTGTTTATTTCAAAATAAGAAGTCGTAGACAATTTATGTAAATCATATCTATGATAGTGACTATGGGGGCAGTTATTATCATATATTGGTTTACACGGTGGGATTATTACGATTTTACGACTTTAAGGTATAATACGCGATATGGTTTATTTTTGTTTAGAAAAAAAAAATTTGTGCTAAACTCTATTGGAAATATTTTCCTTACATTATGAATCATTTTTTTCGTAGTCTCATCTCCGAAAAAAATGAGAATTGAACCTAAGGAAAGTAATATTCATGATTACATGTAGGAAGCTACCATGCTAATGCAAAAATTTTGCAGTAACGATGAAGTGAGTAACAAGTCCGGAGTTCGACAATCACTCTTCACCCATGTGCGTGAACACCGGCTTAAAGGAGGGATCCGTTATCATGAGATGAATATTTTCTATGACGAAAAAAATGTGTACGATATAGAGGAGTCTATACCGGAGGTAAAGTACAAGGTATGCAAGTATACGTATTGGATTATTAAAAAGAAAATTTAAAAATACATGAAATAGTATCACCTATTGGAGTATAAGGCAACAAACTCATGGTTTGCTTATATGCAATTGGTAGAGATGGAAAAGAAAAAAGGAAGTCAAAAAGTAATGATCTAAGATTGCATGTGTTTGGTTGTCTTTTAAATCTTCATTGTTGCTTTTTAGGTTTTCTGTTTAAGTTCCCGTGTTGTCTAGTGCCCACTAATTACTTCTATTATTATGTTATATAAGGTATTTAATGTTGCTACATCAATTGTAACTTAGTGTCAAAGTGTTGTATGTATAACATGAACTTTAATGTATTTTGTTTTGCTTGTGTTAAGACGCAAGAGTATTATTTATATTTTTTTTCAAATTTTAAATTTGCATGTGTTAGAGCGCAAAACTGTTAATAGGGAAAGAGAAAAATAAAGCAGCTTGGGAAAGGAGAAAAAAATTTCAAAAAAAAAAAAATTAGATAGGTTACAAGCCACTAAATTAGTCCATGAACTAGTAGGCCTTGTTTAATCGGCCTTAGCCAGGCCAGTCTTGATTCAAGGACCCTTAAGCCTATAACCCGCCGGTTTAGGTTGAATACCAAATCACTAACATATCTTATAGGACATATAATTGTTAATATATATATATATCATTTGGCAGTTCGTGAAAATGCATTAAAAAGTATATTTTTAGTTGGGATAAATTTTTCTAAATAAAAACTAGATATTGCAATGAAAACATACTTTTATGAGCTTTATTTATGAAACATTATCTAAGCTAAAAACACACCTTTTTTAATGCATTTTCACTATCTTACCGAACAAATTATTCTTCTAATGACTTCTTTTTTGTACTTTTTGAAAATATTTTTTTCACTAAAAGGTGCATAAAAAGTAAGTGTTTTCTATGCAAATCTCTATCTATGCCCAAAAGACACCATTTGAATGCATTTTCACTACTCTTTTGAGGAATATATTTTCTAAGACTTTAATAATTTAAAAGAAAATACTTATATCTTCAGAGAACTCCTTACCTTACCAATCAATTGTACTTAAAAGAGATAAGTGGATTGGGTGTAATGGAGAACACAATCTAGTTAGCCCAATAAGAGTTGGTGGATTATCTATAACGTAAGATATAATGAGTTTTGGCTATAATTTTAATACCTTGTAAGCCATGGGACATTGACTCAAAGAAAAATACAAAATCTTACAAATGTGCTCTCATAGTAATCTTAAAGTAAGCTTATAAAGTATTAATGATAAAGTAAAAATCATATTTTTCTATATTTATGTATAAAAAATTATATTTTAATTAATAATTTATTTTCCCACCGTTGGATTCAAGATGATGGGATATACTGTATTTTTAATTGTTGATAACTATACATATTAGGACACCATGTTTGTCTTAGTAACACAATGGTTTTGTTTTTTCCTTATGACTTCTACATAGCGTGTCTAACCACTTCATTCAACTCCAATGCCATCTCCATTGCAAAAAGCCTCTAATGTATGCCACTACCTTTATTGTTGTTTTACTCATGACATGATTATCGCATGTATCAATATTACAACATCATTATTAACATGTACACCTAGTAGTTAACTTTCAAATCACAATTATCAATGTTTTGTTTCATATTTCTCAATGTAGATAAGCATATGGAAAATGCAATTATTTTTTATATAAGAGATACAATACTTAATAGAGTAACTTAAAGCTAAGGGCCATATTGCCTATTTGTTCTTTTCTCTATTAAATAACATAAGTTATTCTAGACCAATATTGTCAGACTCGAATTATATGATTGATTAGGACATGTGAGAGGATTAAGGATTAAGGGAAAAACTGGATTCGAATGAAAGTTAAATTGGAATTAAACCAAGATTGAATTAGGGTTGAATTGAGTTAAACTATAGGAGTTGATACGGATTTGACAACACCTCTACACTACAATTATAATGCTAAGAAGAGTTCTCTCTTGCCCTCTCTTACCATCACCATGCGAGTTTTTTGATGAAATTCCATTGTGAGAATGGTATAAATTTCTTAGGATATTCTATGATTCAAAGGTCCTAATGTACACCTTTATAGGGTTTTTATTTAGGGAGTTAAGAGGCAAACCATTCGAATGTTGTGGTAGGTTCAGCATGTGGATTGTAGCTTGGAGTTCTTAGTGTTTTGTTGCATTACATTTTGCTCTATGTAAGTTTTTTCAAGGGGAGGGGGCTTATCCTTTAATATAATTAGAGGGTTAATTAAATGTTTCGTAGTTAACTATAGAACCCACCTCTAAGCATTGCAAGTGGATGAGCCAATCCGGGTTTATGTGTTTGTAGGTAGAAAGCAACTCGATATTCAACCTTGAAATCATGTTTACTTTTTATACTTACACCTAAACCAATAACCTAAATAGGTGAATCAAGGTTTGGTGTTTATTGCCTATTATAAGTCAAGGGATAAAATAGCTGGCAACTTAGGCACTACGGGCAGTGCACCATGTGTAGATAAGTGGGCATAGATATGGTAGAATTAGCACTAATATAGATTGGACATTTGGACTGAACTTGCTTAATGGTATAAAACGGTATTACATGTAAGACTATAAGCGTAAGGGCATTTCAATTTGGTATTGTTCGCCTTCGATTATTGAATAGAACATAATATTATTTTTTTTCCTAAATTGAATCTAACTATATGGTTCAAATCGTAAATTTTCTAAACCTAAGAAACAAGTTTGTTTATTTTGGGTTGAGGTACAAATCGTTATTGTCAATTACTTATTGCTTTAAAAATCCTTTATAGCAACACTCGATATTAGGTGACATAATATTAGAATTTCTTATTAATGATCAAGTGATCCATATCAAAACAGTTTTTGAAGATCTAAAAATGGTTTTCCTTCTACCTTTAAAAGCTAAACATCCTTTAGAAAAAATAATTAAAACAAAGAGAACACTTTATAAGCTTCACTTACATATCTACATCTTGCATAAGCACCAAACTTTGCAAAGAGTATTTTGTCATACAATGGGATTTTTTTTTTATAAATAAACCAAATAGTTTAGTTCGCATCCCTGAGTCAAACTATAAATTGATTGCATATGGTCGAAATGAACATCAAACTAAACCATTTGCCAAAAAATTGAATTTTTAGTGTGATCCAATTTGGTTCATGATTTAGTCATTCTTCAACCTAGTTTTACAAGATAGTCTATAAGCTACTGATGGTTAATACGGTTGGTGAAATTTGCACTTGGGGTCTTTCATCACATAAAGGGATTTTTTAAAATAAATAAACCAAACATTTTGGTTTACATCCCTTAGCTGAACTATACTCAATTACATATGGTCAACATGAACTGCAAACCAAACCATTCACCAAAAAATTGAATTTTTGATTCGATCCAGTTCTGTTCACCGTTTTTTCGTTCTTTAGCCTAGCCTTATAAGATAATGTATAGGCTACTGATGGTTAATACGACTGGTGAAATAAGTACAAGTTGATTTTTACAACTTCTAAGATCTTTTCATTTGAATGACTTAGGGCTAAGGATCTTGGGTTTTTTTGTGGTTGTTGCCCCCACCTAAAATAAGATGACTAATAGAGTATGTGATCATTGCTTGTAATTACTCGTGCATTAGCACAATTATTTAGGTATGTATGCGGTATGAAATGTATGTGTGCTTTATGCATTTTTTCACTATTGAGCTTTGTGACTACCTATGTTTAAGACCTTTATTTCAAGTATAGATGACTTACAAGAGATTTATAATCATATCCGCATTAGGCATGATTTATGGTATGGATGTGAAGATGATGGTAGCAATCCATATGACTAGGAGCCACATATAGATTCAATATAGTTTTATGTTAGATTAAGATATTTGTAGTTATTTGACATATTTGAAGACTATTACGGTTGTTATAGATTTATGCTCCTCTTTTAAATTAAAGCTCGACATATATTTTAGTTTATGACTTAAATAGAATATCAGGAGTTTGGAACAAATATACATATGTTCATTATATACTTGTGGATTATAATTATAGGTTTCTAAACTTTGCATGTTTTACTTATAATCATGTGTAAGGATCTACAACTCCCATCCTAATAGTATCATGACAACTTAAAGTGGTGTAAAATCTTAAATTGTGATCTTTGGAGGATTTAAGAAATTAATCCTTATGATGGCTAGATGAAGAGTACAGATAGAAATTAACAGGTTAAATCTTTACCTTGAAGTAAAAGTTTACCTTTCTTTCTTTAATTTGCAAAGCTTTAGATGAATATTTATGTTTCTATACAATGTCTTTGAATATAATTTATGTATGAATTATGTTGAGTTATATTGAGCATTTCATGTTATTTGAAGATATGGTTGTTTAATATAGTTCAAACTTTGGTAAGCATGTTGCAAACGACAACAACAAATGTAGCATGATGTCCATGTCATGCATGAGACCGGTATGCTGATGCAGCAATATAGCTAGCTTAATGGGCATGGTAAACAAAGTGCAACACTTAGGTTAATAGGGCTTTTGTGTTCGTTGAAGCCTTTTAGTACAAAAGTAGTGAACTCGCTTAAGACTGACATGTAGATTAAAGCAATGGTGAAGCCATTTGCTACATATGAAGTAGCTAAGGTAGGAAGGAAGGTATTATATGCAATGTTCATGTTGAGAGGTATTGTATCTAATTATTGGAAAGCAACACAAAAATTGATGGTTCAACAAGTGACCTAGGAGGTATTCATTTAAAGCCTTTTTTAAAAAAACTTTTATCACACAAAATTTGCACTAAAGAATGCTAGTAGACCTTTTTAACTTGAGGTTAGGATTAAGTCAGTGGAGTATTATGACATCGAGACTAATAAACTCATATAGCTTTTACCAAATCAACTTCAAATCAAAAGATGGACTTAAGGGCCGTAGTTGGTATTGCACTTGCATATATTTTAAAGTCAATATAAGGGAAAGGAGATTATGATTGTACAGTAATCTAGGCCAACAAATAGATGTTTTCATCGCTATGAAATTAGATTGCTTAACCCATTTAATGTAACAGATGTAGGTGATGTTTTGGGACATATGAAGGAAAAAAATTGAAAGTAAATCCTCAAGGTTGTTTTTTATGCCAGTAGAGTTACAACGGCAACAAGATTGTATGGACCCAATGCTTCCGTTGGTTTTTTATTTTACCTATAAATAGAAGGACATAAAACAATAGACTATAACAAAAGACAAAACTAGCAACCAGCACTAATGGCAAAAGGTAGTAAATAAATGGAGTTTGGTAACTTAAGACTCAAGTAACGATACTCGCCATAGTTGATGTGAATACAATTATGGGTACGCTTCTTGTCCTATTGCATAGTGCTTATGTTCATTTTTTATGTTGGTGAAACCTAAGCTTACACATCTAAGTCATGTATGTGCTGCTTGTAGTGCACGTGTGGAACCCTATAATTTGGATACAGTGGTGAGTACACCATTAAGTGGTGGCTTGGTATTGTACGCATTTTATAAGATCATTAGGAAGATGCCCATAAATTGATAGTCCTAAAGGTACAAAAATTTGGTGCCATCTTAAGAATGAATTGGTCATCAAGATATCGTGCTAGTTTAGATAGTTATAACAAGTAAGTGAACTTTAGTATATGTAGAGAAGACATTTTTTGCTTTAGTGGAGGGGTTCAATGACCGTTAGATTTGCTAATATATAAGTTGTGGGGTGATAGACAATGGGCAGTATTGGTGTGTTTTGCAGTTAAGGCTTTCAAAAAGATTAGTTGGGTTTGCCACTAGACAAAGAGATAGAGTTCACCATAGAGTTTCTCCATAATTACCCAATATCTATTATACCATACAAAATGGCATCAACAAAATAAAAGGAATCAAGGAACCAGATACAATGAATGTTGGATAGGGGGTACGTACATCTTAGTTTGTGGATGCTCCCATTTTATTTATAAGAAAAGAAGGATGGTTATATACAATTATGTATATATTGTAGACAATTAAATAATTTGCTATTAAGAACAAATATTTACTGTAAATGACCAATGACTCATTTGATCAACTAAGAGGAGCTCAAGTATTTTCAAATATTGATATTTGATTGAAGTATCTTAAGTTGAAGATAAATTCTAAATATTTCCTTAAGTTAGTTTTTAGAATACTAAACGTAAATTATAAGTATCTATTTATGCTTTTTAGGTTGACAAATGCTTCTGTGACATTATGGATTTAAAAGGAACTAGATATTTGAATAGTATCTAGACAAGTTTGTTGTGTTATTTATATTCAATATTCTAGTATACTCAAAAAGTGAGGAAGACCATACGAAGGACTTAAGAATAACTTAAAAATTTTGAGAAAGAAGTAATTGTATGCTATTTCAAAAAGCACAAGTAGTTAAAGTAGGTGTACTTTTCTAGAATAAATAATCACACTAAAAGGAGGGTAAAATACTATACTCACGAAAAATCATAAAACTAGTGGATTGGTAGAGGTCAAAGATAGTACAAAGGTCAAATTTTCTAGAGCTAGCTAGTTATTATAGGAGATTTGTTAAAGGATTTCAAATATAGCAACCCCCTTAACCAAATCGAATAAAAAAGAAGTAAAGTTCAAATGGATGATGAACATGCGGCAAGATTTCATGAGTCGACGTAAAAGTTAGTCACAAATCCTGTTCTTGTATTACTAGATAGTGGAGGATAACTCACTATTTACAAAAATGTTTTGGATAAAGGTTTAGGGTATATATTGATGAGGCATGGAAGGTTGATGGCCTATGCTTTATGAGAAGAATTACTTAATGCATGGCCTAAAATGGGCACTTATAGGCTTTATACTGAAGCAATTGAGATATTGCTTTTTGGAGAAAAAGTGTAAAGTTTATGCAAATTGCAAGAGTTTAATGTATTTCTTCAACTAGAAAGAATTGAATATGAGACAAATAAAGTGGTTAGAGTTAATAAAAAACTACACTAAAGATCTTACTTCATCTAGGGAAGCTGATAAAGTAGCACACACTCTTTATAGGATGACTTGAGGAAACTTAGTTGCTCTTATCACATCTTGCAGGTTGTTGCTAGAGGATATGCAAAGAATGGGCTTAAAAGGTACTAGTCAAGCAACCGGATTAAGAAATTTGAGATCCACCCTTCGAGAAAAAATAAAAGTTGCATTAGTAGAAAACTCTTTATCTCAAAAAATCTAGCTACATGTTAAGAATGCCTTAGCTACATGATAGTTAATACAAAAGTCATTGTAAGGCCGAAAAAAGAAATGCCAAACTATTTGTCTAATTTTTGTAGGAATACATATTGTTTAATGAATGTGGCATTAAAATCAAGATGACATAATTGGTAGCTTTTGTTGTTCGTACTAATTTGGCAATCCATATTTTGCATTGCCTATCATAACTCTAGTTAATTACCAAGTTAAAAAGTGACTACTAGATCTTCTATTCCACTCATCTTAAAAGTTCCTAATTAGGGTTAATTTGTTTTTAACTATTAGGACTTTGAAAGCAATTATTACTTCTCTATTACAATTCATGTAAGACTATAATCTTTTAGGATATCAAAATTTACCCTATGAAACATACACGTCTTCTTTACATCATCTCAAAAGTGGGTCAAATTGTTTGTCCCTTTTACTATAGGTAATTTTGTCTATTCCTATCACCATTTCTCCTATAAAAGTCCAAACTATAGTTCGACGATTGTTAATGGCTCAAGTAGCAAAGTTTGAAGTGTCGAGTAACAAAATATGTCAAAGTTTAAGGTAGTTCATCCAAAAAGAAAGCTTCTTAGAAACTTGGAAATGAGATCTAAACAAATACTCGTATTGCTATAACTATTGAGTAATTTCTAAAATGAAATTCCTTCTAAGGAAGGAATGAAATACCATAGAAAGTAGCTTATTCGCCCTTTTTCTCCATAGAAGAACCTAAGGCCTTTTAGCTTCCTTCTATAGTTTTCTAAACTACAAGTTACAATAAAAGAAGGGAAAATTGAACAAGCCATGCTTGAAAACTTGAAGAATTATATGGATTTGCACCTTTTTTAAAATTCAACACTTAAACCATCGAAAAGTTGACGTGGCAATTTATTATGACTAATGTACTAGAAAAAGTATTTAAGATAAGAAAGAAGACGAATGTAGAAATTTTAAGAGAGAAGAAACTGCCATGACAAGTGATTAGCAACCATATCAAGGGAGTTGTTTTAGTCAATAACAATGGCATATTTATAATAAACCATGATCCACCCATAGTGCTAGACTTATAGCAGTAGGTGATTGGTGGGAAAGGAAATTGTTGTGATCCACCATAAATATGTGGTTAGTGCCACCGCCCAAAGTATAATGAGTAGTTGGTAGTCACCATAATTCTTGATAGTTTTTTTATTTTTTTGAAAAAAAAGGTGCTTTTCTTTTAAAAAAGATTAACTTCTTCTAATTTTTTTATTTTTAGCCTTTTTAATTATTATTTTTACATCGACAACTAAATATGTATAATTGATTACTACCTTAAATGAAATTTAAACTTATTTTGCCATATCAGTTTTTCAAGAGGAATAAATACTAACTTTTGAAAAAGTTAGTAATATAAATTTTTAAAGGTTTTAGCAATAGTCTATACAATTTACCCTAAAAATAAAACCAAGAGCTCTCTCTCCCCATTATTATGAGGCACCGAAGATCTCCTTCCCTTATGAGGCACCGAAGATCTCCTTCCCTTGCAATTACCATGTAGGTCTTTCACAAAATTCTAAGGTGGGGATAGTCATAATTATTAGGTTATTTCATAATTTAAAGATCCTAATTCGCACTTTCTGTAATGTTTTCGTTCAAGGAGCGAAAAAACGAGTCATTTGGAATTGTTGTGGTGAGTTTAGCATATAGGCTGCAGATTGGAGTTCCTTGTCTTCCATTCCATCATGTGCTAGCCCTAACTGAAGCTGCTATAAACTTAAGTTTATATCATCCCATTAATCTTTGTAAATTGACGTAAACCACCAATATGCAATTAGGTCTTTTGTGACGATTCTAATTCATCAATTATTGATTTATACTTTAAATGCATGGAGATCACGGAGTAGTGTAACATTAACATGTTATTAGGAAAGATTTATGGTTAGAGTTGCTAATTTTGCAATCGATTGTTATTTTGGCATTTGTTTGATAATTTAGGAGTTCTACAAAGGTTTCGAGTTCATGAACTCATCTCGCAGAGCCTTAGATTGAGTCTCTCATTAAAAATTGGGATTAAAAAATTGGAGCTTATAAGCTTAAATGGCCGGCCAGAATGCACCATAGTCAACCACATTTAGATGGAAAGAGGCCTAGCAAAGAACAAATTGGTCAACTACACTCAAAGAGACAACTATACTCTTGAAGGGATCTAATCAACCAGTTTCAGATGTTTTTGTCAGACCCTCCATATCAAGCGACTTGATGATAATAAAATAATCAAATATACATGCTTAATATTATCTATCAAGTTATTTGAGTGTGTAGAAAAAATAATTTTTATGAAACTCAGAGAACATATAGGACCAAAGAAAGCCCAGCAATAGCGATGCTCAAAACCTTAAGAAGAACCACTCGGCCAAAAGTAATGAAACACGAGATAGGAAACAAACAAAATTGAGAGATCAAGGTATAAAAGTAAAGTATGAACAAAATAGAAAATAAATATTTCAAAATCTAAGAAAACTTCCGAAGCAACATGGTAACTAAGTCTCAAGCTAAAGTGTAAGGAACCATATTGTAATCCTCTAGAGAGCTACTAAACTCTTTAAATTTAATAGATAGCTGTGTGAGAAAATAGTGAGGAAGACTTTATAGACTTATATAATCCTGTGATACAGATTGAGAGGAACTCAAGCTAAAGTATAAGGAACCATATTGTAATCCTCAATAGAGCTATTAAACCCTTTAAACTTAATAGATAGCTATATGAGAAAAAAGTGAGGAAAACTCTATAGACTTGTGTAATCCTGTGGCACGGATTGGGATAGCTGTACACCTCATTCTAATTTTTTTCAAATAGTGGATAAGCCGGTGCAGATGACTGGATCCTTGACACTGGGTGTTGGAAGCATGGACTAACTCATGAGGAGAAACCACAAATACCACAAAAATGTAAATGTACTGAACAAAGGCATAACCCCATTAAGCTAAAAAATGGAACTTGTCCATGAAGAACCTGACTCAGCAGCGACATCTCTCCAAAAATAAAAAATCGCATCCGTTTCTGAAGAAAACTACTAACAAAAACCTAGTCATTCCTCGAGCTGAATGTATATCCCTGAAATTACAGCTTCAAATACATACGATCCCCGTTACATAAATCATAAGGCGTATCACATACCAATTGCCATAATGAATTACCCAAGACTTTCCATACTAAAGCTGAAGAAAGAGAACTGATACCCCCATTAGACTCTGGATCCCGTTACATCACGAGGTCAGGTGGCTTGACCATGTATCTAATGGCAAAAATTATAGAATCCCCTGTGGCAAAGGCATTCCATGGCTGGAAGAAACATACGTGTGGAACGGTTCTATCTTCTTTAGCTCATTCTTTTTGATGAGTGAGTGGATGAATCCGATTTCTCGGCCAAATAATGCTCCAACATATCTTCTTCATCATCATCTGCAATTAGACAAAAATAAGAATTTTGCTAGAAATGGCATGATAAATAACATTAATTTGAAGGCGATGACAAGTCACCTTCAAAATCCTCATCATCAAAGTCAATGTCTTCATCATCATCCTCTCCCTCTTCTTCAGTGACAGGATTAGCACTTTTCTGTTATAAAGAGGAAAATGAAATTTTTTAAATTGTCAAACATTAGTAAGAGATCCTTCTCCAGCAATCCAGAAAATTCTCTTGGAATACTTTATTCTTAATTGTTTAAGGAAATTCTATTTCAGTGAAAGAAGTAACATCTAGAAGGAAACTTTACCCCTGAAGCCCTTCCACTTTCAAACCACTGTCTTCCAGTGTGCTTCTTATCCTTGGGAGCAGTTAGCGCAGACTCGGGCATTAACCTGATAATGAACATGTTTATTTCTTTATCACAGAAACAAACGAGGACTGATGAGATTATGTCATTAGTGCATTCTCTAATAATCCAGGTTTATTGGTGTTTCCACACTATTTGTTTACTTCCCCACAAAACATTGTGTATGCTCTCCAAACAAATGGAAATTTAGGTAGATGGCATTAGAGTTGGTAATGCAATAAATATCAAAAACTCATATGCAAGTTCAATAATAGAGAATGTATTTGAAACAAAAAGAAATCACAGCAACTTCATATAATATCAACAATGTCTATTGAGTTTTGCAAAAGTTATATCTAATAATGACTTGAAGTCCTCATGGAAAAAATTAAACTTTTCCTGTGAAACTTACTTTGCTCGCTCCAGTGCCAGTTCTGCTTCAAACCTCTCTCTCCAAGCCAAAAATGTGTCAACTGTAACTGGTTCCCCGTGTGGTACAATTATCTGTCAAAAGAAACGCTAATGATATTCCACAGATAGCATAATATCTCAAATAGTGAAAGCACAAGGCCATCACACTAATTGTACATGCCTGAGACTACTGGCAACTTCACCGTAAATTCAAGCTGAAATATATCCAGCTCCACTTTTCAGTGTTACACTTAAAAGGCTACTGCTTCCCGAGCAAAACAAGACATTATCTTTTAGAGGGTTACTAGAAAGGGCGGAAAAAAGAATCTTATACTAGGGACTTCCCTTCACCATTATGTAAGCAAGATTTAGGCAAAGACAGTAATCAGGAAACTTCATGTCAAAAACCTTTATCTCCCTTTGGAGTTGTCGTTAATTTGACATACCATATATTCAAAAAATTAGAATCACATGGCTTACTATGAATATGGCATCAGCATTCTGATGTTTCAGGTATCAAGTCCACAGAGAATTAAGAGGCTGATATCAAATTAAGATATATCATAATAATTTAAACACTGAAATTCAGATGCTAGAAAAAGGAAGCATACTTCATCTTTGGCAGCTTCTTCATCTTCAAAGTTCTCACCACCATCTTGCTGACCAAATCTTTCAGATAACCACTCTTTTGCGGATGTAACCAGAGTGTAGATCATTGCCATACCAAGATTTTCGGATGCCTGAAAAGTTAGCAGAAGAACATGCAAGATGGTCACAACCCAGATTAGAAATTGCAAAATCAGATGCATGATGGATCCAATATTCCTTGGTCAATATAATTAAAACCAACAAATGACTGTTAACTTCAAATGATTCCTCCTTACAGTAGACAATAATGATACAGAATCATTTTTGCTTCAGCAAATTTCCAACCTCCCCAAATTGTTTCTCCTCGTTGAAGTCCTAACTCCTATACTTGACATAATATTCTATATTGTAGAGCTTGCATATTTTGTTCAGATTTATTAAATATATTAGCTCGCAGACAAAGGGCATGTAATGGCATGGGTTAATGCGAAAGCAGCAGTTTAGGAAGGCTAAGTAGAACATTTCAAACAAAACACTTCTAGCACATGAGAGAGGACATTCTAGCCGAGGTTTCAGGCTTTGTTGAAAAGATTTGTGGGTTCACATTGACAAAGGACAGCAGGAGCGAAAATGTACTGCCCTAGTCTGCTTAAAAGCCATAATACATGCAGAACTAAAGTAATTTAACTGTTCAGGAAATTCATTTGACAGATCAAAATTCATATAAAGATAAGGTGAACTCAAAGAGGACGACAATCTCAGAAAGAATGCCACCAGAAGATTACCTCCTGTTCGAGCTTCTCTTTCAATGCCTTGAGATCATCATTTGGTATTCCCCGCAAGCTGAAAAATAGAAATAACAATTCACAACAGCAAATGAATATGATCCTAAATTGACTTATCCTTAAAACATCTGTATGAAAATTGTTTTCAAACAATTAAAAAAGTAAATATTAAAAAAAAAAAATGTGTAGATGTTAAGAACAACTTCACACAAGGGATCTAGGTGAAACAAAATATCAAAATTAGATTACACGTCACTCAATAACGAAAAATGAACAATTGTGACACATCATATGATTAAAATTGTGACTCATGCACGTGTGGATTCTTATGGTCCATAGATACAGAGCACAGCCAAAACATTTAGACATTCTGATTGCGCCTTGGCAAATGCTTCCCAATTGAACACTGAAATAATAGATATTCCACCTCCTAAGAGTACATCACATGCAGTGAGCAATGATTAATAACATGGAACCTGCATACTATTTAAGCCCTTATCAATGGCATAGCTCTCTTTTCTCCTTGTATTCAGTGCACCTTTTGTTTTCCCAACTTTGTTTTTTTTTTTTCATGGAGGCGTTTTGGGGGTTGGATTTCAAATTTGCAAAAGGAAAGTAATAGGTTCAACATTGCAATACATACCTATCAACTGTGGCCCAAATGGACAAAAAATGAGGATGCTTTTTTGGATAATAATTTTTACAACTAGTGGAATGCTCATA
Organism: Lumnitzera littorea; assembly: GCA_024138015.1. Taxonomy (NCBI): domain Eukaryota; kingdom Viridiplantae; phylum Streptophyta; class Magnoliopsida; order Myrtales; family Combretaceae; genus Lumnitzera; species Lumnitzera littorea. Next base: position 9,133,063 of record JAMXBB010000010.1, on the reverse strand, counting down.
GATTATGACTAACCTTCTAGTATAGAGAAGTGGAGGTTCATCCGGATATTTTTCTGTATGTGAAAATATCAAAGCTAGCTGAACTGCAAAAGAAGTAAACAAAAAATTTTGCTCAGTAACACTACAATATGAAAACAGAAATGAGAAAATCTTAACTCTACTAGTAGCAACCCATCTACAAACTGAAAAACGTGGACAAAGATATATATAGGAGCAACCTGGTGTGGCTATTGATTCATCAAGTTCATCGTCCTGACAAAACAAATCACAAAAATAAATATATGTAGGATAACAATGAGATGCGCAATAGAGAAGAAAAGGCTATAACATCTTTTTTACCCAGGGAAATTTTACAAAGCAGTAAGTCTCTCATGTATATCTTTTCCTACCATAAAGCATAAATCATATCCCACTTATAGAAACAAAACAATGTTCTTGGATTACTCATCACAGCCCACAAAGAACTTTTCTAATTTCTACTACACTACCATGATTCCACTCTCCATGAACCCAAGAGTTTTTTCCCCTAACAATATTCTACTAAACCAGTAGATACAGAAAACTGCTATGACACTGAGGAGTTACACTTCGAATCTTCATTTACCGTTGATCTCCACAATCTAAGCCCATAATATCATGCAATAAGTTATTTTAGAAAAGAAATAGAAAGCATTTACCTGAGGAACTATAGTTATTTGGAAGCATCGATTTGATGTGTTTAACCCACTTTCACTGGAATGAATTTCTGCCATGAAATGAACCACCAAGTGAGAATTATTTACATGTCAGTAACTAAAATGAAACCACAGAAGAAGGAGACGGATAAATGCCACATACCTTTGAAATCATCCATAAGTATTGCTTCCAGAGCTTCAATTTCCATTTCCTGCTCTAACGCATGGTCTGCTCACATTTATTTTGTTGTCATAATATTAAAATTGTGGTCTTGGCCAGATTTGGCCTCAATCAGCAGCCACTACCACTTTAAAGCAGATTAAAGATTCTTTTTAATACTTAAAGGTGAATAATCGCAAATGTGGATGAACACTGAACAGCACATCACAACTGCAAAGCATCTTTAAGTTTGGTAAGGAAAGACTTGTACGGTTAGGTCACTTAAAATTTCTGCAAAACGATCGACCCCAAGAGGTTGGCCTAGCTGCTAAAATCTGGGAACTTTTATGATAAATTGCGAAAAGATCTTAGTTTCCAATCCATTGAAGGCCTAACAGTACAAAGATATTGTAGTATGGTTCATGTGCCTAAATTAGCTAATACAATTAAGGTCATGTCCCTCCATAAACAAAATCATGAGCAATCTAAACACAAACAAAGACTGACTGAGTGAGAGAGTATCTTTCCAATCCTGACACAGCCCAAAACAGTTAAAGCTTTTAGGTCAAGCTACCCTGTTGCAGTTCCCCAAATGATCCACTGTATTGAGGAAGGGGCACTGGGGCACAGCCATGATAGTATAGCCTATCCTGGCACATAAGCTACATCTATGAATCCTAGGCATTGTTCAAATCCGACTTACATCTTTACAGATTATTACAAAATAGCGGCATTGGTGGGCAAGATATCATACATGTAATTCATCATGAGACTCACAAGATACTAACCACTAAAGCAAACTTGGAATCTTAAAAAACCCTTTTTTCTACATGTTCTCACAATTTAATCGTGCCCACTTCCTAAATCCATCCATCAGCAGTTTTGAACAAAACCCATGAATCTTTACAACATAAACAAAGAAAATATTCTAAACAGTATAACCACACACGACCCAGTAACAAGTGATAAAGCATAATCCAAGCCAAGAGGTTCCTTAAAGATTGAAACTTTCAAGTTTAATTAACACTACAGCAATTCCAGTAACAAGCAATGAATATGATCATCCCAGAATTTCCAAAAGAGACCCTTCTTTCCTTCTACCTTGCAACTTTACTCACCCCACTCTCTAATTAACATGCAACATCAATTTGGCAGCAAACCCATGATTCTTTACGCATAAATGTACAAAAAAATCACAGGCAATTCAAACACCCATCACCCCGAAACAAGTGATAAAGTATCGTCTGTACCAACAAGTTCATAAAAGATCGAAAATTTAAGGTGTATCAACAGTGTGGCAATACAGTAACAAAGTAATCAACGTGATCCCATTGAATTCTCAACAACCCAAAAACGAAGAAGACGATGATGTGATGATTGAATTCATCCAGTAATTATCAATCATGATGAGAGATAAACGAATTACCGGTCATGGTGATTTATGGTGAGGTTTCTTTGATTCTATTTCAATCTCAGTGGCGCAGAGAGAAAGCAGACAAACTCATAAACATGTCCAAGAAGCAGAACAAAAACCTTTGCTTCTGCCAGTGACGTTTATGTTGCCTTTCTAATACGATGTCGCTTCGCTGGTGTCTTTTTTAATTGGGCTTCGTCTCTTTGAAATAAAATAAAATCATACTATAAAGTACTTTTCATATTATTCGTTAGCAGTTTTCATTAAATCAATCTTAGGCAACAATTTTTATTGAATAAAATTCAAATTTTTAAGTGCATTATGGCTAGATCAAATTTAACATTAGAAAGCCAAGTTTAGTAGTTGGTTTCGCATGAATAATAAGGATAGAATTTTTTTAAATCCCCTTTTCCATTGAGGTAATATAAATGATAAAAGTATTAAGGTAGGGGTTAAGGTTTTCGGATTAAACATTGAAAATAAAACAAAATGTATTCAAAATAATTTTTTTTTATAGTTTTAATTGTTGAAGGCTTCTTTGGGTTTTTTTTTTCTTTCTCTTTTTCTATTTTTAACCTTTTCTCTCTTATTTGTTTTTTTTTTTTATATTCTCATCTATATTATTTAAAAGCCAAGCACTTTTGTAACTGCTTTTTTGGTGTTTTAAATAGCAAAGGAAATAAATTATCTATTATTCCATTTATTATCCAACAATTAAAACCATTCATATTGCATCCTTTTAAGGATAATATAGTAATTTTGTTGAGATTATCGGCTTTTCGTTAGTTTCTCGTTGATGCCTCTTTCATGTTCTGAGTATCACCGTAAGTCCCAGGAAACTACAAACATTTTGGTCTCAAACCCACTAATCGCTTTAAAATACATCCATGAAACTTCTCCTTTTATTTATCCAAATTCTTCTGCTAATGACCAAAACCTTTGCTTTAACCCTTTATATTAGGATATTTTCAGTGAATACTACAAATAGTACTATACCCTTTATAATGACATATGGATTACTTCTTAAACTTTATAAATTGCAAGAAAATAAGAGATTGAAAATTCAGGGTCCAAGAGTTTTATAAAATCTTCTTGATGGAAAAAAAGGTGAAGGAAAGGTACTATTGAATTAATTTGGGTCTACAAATCTGTGAAATAATTAGAATTCTTGATCTCTCTTATTTCAAAAATCTAAAATTTGAATCATATCCTTTCATGAAATTGGATTGATTTATCATAAAGATTTCGTTTCAATTAAAAGTTAGTTATTCACTTCTAGTTTGATTATGATCTCTATCGGGCATGTTATAGTAAATTATCTCATGCCTTTTGTCAGTTGCCCATGTCATTTTTTAGTCAATCTTCTATTCAATCAACCGCTCTTCTCCTAAAGGCACCTGCACTTGATTAGAAACGATCATACATGTCCAAAATGTAACTCGTGTTGGGTTTTATAACTCAGAGAAGTCTTAGATTAAACTTCGTTAAGAAGTGACTCAAACTTAAAAAAACTTTTAAGTTTCTCAATTGACTTAATAAGGTAATAACTAGTTATTTCATTATACTTGCCGGACTAATATTCATCTCCTATAGATGATCCTCCACATTATTAAACAACTTATTCATTCTCACTAACTTAGCTAGTAATAACAACAAGCTTAATAACTTAAACAACCAATAATTACTCTTAAGAATCAAAAACTTCTTACAAATACAAGCAATTTAATTTGAACCAACAGTGACCACAATGAACAAAAACTCATGGTCACTAATCTCCTAAGTTATAACCCTGGCCTAAAATTGCAATTGATAAATAAGGAATCTCTACCCTTAAAAATTCCTCCAAGAATGCGTGTATTAAAAACTCTATTACCAACAAATGAGAAATTCTTTTCTATATTTAAGAATGATGCAAAATTGATATTTTGAAAGTACATTCCAAGCACGATAACACAATGAGTCAATTCAAAACTAAGGTTTATAGTCATAAATTTTTGTAGAGTTATTTGATATATCTGTACTTAAAATAAAGAATATGGACAAATTGACAATAGATACCACACACCAATTTTATATTGAACAAAAGTTGATTAAATCACAAGTGCATAATCCATGAAATGATTAAGATGTTAAAACAAGATTTGATACAACTCGATCTCAATCAATGGATGTTTGCCATACTCTCAAAGAGATTGATAAGGATGGGTGATTAGCTACCATCGATATCGATTCATAGTAACTAAAAAGCTTGAGGAGAAATTCATCTCTTTAAAATCCATAATCATAAAATGCATTTTTCAAAAGTCTTCATTATTGCTCTATTACAAATTCATGCTTGCTCATAAAATAAGATAAAACTCTTGCAGCACGTTTAGTTGACTTAAAGGAATAAGAGAAGAATTGAATTACAATTACCAAGGAATTGAATAAATGGCTAATAAGATGCGAATAGTCAATAATGACATTTACTTCAATGTTCACTTAGGAAAATCTAATGGAGAATATGTATCGAATAAAAACTTAAATACCAGAAATGTCCTTTAGTAAGTAAAATAACAAAAAAACATAAGAAAGAAGAAAAAAAAAACCCAAATAAAAAAAAAAAAAATCAACATCCCCCTCATCATTTTTGCTTTATTCTCAACTTCGAAGCACCTAATCATGGAGAAGCCAAAATCACCATGTAACGAAATCAAACATGGCTAACTCAGATTGTCTAACTCCTTTGTTAGATTTGTCTTCCCATCAACCAAACAAAGGCCTAGCCTATGGAAGTTACTGATCAAAGCCCTAGCAAAAGTCGCTTAGCTTTAACAAAATTGAAGAGAGGATGACAACGGATTTGTTTGGAAAATTGCAAGACATACGTCTGTGTTTATATAAAATAAACTAGTGTAAGACAAGTATGTATAGAGAAGAGGAAACAAAGCACAACATCTCCTTTTTATGAGTCTTTTAGCGCGAAGAGACAATGACGACGGATTCTAGTTAAGGACTTTGAACCTTACTTAACTAGGCACAGTGAAGGAGGATAAGATTAGGGTTTTTCCGCTACCTTTGTTGAGTTGGGGAGTGATGAACTAGGGTCTAGGAAGAGAGAAGGGCAAAGTCAATGGAAAAGGAGAGGAGTGTTTTGATGAGGGTAGTCTTAGAATGAAATCACGGAAATGGATAGGAATATGGATTCAAGGTCTCTTTTTTAGAATTCTTATTCTTTCTATTTGAGCAACACATATCTACTTGGATTATGTTACGCCCCGAAGTTGTAAAGTCGCATCAGTCTCACGGTGTAAATCATTCTATGATAGTAACTGGCCTCATAGTGCCTATCATAAACATGATCTATACAAAGTGTGGACTATTCCTCGCTTTGAAGTAAACAGTTCAATTAAGAATTTAACTAAAGCTACGATATATGATTACATGTATATTACTATAGAATTCCCAGATGATTCTACATCATATCATAATATTTAGTTGATTTACATATCAAATATTAGTCTTTCAATCTTAAAAATACTAGTGAGACTCTAAATATATATTAACTATTAGGCAATTTGATTCTCACACCCCTAGGCTTAAAAAAGAACTAACCTTCAAATAGTTGTAGGGCGGCATATTAATCGAAGTAATCAGAGATCAGGATCTGTAAAAAAATCTATACGGGTATGAGTAACTACAGTTCAGTAAGTTGAATTAGAGACTCATAAATATATACAAACACAAATAAGATTATAAAGCAACTATTTTTATGCAATGCAACAAGTAAGTGTTATCACACAACGTAGTCCAGTCCGTTGCGAAATCCGAGTAATTTCACCCGCTTTAATCCGGGTTGAGGAGTTTTCATGTTATGCAACAGCTTACAACTAAATCCAGGTTTGTGCAATAGAGACACTGCTCCTCCTAAGACTATCCTTCGAACTAATGCTCTCATCCTCACCATGACCTCTTCTCTTATCACTTAGTTTGACTAAAGATGAGGAAAAAAATTAATTTGCTATCTAGCGTTATCTTTTTCGAAAGTGTCGGTATTTGGTTGGAAAATCCTAATGATCTCCTAAATGATTGCAATGCATGACAATTTATGATTTTATGATTGATTATGATTAGGTTTAATTTAGGGTGTTCATACAATTTTACGTCAATCTAGTCATTACAATTATTAATCACAACACAAATACCAACACGAAATCAGATACGTAAACACATGCATAAAACTACTTACAATCACAATCATACACAATCCTAAGTCTCTAAGTACCCTAAAACAGTATTCCAAATACGGTGAAGTAATATACCCAGCTTACCTAGAATTCTTAGTCGCTCAATCACTTAATTGCAAGTTGGTTCATCTTTGTGTATCTTATAATACAAATACGTATTTTTAATACTTATACTTTGGTAATACATATTCTAAATTATAATTTAACTCACTTCTCTATATATACTTATCATTTACTAATGATTCACTCTATATTAGCTCGAGGTTCAGTTTCTGAATTAGATTTCAATTTTGATTTTAAATTATTTTTAACTATAAGGAATCCTTAATACGCCCGAATCCTAATGTGAAATTAATCACATTAAACTCGAGTATTCTAATATCATACTAAGTCTTAATTTAGTATTCTAACCTATTCGATATACTCTAATCTTAATTGGGATACCGGATTTACTCTCGATGTAAGAAAATTTTACATTTTTTATCCAATTACCTAAAATTAATTTTTGTATCAAATTTATTTTGTATTGATATTATTATTATATTATCCAATTTAACCTATTTTTTTTTATATTTATTAAAATCTCAATTTCACATATTCCTAAATTTCCTACAATTACCATATAATTTCCATATTAATTACAATTAACACTCTAAAGACTAGGATTAGCTTTTCATATCAGAGATTAACATATTTAAGCATCTAATTACCTTCCAAATCGGTAATTAATCATTTAATTAAGCCAAAATTCGAAAATTAATTTTAAAAAAATGGTTTCATAGCATTGCTCTATATTACTTAAGTATTCAATAGAAAAAAAAATTAAGCTCTAAACTACACTTCTAAGTTTATTTATTTCTAATTTTAATCATGCTCGGTTTTGTCTAATTTTTTAAGAACCTTATATTTACAGACATAATTAAGCTTAGTTACTATTTTTCCTTAAATCTACATATAATAAAATATCAGAATAATAAATTTCATAATTTTATAAGTATAATAAACAATTTTAAGGAATTTTGCAAAATCGGAGGAAATATAAGACTCACTGGATTCTAAAGCTTTTTAGCCTCCAACACCGGTTCAAGTGTATTGGCCGGTTTAGGCGATAGGTTTGGAGTGAGGTGGTGGTAGTAGTAGTAGTAGTAGTGGTTTGGTTCCAAGTGGTGGTGGTGTATAGGTTCGACCTTCTTACCTTATCTATACAGATTTGGAATAAAATTTTTAAAACCTTAATTTTTCCTCTCAATTTTGGTTCTCTCAATTTTTTCCAATTCCCAACTGACTAAATGAGCTCTATAAATTTTCTTGCTATTTATAGAGCCATGTAGGAATTATTGTGTATTAATTAAGACAAGATAAGGTCCATATCTCTTCCATTTTATCTTTTTTGTTGCTTGTTTTTTATTGGTTAATTTTGGTTTCTTACTCCCCTTGCTACCATAACTTGATCTGGTTCATTCCCCCTTTCCTTGATTTTTTTTCTGATTTTTCCTTAATTTTTTATAATTTTATTTAGTTATTTAGTAAATTTTTAGCTAATTTCGGGCAATTTAAGTAATTTTGCGTATTTCTACTTATACGTAAATATACATGGAGTACAAGTAAATACTCTTAAATATTATTTAGGTCATTCTATGATTTTTAGTATACATATAATTAATTTTTAGTGATTTATTAGTTATTAAAATACATTTTACATAATTTCGATAAATAATAAGTAATATATTTAGAATTTGAAAATTTTATATTATCTTATTTTATTACTTATTTTCTTAAATTCAAACTTATAGGGTTACTTTTACTAATATTTCTGGTTTTAGTTTATAATTTAGGTTTGATCGAATCCTTTAACCAATTACCTTAAACTTTATGTATTAAATTCGATCCTATGGTTACTTAGCCTATTTTTAGGGCTTATAGATTCCATTCCACGTGAAGCTTAAAACCCACTAAATAAAGGAATCAAAGGCTTCCATTCCCCTTACTAAACATATCATTATTCAACTAGGAATGGAAATAAACAAAATAGGTGAGATTTGTTAGAAGTGAACTTGGTAAATTTGATAGTTACAAATTGCTTACCAACCAAGCATATTCTCATATAAGAGATCTTAGTTGTTGTACATTGGTCTTGAATTAACTCTTTAATTTTATAAATTAACTAACTATTTTTTCCATCAACAATTAGTATTATCAAGATTATAAATTTTTATTTCTATATTTGAACTTTAACTAAGTATATTGAAGAGTTGTTAATGGTGATCAATGTTCTGAATTATCTTAGAATTTCAAAATTCCAATAGATGCACCAAAGTTTAAACATTCTCTTGAAAATGTTTTTAGAGACTTTAGAAAATCAAAAGGCAGGTTATTTGAATTATCTCTAATCAGAGACTTCAAATTCTATTATACAACTTCTAATAAATAAAAATATCTTAAATGAAATCATATTTTCATAAAGTGCACACAAAAGAATTTTGTAATTTGCCACAATAATTAAAGAAGTTTTAAGAAAAATTATGAAGAATTTATTCTTACCTAATCTTAGCATGAAGACTACCTTAAGGCAAGTTCCACAATTTTATATATTGAGGTTCAGTTGAAGATGTGAAGGAAGAAAAGGGACATACAATATAGATTTGTATTATGTAATTACCAATTGTGAGGGGGAAAAAAAACTTGCATCAATTATTTACTAGGAAATTAACTCTCATGGGAATTTCTTTTTCCACAAGAAAAAGTTTTGATGTTAGAATTATTTCTTTTTGCATTTCAGTTTGTAGAAAAGTTGAATTCCTATAGTTATTCTAAAGATATAACTAATCCATAGATACATTTATCAGTTTCATGTAAGCTAACTTAGCTTTCTAAGATACTTTTGAAGAAGCTCTAGTTTAAGATAAAAAATATTGTCCTCTCCCATACAATTACATTTGTCCATATGCAAATACACAAACCTTAGTTTCTTGGTGGATATGGTGTAAGGCTATCTATGTTTTTCTTTTAATCCCATTAGTAACATTTTTACACACTATAAGACAAAAAAGAATAGTAAGAGAACCAATTGAAAAGAAAATCTCTCCATGGAGCTTTCAAATTGCGAGACAATTAATTGATTAGTATAACTATGAGTAAGTTATGTCAGTAGTTGATCATTGATGCAACTCTTTTAGAGATCTTAAACTATTTTGTGTGTGTATTGTACTTTCAATAAGTAAAGTGTTTCTAATATAGAGAGAGATTTTTGTAACGAGTTTTCATTGTATATAAATATTTAGACTCTAATACAAGTTTGCGAAGTGAAGAGTTTCACCAAGTGTGTTATAGGTGTTAAATTGGGGAAAGTCTATAGAACTTAGCAGAACTACGAAGAGAAGTTTTCTCTTAGTGTTTCGATAATTGTCTCATTTACGAGCTTACTATATTTGATCTCAAAAATATTACAGTGGATTTTTAGCTATTTGAGTTGATAGTGCACATAAAGATAATATAATAGAAGGCTAAACCTCTATAAATCTTGGCTTGTTTCACACAGCTTATCTTTACCTTATTATTTTATTACTCTATATTACTTGTTGTTAATTACTTTACACTTGCACATCCAGACATTGCAAAAGCTTTCACTTGCTAAATTTGATTAGTATCCAAGGGGCTTTCGTTGATTGACTTTTTTCAAAGGGGGATCTTTGCAAGAGTCTGCATCTAATCTTTAAAGAATCCAATTCACCCCTCCTTTTAGTTGCACATTTAGGACTTACAATTGGTATCGACCCTTATTCTCTTTTATCAATTTTACTTGTTGAGTTTTCCAAAAAAGCATTATACTTTTAATTAAAGATCATAGTAATTGATAATATGCATTTGCTTCAAGGACTATATACCATACATCATCCATATTTGATTGAACTCATTTTGTACAATGGAACTATAGGATACAAACTTAAGATAGAGAGAGAAAAATAATGCAGTGAAAAAGACACAAGAAAGGTTTATTTAAAAAATTAAAGCCAGACATACGTTATTTTGCTATGTAAGTTTTGTAGAGTTTAATATGTATCTACCTGCACAAGCGAAAAAAAAGATTGAGATAGGCTTATAACTACACTTAAAAGAGACTCTCGAATGAAGGGAAAGTAAGAAGAATATTATTATTTAAGACTATGAGTTATTTAAGATAAATCTAGGTGAAAAAGGTTCGACAAATGTATAAAATATTCAAGATTATGAGTTGCATTTTTTAGAAGGCACCTCTAATTAAGAGAAAGTTGTTGTAGCAAGGTTCTAATAGAATACAAGGATACAGACTGTAGCACAAGTTGAAAAAGCAAAGCAATTGTACAAAAAAAGTGTGCTCTTAAGGTTAAACTAGGGAAAATCGAGAGAACTTATGGGAATCACAAATGATAAAATAGTAGATGTTTCCGTTTAATGTTTTAAGAGCTGTCTCATTATGAACTCACCATGTTTAATCTCAAGTATTTTTAGTAGTTAAACTAGCTATGCTAGTAGAGAGGATGTAAGCATTATATTTGAGCCTTGTTTCTCTCTCCTCCTTTTTTTTTTCTCCTTTTTAGTATTATTTTTGTTATTTCATATTGTTTGTTGTTAATTGTATAATACTTTCTTATCTAAGCATTGAAAAGGTTTTCACTCTCTAAATTCGATAAATATTACCTTTGTTAATTAAAATTTTCTGGAAGGATATTTTTGAGACTTCTATATGATCTTTAAAGAAACTAGCTTGCCATTTTTCTTGATCGCATATTTGGGACCTAAAGTATGATTGTCAAAACCTAAAAGGTGCAACACATAAACTTATTTGCAAGTTAATCAAACTCAGTAAATCTAATTGTAGAGATTTATTAACCTAACCTTTACATATGCATATCCAATCTATCTAATGGGTTCCTTTGGCTCCTAATCGCTATTGTACTTGTCTTAGATTGACTCAGCTTGTCTTCTCTTTAGTCCTTGACTCGGATGCAAAATGGACCAATTCTTAATGAGGATAGAATTTTAGGGGAATACAAGGTTTACCAAGATTTAACTTACCATTGGTTATTTAATATCATGCCAAAGATGATTTATTACGTACTTAAATTGGATTCTTACTTCTTACCTTCTCTTTTTGTATCCATTTTGATTCATAAACCCCATTACAAAATAAAAAATTTAAAACGAGGACTCTTGCCTTCCACAGGAGGTTTTGGGACACAAAAAGCCAAAAAGAGAGAAAATTTATTAATATATTAATGTAAGACAAAATGTAGATAGTTCTATATTTATATAAAAATTCAATTAAATAGCCATTTCAATTCTATATGTTGTATACTTGCATTGAGAAAATCCATTCACATTAGTTTTCTTCACAATGTTAAAAGATGCTATTTTAGGTTTTATGAGCAACTTTGGTAGTTCAAGATGTTGAGGTTTAATTTGAATTACGTTTAAAAATATGTATAACTAAAGTTTAAGAGCTCACAAAATGAGATGAATTTGTTTGTAAGTTTCAATTTAATTCGGGACGAGAAAAATGGCCTCAAAGGACACATTCGTAATATCGTCAAAAGATTCATGCCCTTATTGTCCAAAGAAATTGATCACTTACTTTCTCTCCTAGGGTTTTACATACAAATACGCAAACCGCAAACCCTAGCCTCCTTCCGTGCCACCATCAAAACGCAGCAGGTGCTCTCTCTCTCTCTCTCTCTCTCTCTCTCACATTCGGTTGCTGACGTGTTTCCTCATGTGCAGGACGAGAATCTAGAAGGAGGAGGAGGAGGAGAATAAAAAGAAGAAGGAAATGGCGATGGTACCGGGACAGTTGGTCTGGGAGATCGTGAAGAAGAACAGCTGTTTTCTCGTCAAGGAGTTTGGAAATGGAACGCAGAGTGTTCAATTCAGCAAAGAGCCTAACAATCTTTACAATCTCAACTCATACAAGCACTCCGGTAGGTGCTCTCTCTCTCTCTCCATTCTTCTTTCTCTCGAGATGTGACGATGATTTTTGATATTCGTTAATCTGTCGCAATGAATGATTTGGAAAGGTACAATCTCTCAGTTGTGTAGCACTTTAATGTAATGATAGTGTAGGAGTGGTGTGGTGAGTTAGGCCCTATGATACCGATGTTTAGTGGAGAAAATATTCCGAAAAAATTTTCTCATTATGGTTTCAATTTGTAAAAGATTACCATATTGATGTGGAGGCGTTTTGGAGCATTAAGTTTTAGTGGAAGGCAGCAGCTGATCTTGGGAGCTTACCTCAAGGCTTTTGATTTGCTTGTTAATTCTAGGGCTGGCGTGGTGATAGTGAAGAGTTTGACTTGTTTGGTATTGTTATGAAATTGACTTATGCTTTATGATGGAGCATAATCTAATAAGAAAGTGAACATCATCAAAGTGAACATTTGGTTTTTTATAAGTTGTTTGACAATAAGGAACTTAGTTTCATAGTTTCGTGTCATATTCTTACATTGGAAGCAGCATGAGGTATTTGTCTAAAGGACAAGGAGTGCTGGATGTGCAGTTTCATAATTGCTTTCCCATGAAAATAGGATACCTTTGTTAAAAAATTAGGGTTCACCTAAAAGGATTGTAACTTTTTTTTTGGTAGATCAAGGCTAATTTGTGCTCATATGAGCTTGCAGAATGCCTTTTTTTTTTTTCCCTTCCTTTCTTCTTCTTGGTCTTCACTCTTATAAATTTGGGTTTCTGTTTGTGGCTGAAATACATGAGGTTTTGGTTATTCCTGTCAAAGTCATTTTGAGTTTTCCTTGATAAGCGCATAGGTCTGTAGGTATGTGCTGTAGATGTCTGATCCACCTGCAGCCATACTCCTCCATAAAAGGAAAGGGCGAGAAACAAATGCACTTGTCTAACAAACTGGTTGCTTTGCTTGAAATATCGGTGCAATAGGTATACATTATCAAACGGGCCCTACTAATTGTAGCAGTTTAAGTGCCTAGTGCACTTTTTGTTCATCCAATGAAGTATGCGATTGTGGTGCCAGCTCAGGCCAGATGGCTGAACTGGCATGCTTCTTCTGGGGATGAAAACAGTCCCCTTGTGTGACAGAGCTGCAGCTGAGGGCGCCACGGGATTTAAATCCCAGATGGCGAAGGTGCTGCCCATAAACGATGGCAGAAGATAAATCCAGAATCAGCACTGTGCACTTTTATGTGTTTCTGTGTCTATTCTGTTTCAGTTTTTGTAGTTTTGTTCAACCAATTGATATTATTCTTTACATTCGTAGGGCTCGCTAATAAGAAGACTGTCACCATTCAACCTTTGGGTAAAGATCAAGGTGTGCTGCTTGCGACAACAAAGACTAGGAAGCAGAATAAACCAGCAGCTTTGCTTCACAAGTCTGTCATGAAGAAGGAGTTCAGCAGAATGGCACAGGCTGTTGCAAATCAGGTAATAATTTGCTATGTGAATTCCTTGTTGCCAAAAGTTTTATACACCAATTTCTCATTCTTATGGTGCTGATATGATATTTTTCTAATTTGTTCTGCTAAGGATATTCTTCTTCAAGCTATCAGTTTGCAACTGTGGAACATGCGCTTTTCCTTGATCTTTTTTTTTTTTTAAAAATAAATTTCCTGGGGTGTCAATTATTCCCCACCCACCCCACCCCAACCCAACATCCCCCAACCCACCCACACACACTTGCACACATATTTATGGGTCGTTGGCAACTAATATTTGTTTCTGGAGCTGTCTCTTTTGAAGCAGACCATTCCACTTCTCCTTTGATTATTGCCACTTCTAAGTAGCTTTGGAATGTAATTGCTTAGGTTGTCTAAATATACATTTTCATGCATCATGCATGGTTGCATGGCTTTTGTTGTTTCTTGTTCAATCTTTATTAGCTCCAAGCATCTGCAGATTGTCATTTTAAGAAAACCAAATGTGAGCATACACAAAAGAAATTATCGAAAGGTAGTTGTTTGAAAAAAAACTCAGATTAACTGAACTAGCATGATAGTGCTCAAACTTATGCAAAAAGAGAACTAAACCATAATTGACGGCACTGTCCATGAGAGAGAGTGGATAGCTTGACTTTGCAGTACATACAATGTATATCTCAGTGTCCTCTGAGAATATAAGGGTATTCAGGTGATAAATGGAAGTTGACATATTTTCCAACTCCAATTGCTCTTTCCTTGTCTTTGGGTAAATATTTTGCCTTATTTCTCGCGTTATCTGACAATTGCAACCATCTTTTAATATTCTAAGGATTTCAAACTATTGCTTATTTGCAGGTTGGAGATAACTACTATCGGCCTGATTTGAAGAAAGCTGCCCTTGCTAGGTTGAGTGTTGTTCACAGGAGTCTCAAGGTTGCTAAGTCGGGTCCTAAGAAGAAGAACAGGCAGGCTACGAAGATCAGGGGCAGGAAGTGAAGTAGAAACTTGACAGTAAAGCTGGCTTATTATCCTTTTGCTCAGGAGCTCAGATATATTGTTGGTCATTGTTATTTAATGTCCTACTTTCAAGTGCACGGATGTGGAGACAGCAAAACACATAGTTTTGGTAATTTTTCAAATTTTCATAATCCTTTTATGCAGACCCTAGTTAATAGTATTACTTTCTTTGTTCTTGAATGGGAATTAGTTGTGGTTGCAAAATTTGTGGATACAACACAGCTATTATACATGGAGTATTAACCCAGCTGCTATTTCACATCACGTTTCAATCGTTGTCTGTTGCATTGAGATTTAATCCGTTGTAACTCTTAATTTATTGTCAGAGTCAAGTAGCATAACAACTCTCCTAAGCAGGGATGCAACCAAACGAGTCATTATAAGGCATCCAATCCGTTTTACCTGATAAAAATCTATAGGGTATACTTTATGCGGTTTAGAATCGGTTTTGGTATTAAAAAAAATCGGTAAAAAAATAATATATATATATATATATATATATGAACTTCTATATATTATGTATGTCCTAAATAAGTCTGGCTGCTTTCCATTATCGTATTTGATGATCTGAATCTTATAAAAATCCGCTTTGCAGGGTCATTGAACCTTAGAAAAACCTGTTGCTATAGGGTTAAAAAACCATATAGGTATGGATTTAGGTTCTATAAAACTTTGTTTCAAACTTATTTACATCTAAGCTAGTTCGTTGGTCCACAATTCCGAGGAAATCAAAGCTAAATTGTCATGGAAGTTTGGTGCGTGGTGCCGGTGCCGGATTAGTGTATGATTCGGAGGGAAATACACTTGGAACAATTCATCACCTGATTCCATGAAACAACTGAAGTAGATCTGTTGCATTGTATTTAATAAGAACTCTTAATTAAGTGGATGTCAAACTTCGAAATTTAATCAAAACCAACATTAGAAAAGCTAGTAAGCTAGCTGATCGTTTCACCAACCACTTAGAACGGTTGCTTCTAATGTTTTTATTCGAGGCAATTTTTATAGAGTATTGATGTGGTAGGATCAAAGGATGGCTCCATCAGTCAAACTTCGATATAACAATTTTTACACCATAGGTTTCAAAAGAAAACGAAAAATAAAATTTATATTTTCCCTAAGGATGAAATTATTGCATAGGATAATAGTTTTTCTTCTTCATCAAGAGAGGGGGCAATCACGGTTGAAACATTCACATAATTTCCTTTATTTTATTTTTGTTTAAGCCAATTACTTAATATTTTTTTTAACTACTTGAGGAAAAATACACATTTAGTCTTTAATGTTTACTTATATTTCTATTTGGATCCTTTATTTTTTTTCCCCCTATTTGAATACTTAAGATCTTTCAACTTTTAAATAGTATTTCTACTAACTCCATTAAACTTTTCCTCCATCTACGCTACATGATAGTTTCTTACTGGTTTACTTCAACAAATTCAACGAACAATAACATTAAATACGTTAATTACATGACATAATAATAAAAACTGCAAAAAGGTTAAAAGAGTTGCAAAAAAATCATGCAAATTCCAATTACATTGATGTCCAATTCAAAGCCAATTAGAAGGAATAATGTCCAAAACGTAGGGAAAAATTTGCAGATATCCTTTTTTTAAGGTTAAAAAAAGCTGAAGTCTCAAATATAATAATAATAAATAAAATGTCTAATAAATGAAATTACAGATCAGTTGTTTATTCCCAACAGATTTGAAAAGAGAAAACGGATAAGTACGTCGCAAAACTAACCCTGGCTAGCACTTTGACATTGGAAAAACTATAATTATACTGAGCTCCTCCATTAACATAATGTCATTAAAAATAAGGAGAAAATGCAAATGATCCATTAACTTTGACTTAGGTGTGGTTTTACTTCTAAATTTTCAAATGTCCCAAACCCTAAAGACTTTTTGACATTGGAGATTGTCATAACGTGACTCCCATAACTTGCAGATAGGTAGGGTAATTTCCTATAGCGATGGTCTATATATGACATGTAAAGTTTTCTGAAACCTTGATTCTCGATTAATATGGAAGAAAAAGGCAACCGAGAAGTAGATTATTGATGAATATTACAATAGTGATTTTTACCTCTTTGTGCAGCTTCTATCATTTTCTCGTGTTTTACGTTGTTGCATTTGCAAAATATTCCCTAGATTTTGGATTCTCTCCATCTATCTTCCATCAATTTCAAAGCCTTATCAGCTTTTCTTCCCCTCCCCTCCCTTATTTGATGAAAGCAAAGAGCTATCACCTTTTTTTAACAATTTCAATCAATTGATGTTATGAGACAAACATATGCTTAGGTCCCTAACTAATTGATTTTTTGAGATACAGCCCACAGTCACAGACTATGTCTGCGGAGACACGAAGCATTTTTCTGAGATCAAACAGCGGTTCAAGCATCAAGCAAATTAGTACTTAATTTGTCACTAATCATACACGTTCGAGAACGGCAATGCAAACATCAAGTGGGTTTTGACATTGCAAATTTTACTAACAAAATTTTTATGCGTAGTAGTAGTGTAAAACAGAGAGAGAGAGAGAGAGAGAGAGAGAGAGAGAGAGTGAGCTAATAGTTTGGAGGTACCATGGAATTGAAGCGAATCAAAGGGGGGAATTTAAATAATATAAACTTTTGTGGTAAGCTAAATTAGGATTTTACCACAGACGCTTTATAGAAGGACGCAGCACGGCAGATCTTGACTTTGAAATTAAAAGCCATTGCCACGAAATTAACTAAACATTCCCGAAATGTCACGAACCTTCTGCTTTTTGAGATAAGCTCTCATGGATCCCATATACAAGGAAGCCACCTAAACAGAAACAAAACAAATTAAAAATGACATTAGCAACAAATTTACTGCAGCGTCCATTTTTGGAGCTTCTCTGAGGTTTTCATGCACAAACTCAAGAGTACAACAAAAACAAATCAACCCTAAATTTCAACTATACCATTTTTGTTGAAGGCTACAATGTGAAAAGAATGAATATTACATTTATAACCTCACCAATTAATATTACAGATTGAATCATGTGTAGGGAGGAAAAGGAAAAGAAAAAAAAAAAGAAGTAAAAACGAAAACCAAGTCATGGTGAACTGCATCTCCCGTGCTACCATGAAGATATAGTCACCATAGAGGACAAAACCATACAGAATCGTTTCCACCTCTTAGTATATGATACTACTACATCCCAGAGGACGTCCGATTTATCCTTTGTGCCCCTAATCTAGGAGTTGCAGCTTTGGATCCTCGACCTCGGCCAGCTGATAAAGGCTTCACCGTGGTAGTGGGTGGAGGAGCAGCTATGGCAGCCCAGGGATCATCATCAGCAGAAGCAGTGGTTTTCTTACTTATAGGTTTGGTAGTACTCTTTGGAACTGGTGCTGCTATGGAACCCCACAAGTCGTCATCCTCGTCTTTGGTCACCTTAGCTGTACTTTTGGGTCTCATATTTGTGACTGGAAATAAAAACATTCAAACATCAACTCCCTTGACTGTTTCAAAATAAAGGTCTCACAAAAAGCAAACGTATCCTAATACAACCAAAGAGAACCCAATAAAAAAGGTCTATAGATATGAAATCCAAGAACAAGGAAAATGGGAGTGTCCCTTTCGGCCCTCCATATGGGATAGTACATGGATAATATTGTCTAACTTGTTTTAATCAAGTGGGGAAGAAAATAACATAGTATTCATCGAGGAAACATGACTAATCAATGTATAGACATAGTGGAAAAAACCTGACAAAAATAATCAATCGCTTTGAGACACTAATTCACTGAGTAGTCTCAAATCAGTCGAATATCTGCAATTAACTTGAGGACATTCCATTCTTCCAGCCAGGGAAGCATAATGGTTAGCCTATTACTCCCGTGTCTCGGCACTAAAATAGAAGGTATTACCTGTTGGTTTCGGTTGTGAAGCAGGTTGTGCTACAGGGCGTTTCTGAGCTGCTTGTATGTTAGCAAGAGCAGGGGATGGTTTTGGTTCTTCAAGAGGTTCAATGTCATCCCAACCATCCTTGTCTTCTTCCTGATCTTCGCGAAGTCCATTATCAATGTCTCCCCAACCATCTGTTGATGTAGGTGATGGCGGTACAGGTTGATCAGATAGATCTGTGCTTGAACTAACATGGACCATAGTTGTAGTTGGAGTCTCTGCAGCTGCATGTGTACAAGAATGTGACCACCAAAAATATATATAAATAATTTTTTTTTGAAAAAAAAAGGGAAATAAAAAAGACCCAACCCAAAACCCTGCCAATAAAGCCCATCACAGTGTTAACACAAAAACTGCCAACTAATATGGTGTGCTAACTCGTCATGGAAATAAAAATGCTCGACCAAGATCCGGGTTAAGTTGATAAGTAACAACAATCTTTTCCTTTCCAAAAACAAGATATAACTTTGTCCATAGACACCCGTGAGGCCATCTTTCTTCCCATAGTAAGCATAATATGCTGTTTTCAAGCATTGTAGCAAACTGCTTCCAAAGACTAAAATGTCTCCCTACCCCATGTATGAACTAAATATAAACCAGTAAGTGGCATGAATCATGGAGAAAATCTACAGATCGGTCTAAAAGGAGGAACAAAAAAGATAAAGCATCATACAGATATAACTAAGAGTTAGAAATAGCTGGATACTGTTTATATTTTATTTCTATCATTTTGTCACATTTGTTATACTTCATAAGGAGTATCTTTGGGTTGCTAGTTTCAGTTACATTGTCTTGCTAATTTCATGAGCTAAAGGAGGGACCTCTCTCTATCCTTTTATTCCCCCGATTTTAGTAGAGTATGTATTTTCCTATTTAGTCCTCACAATAAGAGTAAACACGAGTTCCAGAATATATTTTTCTAATGTTATCAACAGTCATATAAACCAGGCAGTGGTTGATAGGCTAAATTGAGCTAATAATTGGCCACATCGACCTGTTTTTGAAACTGAAATATGCGATGCTGTTCAAGATGTATTTTGATCTTCAGAATACATCGCAATGTTATGAGATTATATAGAAATTTGAGGCACCAACCAGGGCAATGTGATAGTGATTGAGTTGTACAATGCACTTATGGAACTGTGGCAGGAAATGGACCTACTCTATAATGTAGATTGGAATGTATCCTGAAGAAGGTAAGAAATATGCAAGTATACTTGAGAAGGACAGAGTCTTTGACTTTTTGCAGAATCTAAATCCCAACCTAGACAAATGGAGAGGTAGGATGATTGAAAAGAAGGTCTTCCCAACTATTAAGAAAGGATTTCGCAGAGAGAATTCAGGGAAAAAATAGAAAAAAATGACATAAAATCATGATGAATGCGACCAATCAGAAGCAACCCAGTAAGAATTATGGGCTAGCCATGAGAAGGAAGATGAATTTCCATAGAGAGAAGATTGTGCATGAATATTGCCGGAAACCTTATCACATGACAATTGTTCAAGTTTGCATGGAAAGCCAACAAATTAGAAATCTAACAAGTAGTGAGACCAAACAAAAGTAGCTAAGGCTGCGAAGGGAGATTCAAAAAAATCAGCTAATGTATATCCCCAAAGCAGATGGAAATGTCCCATCAAACGTCAATCAACCTGAACAGCCCCAAACCTGCAAGAAAATACTACCCATGGCACATAAAGATACTTACACTCATTCCCTACTTTCAGTGGCTGAACATGACGGATAATTGATACTGAAGCATCCACTCAAATGATGAGTTCTTTAAAAAACTTTAAGAGTTACCAAATATAATGAGGAGACTAAAACCTAGATATCCTAATAAAAGTTGCGAAGGGAGGGGGAACTATTCTTCTTCTTCCATTTTTTTTCTTTTGTAAACTTGCCCTCAAACAGTACTCTATATGTTCTTTAGTTAAAGTGCAATTTATTATCAGTTAGTAAGTAAACTACAGACATAAATTAAAAAATGATCTTTCAAGGAAAATGATTAGCAATGCTAAGAAAAGAAATGGGTTAATACATCACTGGCACTGTAGATTTTCCTGAGACAAAACCTTTGGTCAGGTTATCCTTGTCTATTACTTTACAGTCAAACTCTCTTCTAAGTCAAATGTATTTTTATGTATAAGAAAGTAAAATGGATGATTTGTATCACTATCAGAGTTTACTATGGCCAAGCTTCAATGATGTAGCTATCCTATACAGTCATATAAACCATTTCACTCAATTCTTAATCTGGATCCTTCCGAGAGTCCTAACTTTGTGGATAACAAGATGGTTTATCAAGTTTACTAATAATTAGACCCAAGTTTCTTGGATATATCTCATGAAAGAAAATTCTAAACTTGTGAAATTTTCATAAGTTAGTCAACAGCATAATTCAAGTTTCTCTCCAGATTTTGTGAATAGACAACACCAAGGAGTATGTCTAAATGGACTCACTCAATACCTAACTGAACATCGTATATCCAATCAAGGTTCCTATGCTGATGCTCTACAATAAAATGAAGTAGCAAAGAGGAAAAATTGCCATTTATTAGAGATTGCTTGATCCATTATGTTTTCAAGTCTAGTTCCCGATCCCTACCAGGATAACTTATTCTTACAACTTACTCAATAAATAGACAACCATCAAATCCTCTAAAATTTTGACTACCCGAGTTTCTTCTCAGAACAGAGGCCTGAAATTTCGTTGTTTAACTCCCTTCCATTAAAGTTGTTTGGATGTGTGGCTTACGTGCATATTTCTTACCCTAAACAAAATAAGCTAGACAAGGGAGCTCATTACTGTGTTTTTTCATGGGATATTCACCCACTCAAAAAGGATACATATACTATCATACTCCAACAAGAGATTATTTTTGTGCTATGATGTATCCCTTTTTGAGAATCATTCATTTTTCCAAGCACATCTGTCCAACAGTAGTAGTAAAGTGATGTAGAATTGTGGGATATTACTGTATCATTTCCATTATGCAACAGCAGGTTCCTGCTTTGTCAAACACCATTCCTACATCAGGTTCTAAGACTCACAAGGGTAGTCCTATGTCCAACAGAATTGCTGCTCAGATTCTAAAATTCTTGGTGGTCCTCACTTGCAGCTTGAAAATTCTTCAAAGCTGAAGATGCAACTATACTAAAGAAAATATTAAAAAAAAAAAAAAGCCATAAAACTAAAGAATGGCCATGGTTAAACCTAAAGGGAGAAAATCAAAACTCTGATAAGGAAATGTATTAGTGCAAGTTGCAGGTGATGAAGCATCAGATTATAGCAGAACTAAACCAGGCAAAGACCAAATTTATGTACTCACCCCATTCATAACTTTCACTAAACAAATTGACCCAGTAGATTTCCCTATAAATGTGCATGAAGCTTTTGGTACCCACAATGGACAATGGCAGTTATAAATGAGATGGAAGCATTGTGTTAGAGTGAAAGTGGCATTGTCAAAAGAGAAAAAAGGCAGTAGAGGCAGTAAATGAGCTTTTTATGAAAAGCAAAGAAAGATGGAAGTTCAGAGAGATTCAAGGCTTGGTTACTTGCACAAGGACAAAAGCAGATGTATGGAATCGATTACAAAGAAACCTTTGCCACTAGTTACAAAGCTTCATTTCATATTTGGGTGTTGCTTTCACTTTCAACAATCTAAATTGGTCATCGCATCAACTTGACGTCAACAGTATGTTCCTTACTAGGGAAGTCAAGGAGATATATACAAGGGTACCACCTGGGTTTGAGTCACACTAAATGTGAGTGGAAAGGTTTGCAAGTTCAAAATAATTTCCCTATGCTTTGACACAATCACCATGATCACTGCTCAAACACTTTAGCCCAGCTTTAATTTGAGTCGAGTATAAGCAAAGCCTAGCTTATCACACACTGTTCATTAAAGTAGGTCCAGTCCAACGGGAAAGAAAATCATTTTGATGGTGTATGTAAATAATTTCATCATCACTGGTGATGATCAAACTGAAATTGAATGTCTAAGGGAAGCTATTCAGCCTACATATGAAGTCTCCCTCTTAGGAATTGAAGTGGCAAGGAGTACATGTGGTATCTGTCTCTCAATGGAAATGCATAGGGTGAATTACACTTTACATGCCTATAATTTCACCCTTTTTCACTTTACATACCCAAGAGTGTTTTCATTTTTTCAGACTTTATATACCTATATTTTATAATTATTTGTCACTGTTACTTAATTGGACACGTGTTCACATATAATTGTTTCAAATAATTGAATCAATAAAATAATATTACAAATATAATTAATTAAAAATAGAATAAAGTTTAAGTAAAAAAAAAAAAAGGTTAAACTTATATTTATTATTTTATTAACAATGGACTGATCATATGTTTATATGTATCCAGCTAAATAACAGCAACAAATAACAAATAGTTACTAAACACAGATATAAAGTGTAGAAAATGAAAGAACAGATATATAAAGCAATAAAAGGAATAATATATAGGTATGTTAAGTGTAATTTACCAAATAAATATTGGACCTCTTGAAAGAAATTAGGAAATTGGGCTGCAAACCAGTAGCAACACCCCTTGAATTCAACTGGAAGTGTATAATTGATTCAAATGGTCCATTAATAAACAAAGAATAATATCCATATCTTGTTGAGATCTTGATTTATTCGTCACTTACTAGGCCGGATATTGGTCATGCAATTATCTTGGTAAGTTGAGTAATGCATACTCCTAAAAAACTAAATTGAATGTTGTGAATCATATCCCAAACTACTTAAAAGGTACTCTAAGTCAAGGGCTGATATTCAAGAAGAATCAAACTAAGAATATCCAAGCTTTTCTTAATGAAGACTGGGCAAGAGATGTTAGGGACAGCATGTCCATGACTGATTATATAGCACTCAAGTGTGGGGTAACTAATAACATGGAGGAGTAAGAAGAAATCTTTTGTAGCTAAGAGGGGTGCTAAAGTGAGTTTGTACTATTTCACAAGGGTTGCATTAAGTGAATTGGTTGCAAATATTGATGAGAGATTTGAAAGTTGATTATACAAATCCAATACAGCTGCATAGTGCTAGTAAATCAACTACAAGCCTCGTCAAAAACCAGTTCAACATGACAGAATGAAGCATGTGCACATTGACAGTCAGTTTATCAAGCCAGAATTTGAGAATGATAATACCAACTTAACTTGTGTTACTGCTACACAATAAAAAGGTAGATGTGTGCATCAAGTCACTTCACAAATCCGGATTTAAACTATGCTGAGTAAACTTGGAATGATTATATTTATAGCCTTTTTCTTTGTATTAATCTGTATTTTCCTATTTACTCCTCATGATGAGAAAAATAAAACACAAGTTCCAAATTATATTTTTCTCATTAAGAACCTGGATGACAAGTCAAGAAGCATTACCTAAACTGTTACTTGAAGCTGCTGAAGTTATGGTCGTACTGGAGTTTGCAGTAGCCACAGGGGCATGTTCAGAGGGTTTCCCTTTAATAAGAGTCAAGGAGCTCATTGCCCAACTGCACAATGTAATGACTTAAAATTCAGAAACAAGAAAATAAGGTAGCACTGTCACAAACCTCCTTTACCTTTCCTGAACAAAGCCTATGCAATGAATTTCAAATCCAGCCAGTTTATAAATTAAATATTCCGCCAAACATGTAGCTCCTTCTAAATTTGCGGTTGAGTTAAAAAAATCTCACCCAAGTAAACCGGCATTTCCAGGTACTGACGAGATTCCAGCACTTGCAGCCCCCATGTCACCAGAATTCAACTACAGGTTACAAAAAAAGGATATTGTGAACTTTCTCCTGGGTAATGGTGGCATCCAAACCAGCATACTCCACAACAGGGAAAAATATATATCATGATGATGCAGTAACAAGAGGAGGAAGACATGACATAAGGGGTTGGAACACGTATGCTCACTTGTAGATGCACCAAGAATTCCAGTTGAGAACAACAATTTGCAAAGTCACATGAAACTGCATAGATGTATCTTGCATGATAAAATACAGATTTTTGGTGGGAATTCCAAGGATGTCATGTTGACACAATTTAAATTGACAGCAGCTAATAACAAAACTCACTTTCTTAATATCCACATGAATGTTCTGGAGAGTGCAAAATAAAGACATAACTAAGCCATACCTTCTCATAGGATTGCTTGAGTAACTTTAGAAACTGATCAACTGCCTCAAATGCTTTTGTTCGAACATCACTGTTAAAATAAAAAGATTTTATTTTGGTTAATTAAATGCAAAGATTTCAGCAATGACAGGGTGAATTTTCCACAAGAACCACATTATCATCAGATTTCTAATAAGGAAGCAAATATTTCAATAATGAAAGTTTATATGGTTAGGTAAAACACATCACAGAGTTTTTGCATTGCCCCATGTCAATACAAGTTACTTCCCAATAGATTACGAGTGTCAGCTGCTAAACTCTAGACAAAACCATACCTGATACGTCCCAAAGTGCTAATAGTATTGTGCTAATAGTGCTAATAGAGGATATATGTGAAAAATGTGTAATAAGTTTAGTACATGCTGATGTGGCATTATTATAGGCTGGCTATCTCTATAAATAAGTAGTGTAAGTTAGAGGGATTCATGATTCTTTGCATTAGCAGTTAGATCATTAGTAAATTAATACTCATGTTCATTGGTGAGCTTTTACTCATGGCTCTTAATTAGAGAGATTAGGGTTTGTGATCAAATTCCATCACAAAATCAAAACAAAATACCTCTGATTTTCAGTTTTTACTTGAGATCATATCAATACCTTTTGAGTAATTTAAAGAGTTACTAAGACCATGCGAAATCCCAATGCACATTAACATAACATCTTATGGAAATTCAACATACCAGGGTGTCCCTGCTAGTGAACAGGGACCAATCAGCAACTACAATGGTTCCTCTTTAAAAATGTGAATGTCAGGTGTAAGAAGCAAGGTGTGGGATTGAATCAGTAAGGAAGTGGGTAAAATGATTGGTACAATTGTTATTTTAAGTGCTAATAATCGTGCTGAACATAAGGCAGTTTAAGGTGTAGTTTTGCAGCACCTATCTGCTCTGTGTCCTACTTACAGTCGTTATATGTATAATGCGCCTATGGGCAATTATCCTATGTAGTTTAAATTCAAAAAACTGGAATGAGAAATCAAGTAACATTTTGGCAAAATCTATTTCTTATGTATCTTAGGTGCTCACCTAAATTGAGCCCTAACCATCATCAGAATAGGTAAGAAAGGCAACAAATCCAAGTATAAGTTATCCACCAATTCCTCACAATCTGGTTCCATTAAAAGATCAATAACACAATCCTGTAACACTTGGTATCCGAGCTAGAAACCATTGGGGATTCTCATTCTCTTAAAAGAGCAGTTAAGAGGCATTCATAACCATGTACCTAGAATATGAGCAAGGGATATTGTAGAAAAATTGAGATGAACCCTTAATTCCATATTTTTCAATTCGTACATGAGAAAGACTATTTATAGATAGTCCTAAAGTGGTTGATAGCAACAATAAAATTACACCAACACTACCTACCACACTATTTAATTCTACAACTTACAACATCAAGAAAAAATTATGCATCTCTAATTTTCTAAAAAACTAGATAAAATGATGCTCTAATATTCTCATTCTCTAATTTTTCTACAATTGCTCTTAAACTAAGGAATAGATATCAATCATTTCTAGCTTGCTTAGAGTCTCCACAAATGGTTGCCTTGCTGTGAAGGAATATATTCAAGCCCAATGTTTCCTTCTTCAATTTCAGTTTTGATCAAGCTCCCTCTCAATTCGTACATGCTTCATTCTATTATGTTGAATTGGATTTTTTACTACACTTCATTGCTGATTTCTTGTCACTATAAAAATAAGCAGAGTCCCATTGCATTTTCAAATCAGCCATCAGCCTTTGCAACCATATCAGCTCACACAATTCTTGTGCAATTGTCTGATACTCTGCCTCTGCACCACTCCTTGCCACTGTTAATCGCTTTTACTCATTCAAGTTACTAAGTTGCCCTATACTTTGGTACAAAAACCATTTGTAGATTTATAATCCAATCTATTGCTGCATCCACATATGCAACCAAAATCACGACACTCAAAATGTGATTGGCTGGACATACTTATGGCAAATGCTAGATTTGGTTGCGATAAAGAGAGATAGATGAATCGGCTTACAAGTCCCTGATATCGTTTTTTATCCACAAATGTATCATTTTCCTTCGACCAATTTTTCCAATTATGTGGAACAAGAGTGTTCATGGGTTTACATCCAAGCTTTCCAGTTTTCTTTAAAAGATCTAGAATATATTTTTATTGGCTTATGAAGATTGCTTTCCTGGATCATGCAACCTCCATGCCAAGGAAATATCTAATTCCTTTGTTTCAAACCTTTCTTTGATATTCCTCTTTAACTCAATAATTTCTATAATGGCATCTTGGAAATAATAAGGATAGCTTTTAGATCTTCTTTTCCTACTTTAACAAATAGCATATTCTCTGCTTGACTTTACTGGTACTCAAACATCAATAAAGTTTCAATAAACTTCTTGAACCTAGCTTTTGGAGACTGCTTCAATCCATATAGTGATTTCTTGAACTTGCACACTTCACTACAATTTTCCTCTAATTCAAACCCTGGTGGGAGCTGCATATACATTTTTTCTTCCAATTCTCCACTAAGGAGGCACTTTTTACATCTAATTGGTGAAGTGGCCAATCTAGATTAGCAGCTAGGGACAATATAACTCCAATAGAGTTTGACTTTGCTATAGGAGCAAAATGTTTCCTCATAATCTAGGCCATATGTCTTGCCTTGAACAACTAGGCAAGCTTTACATCTTTCCACACTCCTAGCAAATTTGCATGTAACACTAAACACTCATTTACTTCCCACTGTCTTCTTACCACCTAGTAAGTTACATACTTCCCAAGTATCATTCTTGTGCAATGCCTTCATCTCTTCAAGTACTGTCTCTCTCCGTTTTTCATTTGACAAAGCTTAACTCTTTATGAGGTAAGCTGCTGCAAGAATGGGTTCTCCCTAATATTGATGAGGCATAGAATTAGCTATCAACATTGATTAGGCAATTTCAGGCAAGTGCCTACTTTCCCACTTGGATACTCCATTTTGTAGTAAAGTATATGCACAAGGACTTTGATGAATAATTTAATATTCATTTGAGATAATTTTCAAACTCTTGAGAAAAATATTCCTTGCCATTATGATACATAATACTTGTATTTGTGTTTGAAAGACATTAGATACAATTTTTTGAAAATCTTTGGAACACAAAGAAAACCTCAAATTTCTCTTTTAACAAGAAAACCCAAGTAACTCTGGAATGATCATCAATAAAGGTTATAAATCACTTATATCCAAAAAAGGTTGTATCTTTGGATGGCCCCAAATATCGATATGGATCAAATGAAATGAATGAGAATGTTTGTATGGTTGAACACTAGTTTTTTCTAGTGTATTTTGAGATTACACAATGTTCACATTTGAAAGCATTGACATCATTATTTATGAACAGCTTTGGATACAAATGAGACACGTAAATGAAATTAGAAAGACCCAAATGTTGGTGCCATGACATAATGTCACCCTTATTTTCATCCGACACAAAACAAAGATATAAACTTAAAAATTACTCCACCAAGATAGCAAAGCTTATTCTCCTCCTCAACACTGCCAATCATTTTCTTGAATATTGGTCCTAAAAGACACAATAAGAGGAGATAAAATCACTTTACACATATCTTTTGTCAATCTTCTTACCAAGAGTAAGTTATATAGTAACTTTGGAATAAAAAGCACTTCATTCAAGCATAATTTTTTCAATCAAGATAGACCCTTCTCCTCTTGATGCCACACATTCGCCATTAGCAAAACATTCTTTATTCTCTCCAAAGTGAAAGCTTTTCAAATAAGATAAGGAATTACACATGTAATCAGTTGCTCCCATATCTATTATCCACTTACTACTTACAGCACACTTAGAAAGTATATTTGTACCTTTATGATCAGTTGCGATATATGGGATAGGCTCACTTGCTTTCTCACTTCCACTATTGATCTGCGTATTATCAAGAATTTGCTTCAGCATAGCAATCTGATCAAGAGTAAGGTTCATACCAGATTTGGAACTATCATTAGGATCCGTGTTGGCCAATTGCATACTTTTCTAATGCCAAGATGATTCGATTTTCCATCAAGCTTCCAACTATTTCAGTAGGTGTGATAAGGCTTCCTATAATGGTCACATCAGAGTTTTTCTCTTGGATAGAAGAATTCTTATCAGATGTTGACGTCAACAACATGACTTGCCTCCTAATCTCTTCCTTTCAAACTTCCACAAATGCCTCCTTTAAGGGGGGAAAAGGTTTTTGACCCAGTAGTCTTCCTCATACTTCATCAAGGCCAGATTTCAAGCCTAGTAAAAAATCAAAAACCTTATCTTTCTCCTGCATCTTATTAAACTTCTCACTATCTTCGGTGCACCTATCAATATCATAAAACATATCTAATTCTTGGCACAATTCCATCAAAAAATTGTAATATGCAGTCACACTTAATCTACCTTGAGTTGTAAGGTGCAATCTTGATTGAAGTCCAAAACATTGAGAGGTATTTTCCATATCTGAGTAACTCTTGCACCATATCCCAAAGTTCCTTCACTGTACTACAAAATGATACATTCTTCCAATCTTTGGTTCCATTGAATTGATCAACCAAGCCATTACCAAGAATATTCTTTGCTTCCCAAACACTACTCGTTTAAGCCAATGGATGGAGCTTGACGAGCACTAGTTAAATACCCTATTTTTCCTCTCCTACGAATTAAGAGCTTAAAAAATTGGTATCACTCTTAAAAGTTTTCCCCATTCAACTTGCGTTAGGAAATTTGAAATGAATAGTTTGCTATAGATATGTTGGATGTAGTGGGAATTGTGTTTGGTGGTGTTACATCTGACACATTCAATGTCCCAAACCTCATTTTCGAGTCTGGAGACTTTGTTTGACCAAGTGTAGCTTCACACATTTCTGGTTGGGAAGCATCAACAACTTAGGGTTGACAGTTTTGATATTATATTGGAAAACAGATATTGTAGAAAAATAAAGATGAACTCTTAATTCCATTATATTCCATTTGTACATGAGAAGGACAACTTATAGATAGTCTTGAAGTAGGTGATAGCAACAATAAATATCACACCAACCATACTTACCACACCTTATTTGATTCTACCAACTTACAAAACAAAAGGAAAATATATATATATATCTAATTTGGAAAAAAAAAAAAGATAAAAATGCTCTAATTTTCTTACATGGACAGGTAAATCTGTGCCATATGTTGGATGCGTCCAACCTGTCAAATCCATTTTTCTTTCTATAAAAGTGTACTGGGCTTCTTCCTTTGTCCTTCCTAGGTGTTAGTGCCAAAGATTAAGAAATTTGTATGGAATGGAAAGGATGAAGGATGTCTTAAGCAAAAGTGGTTTTGGATCAAGTTCGTCACCAAGGAAGGGACTTTGGGTGATTGATATCTTCACTTAAAACATCGCAGCACAGTGAGAAACATATTTAGAACCTACATAAGGACCACAGAGAAAGCTTCTAGGCAAGTTGGATATGTTCAACTTTGCTGAAGGGCCAGAATTTTCTGATGGCAAAAAATACCCATATTTCTCTTGGGCATGGAGGAAATTATCTCTCTATGAGCTAAGGTGTCCTCTTACTTTGGTTGGCAGTTGGGGTCAGTAATCTTTTTTCACCTTGGTTTGATGATTGGCACCCTTTAGGCCACCTAAATGAGAGACTTAGTGTTAGATCTAAGTATGACAGTGGGTTTCCGCCTACAGCCAAGCTTTGCTCCATAATTGGTGAGAATGGATGGGAGTGGGGTGACCTTGGGGACCTTTTTGTAGTGCCTTACAGTAAGTCCACAAATTCAGCCACACGCTCAAGATAAGTTGTTTAGGAAGTCTAATCCTAAGGAAAGTTTCTCTACTTGCATCATCAACTCTACTCTCTAGAGATTCAGAACAAGAGTGTAGGCAAAGTTGCATATGGTGCGAGAAGCACATACCTCAATACTGCTTTATTCTTTGGTTACCATTCCAAAACAAACTCTTAACCAAGGACAAACTCCATTTCTGGGCATGTTACTAGCGAAAAGGAAGAAGAATTGAGTGTCCATTGGATCTTTCCATGTGACTACTCTACTAAAGTATGGATGAAGGTTTGTTGAGAAGTGAAATGCCCAGATTCTTTTGTTCATTGAGATGGAGCTATGAAAGCTTTCAAGATACTAAAACTGCAAGAACATTAAAATGGAAGTTGGCTTCTTCAGCCACTATTTATGTTTTCTGGAAGGAGCAGAACGAGAGAAGAAATATGGGAATTATGTCCAAATCTAGTTTTTTGGCAAGAAGAATAGTTGCTACCGTATATTTGTCTTCGCGTGTTTTGTTATTTCTTGTTTGTCTTGCCTTCATAGGGTGCAAGTTCAGCAGTCATAGCCCATGCATTCAATGGTATATCTTTTGTAGACTTATAAATGTTTTATCAATATAATTCGTATTTACAAAGAAAAGGGATAGTTCATTTCTTAGAGATCTTGGGTTCCGGTTAAATAGACCCAACTTTCATCAAACATTTATAAGCAAGACAGAGAATCCAAGAGAAATATACCCATCCATGTCTTGCTATCTAGAGCCATAAAAAGTCTGATAACATGGCCTTTCAACAGTCCCAATCCATATAAAAAGATAAAAAAGTGTAAAAAAGCCAGCTAGTATGCATCCAAGAAGAAAGTAAACAGTGAAAAAGTAAAAAACGATGAGTCCCTTAAAATGTAACTATTAAAAATGATTTTAAATACAAAGTACATAGATGTTGAATGAGTAGAAATCTTCATAAACTAGACAATAATGAAACAAAACAGTAAGCATCTCAATCTGAAAAGACATTACCTATCAGGATCAATGGTTAGAACAACAACATTTGGGAGAATCCTTGTTGCAATTTCAGTTGTGTCATAGTATGAACTAGTGGCACATAGAGCCATAATTCCTGCCAAAATACAATGATTTGTCATTTGTACTATGGTAACACTAAGGTAGAATATTTCAGATGATACATAAAAAAAAAAGGAGGATGAAATGGAAAGCTGCATATTTCATTAATGTTTAGAAGTGAGATTACAAGTTTGTCAGACAATAGAGTAACTTTTAGGGGGGATAAGTACTATGGGGGAAAAATTGACCATCTTCACGGATAAAATAGCTCACCTGCTCCTCGTGCAGGAGGAAAAGTATCACGCAGTGCACGTACGGTAAATGCATTGATCAACACTCTTTTTCTTGTCTGCACATAGGTTGGGAAACTTAAGTTACAAAACATCAGAACAAAACAAATATAAGTACTGCTGAAAAATTCTCCTCCTCTACCTAATTACCTAACCTGACAACAAAACAAAAGGGAAACCACAATGGCAACACAGAGACTAAAGAGTTACCCCTTCATTCAAGTAGCTTGCAATATTACCAAGTAATATAGTAGTGTTTGTTCTAATTGCAGGTTCTTCATCCACCTGCAAGCATTACCAGTGTTAAATTACAAACTCTAGAGCAGAAAAGTCAATAAGATCTTCAGAGAAGCAGCTATTTGGAATATAATTCAGGCACCCATCATTTTGGGCCTTGATTTGTGAACTCACGAGAGAGAGGGGGAAAAAAAACACTTCTTCCTTTATTAACCTTGGAACTACAGATAGCACTACAGAGATAAACATCCAGATCTATCCATCCTTTTAAGTTTTTATCAATTCAAGTATATTATGTGACTAATAAGCACTGAATGAGCAAAAATCAGTCTATTCATTGCTTTGCATGTAAAAGCAACAAAAGTACATGATATGCTTTCAAAGACAACACAACATGGATATTACAAGCTTATGTCCATGATAATGCAAATGATAATTCACCACTGAGGAGAAAAAGCAACCCCAAAACCAGAACGTAACCTTTCATTATATCAAATACCATTGGAAGACAAATAAATTGAAAGAACAAACTCTTTTGGGTAATTGAAAGAATAAACTTACCTGTAGCTTAGAAAGATACTTCAACAAAGATCCTGAAATCGTTCGCTGGGAAAGCTGCAATGATAAATTGAGGCTTAGGATAGATGTCTCA
Source organism: Lumnitzera littorea (assembly GCA_024138015.1). NCBI lineage: Eukaryota > Viridiplantae > Streptophyta > Magnoliopsida > Myrtales > Combretaceae > Lumnitzera > Lumnitzera littorea. The sequence continues at coordinate 9,099,979 of JAMXBB010000010.1, read as the reverse complement.
AGGAAAAAATTTAGATTATCACCCCCAACATGGTAAACATGGCTTCAACATGTCTTAGCAAAGAAAGGTGTATACATGACAAGTGGAATGAAGCGCCCAACTTAACTAACTAGCCCACACCTGATCCATAAGTGCAAAGACAACTAATGTATTGAGGCCTCAGACTAAAACCAAAAATGGGTTTATAAAAAATGACAAATCCCTACATAAGTTTCAAAATGTTAATTTGAGGCTCAAAAGTTTAAGGTTTCCATAGCGACTAACACAACTTCATGTTCCTAGTACTACTGGAGAATGTGAACAAACCTTAGGAGCAAGAATAAGCATTGATTTAAGAGTCAATTCCCGCAGAAAAGCAGATGTGTCAGAAAACCCAGTAGCCACATGAGGGTAGACCTATCAGAAAGAAAAGTATGAACTTCAGAAAAAATAACTGAACAGAAAAACCAGTATTAGCTTAAGGTACTAACTTCATACTTGCTCATCAACAATTTGTGCTGATAATGACTCTCCATATTGATCAATATGCTGCAGAAGACCAACCCGAATAGCACGATCATTCGAAGCAAAGAGCTTCACAATCGTTGGCAATACCTGTATAAAAAGACATATAATCCTCTAATCAAATAGTGGCCTATGTATGAGAATATAAGAAGTTAAATTGCCTTCTTATAATTACAACTAATAAAAGAATTAAAAAAATTTATAAAAAGCAAGAAAGAGGCAACATATGCAAGTATGAAAGATTATGACCTTGGCACTGAAATCTTCACTAGAAAGCCAGGAGCCCATTTTCAACAACGCGATCAATGCAGGGGCAGCTGCTGAACCAAATTCAAGTGCAGAAGCCAATAGAGGAAGTAGCTGTTGTAACCAATGCTAATCATAACGCAGAACAGACTTACTTTCAATTACTATATCGCATAAAAAACCTAGGCAGCACCTTTTTCAATACAATTTGGCGAGGAAGCTGCTCTGATAAATTTGGAAGCTTCCGAAAGAAGGTGTCCTTTTCAACACTATCCTTTAAATTGAGAATTTCCATGAAATGTATGGTATCCACCAACTTATTCTGGAAGTACTCTGCCAGCTCATAATACCTATAGTTAGCATGAGCAGAGGAAAACAAAGCATAGAACTTGCTACGCAAGTAGAAAAGAAAAAGAGAAAAGAACGGGGGAAAAAAAGAAAAGGAAAAAAAAAAAAAAGTGACTACAACAGAAAAGTTAAGTAACAAAATGCACTTTGCATGGAACAAAAAACTTTGCAAGCAAATGACTCAAAAGCCACATTGCATGTACCATCCATCTAGATGAATGTACATCTCACCTTAAAAAAGGCCCAGTCTATCAACTTAACAAGAAAAATATTTCAGTTGATCGCATCACATCCCTCAAATATGACAAGCAAAAGTGGCACCAGGAATATATGTAATTGATCATGTCCATCTTTTGACATATCTAAGCTAGTCACTTGTAACTTATATCCAAGCAGAAGACGACTGTAAGTTTGAAAATGTGGAAGAACTCATAAAAACACTATTAATAACAAGAACTGAATCCTTCACCCCTTGAATAAAACTTCATTCTTTTCAAAGGAAAATGGCAGGTTCAGAGGTACAAATGCAGTGCAAGCACTTAGTTAGAACTGACCGCTATTCTCTAATAGCTTTGATGTATTCAATCTGCGGGAAGGCATGGAACTCAAGAGCCGTTGGTAATCTGGAAGCAAAGACTGAAAAAACAAGGTAGAAAGTCTTTCAGAACACTTCAGTCTCAAAAAAGAGAACTGCAGGCAAGTTCCAATGAGAAAACTTTGGTAGATACTCAGACAATTGAAAATAATGAAGAAGTTAACCTTCGGAATAGAACCAGTGATCCGAAGCTCCTCCGTTTTGCTTAACTTCATACCAGAGAAGAGTTCATAAATAAGACAACCTATCAATTGAAATGAACACTCAATATTGCATATTTCAACCTGATCCAATGAGTTAGATAAGCACATAGGAAGAGTTGAGGGTGCACAAAGCTTACCCAGTCCCCAAGAGTCTATGGCCCATGGGGGAGACTTTCTGATTGCAGCCCAATCTGACTTTGCCAACTCCATGGGTTTGTATTGTGATCCAATAAGCCACTCATATTGCTGCATGAATAGTGAGAAGAAATAATTGATGCATCAGAGAAGTTAATTTAGATCCAAACCACCTCCAACAAACACATATTTGAGAGGATGTATACTATACCAAACAACAGGAAAAGAACAAGAACAAGCAAAAAGGAAGCAACAAATTCTGTGTACATCACATTAAACTTCTATTTATTTATTTAGTTTTTTTTGGGGGCAGTATATTAAACTTATTTTGTATTAACTCAAAATTCACAGCAAACAATTGAAAGAGCTCAAATGAGAAATTTAAAACGACAAGATGCATGAAGATGCAATTAATAGCAGAAACACACTTCCAATTTCAGAGTTTTGGCCTATCATTAGAAAGTCAACTTATGAATTAAAATACTCTATCATGACAGTATAAACATCTGGCGATTATCTAAACAGATAAGAATAACATTTGGCATCGAACAAGAAGATTCACGGTGAGCATTAGATCAAAAGTTAAAAGAGGGGTATCAGAATGAATGAAGTGGATATAATTACCAGCATTGGCCCAGAGGCAGCTGGATTGCTGCCATCAAACTCAGATAGCACATCAAATGCATGTAGCTTCCAGTCCAAAGTCGGAGTGACAACAACACTTGCTACACAAACATTGCCATGAACCTATAGCAGGAAAATCAGTTTCAAATAAGGGACAATACAAGGGAGAAGCTATAGGAGGAAGTGATAAAAAGGAGGGCAGCTAAGGAAAAATTATGTTAACCAGATAAAACAAGAGTATACATCCTTACATTGAGATGTTTCTGAAATGCGATAAAACTTTAATGAACAAGTGTTTGATAATTTCATATCTGATCCAATTTTGGAGATTTGTTCCAGCATAATTAGCTGTTAATACTCTAATGGAACATTTGTTTTGCAGAATAGGATAATGTAGAAATAAAATAGCAATTCTTAGGAAATAGAATAAAGAAATAGTAGCTATTCCTTATAGTTTTTTTTTTTAGGTTTCATAGATAGATTTGAAAATATGCAAAAGAAAATAAAAAATAACTATTCCCTTGGACCTATAAAGAATTGCAATTCCCAATTTTGCAGCAATAGAAATTTCATGCAATAGCTACTCCACCAACCAAATGCAAGAATAGGTCTACAAGGAAGGGACAACTATATTAGCATAATCTATTCAAAAAGAAACCATTTCATCCTCCTCAAAAGAGAGCTACCAAATTGTGACTCTATTAACATGCACCAAATCTACAAGTACAAGATTTTAGATTAGATGATTGTAGATCTAAATTAAACCTGGTAAGAGTGTGATGTCATAAGTTTAAACCCACTCACTAACAAATTTATAAGTTTAAGTCAAGTTAGCGCTTTTGGTGCTTCTATAACATCAGCTTTTTCATCAATAAAATTATTGAATTATCCAAAAGAAATTTATAAGTTTAAGTTTCTATACCAGATGGTAATGGATCTAAATTATCCTAGGATGGATTGATAATAATGCATTATGAATATACATTCAAGCACACATGTTCAGCGTATATTTGTGAGCAAAAATAAGCAAAGATACTTGCATAATTTGTTCAAACAGAGACCATTTCATCCTCCTTAGAAGAGAGCTAGAAGAATCTGATTCTGTAAACCATAATAGATTTACGAGCATAAGATAATTGTGGATCTAAATTAAATATGGTAGCAGATCTCAGGTCACAAGTTTAAATTCATGCACCATGATTTGACCCCTGTTATTAATTGGTCCACTTGATGGGTTCAATCAAAAGTGTCAACCCCCAAGTGGTAGGTGACATCAACCACACTAGATTTATAAGTCTGAACTTTTACACTAGATAGTAGTGGATCCAAAATAATCAAAACTCATAAATTATTGCATATCATACATAAGGTTGGTATAAAAAACATAAGCACAAACTTTAAACTTCTTATGACATTAATCTTTTTAAAACAACGGTTTTGTTTATCTTGATAGCACAAGAGTTTACAAAAACTGGCTACAAACTAAGGTAAGGTAAGCCAAATCTAAGAGGATAGTGAAGCTTCACATAAGCAAGTATCAGTCTTGCAAGAGAAGAGGATTGTGGCATAGGAGCACCAAGATGGTAAGAGTTTTGAGCACTCCACATGCAGTAGACAGCAGAAGCAAGAGCCGCTCTCCAAGGGATGTACCTTGGGACTATTGAATGGTTTGTTTTTTTGCATGAGCTAGTTAGGACTAACTCTATTTTTCGAACACATATTTCCTTCCATCCTACCAATCTCAAAATAATCTTATAGTTCAATCCAATAGAATCACCAAGAATTATGAAATATCCCAAATTTTACAACCTTGCTAATATGGTCAATATTTTATTAACTCACAGCAAAAAAGTGCATCTAGATATACAATTCAAAATTTCCCACATAAGAAATATGAATTCTTAGATCTATGGATCCATATCCCAATTTTTACAATGTTGCTGATAGGGTGATTTTTTATGAATTTCAAACCTCAAAATTCCATCTAGATATATAATTTGAAGTTTCTCGCATATAGAATGCTGAATTTCTTTATTAGTATATGGCTCTAATAAGATCGCTAACAAAAAACTGAGGTGTTCTAACATATCCAGCAGGTAAGCTACATGTTTTATGGCACATCATAGCTCCAGAGAAATATGCTAGTTATTTCAAAATTCAATAACTGTGATATTTTAAGCTATCATCAGTTGGTTGTAATGCCAACTTAATAGATCTCATTTTTCCAAGTCTATGAATGTCAGCTGGCTAGACAGTCCTACGGGAACCAGATTAGAAAATTGGACATGATAAGATATGCTATATTCTCCTTATTTCAGTCTGTATAAAACATCAAAGAAATAATATCAGAAACATAATACTTTTAGCATATATTCGGATGGCAGATATTTCTCCTACTATTAAAAGGCTTTTATTTACAGAGATATTGGATCTCGAATTTCATAGATAAATTTGTCTCCTCAGACAGTGCTAGCAAGCTATGCATCTTATCCTCAATATAGTTAGGCTTACAGCATAGACAAGTATTCTGGGTGTATAGCAAGTTTTCTCAATATAATAAAGCTTACAGCATCAACAAGAAGTATCTTTACCATGTCTTATTGTTGATTGACCATGTTCTCCTTTTCCCACCTCTTTGTATAATTTTGTGAAAGGTGTAAAAGAGAGAACATGGAAAAAACCACCCATATCAAAACAACAGATTCTGGTAATTATGAATCAAACAAAACGATACTTACAAGCTTGCAGTCATTGTTCAGGAAGCTCACAGCTTTAGCAATTCGATTCAATCCCCAGGCATAATACTCATCCCTGATGCCAAAAGAAAAGCACTGGACATCATTATAGCCAAACTCCAACTGATAAATTGTTTTTACTTTGCGTTATGCCACCAACAAAGTAAGCACAGAAGGAGAGGAGGGGGAAGTAAAGATAAAAGAAGCACAATTTTCATGTCACTATGAAGAGGAAAAAAAGAAGTACTAATTTCATATAAGAGTGAGAAAACATGGTTACATAAAAGTGAAATAGGTAGTACATGTCTGTTTTTGGCAGAGTGTAATGTCCAATAGGTGTTTTGGGGGGGTGGAGTGGGGTGGTTTTGGGGTGTGCTGTGTCTAAAGTGCACTTGGGGGTATGTGGGTTAACGTGGAGTGCACTGGGATGTGGGATGACAGCTGGGATTGCAGAAAGTGGATGCAAGCTGGCATCGCCTTTTTGTCCCCCATATATTTAATTTCTTCATTATATTTGTCAAGTGTTGTATTTCAAAAAAGTGTCAGTTATGAAGTTTAGTAGTAAATAGGGGAAGTTACATTAGCAGTGGTAGTGTCAAGTAAGGAGGAAAAATAAGAAGAAAAGACAATTTTAAAACTGCCACTTGTTTTGTATTTCAACATTGAGAGGGATGATCCTAATTTTCCAAAATTTGCTAAACTTGAATTCCCTAAATATAACGGTATTGCTGGTCCCTCGGGATGGCTAAATAGGTGAGAGCACTTCTTCAAACATCAGAAGATTTGTAAAGACAAGCAAATTGAATTGGCTGCTTCTCACCTAGAAGAAGCTGCTTGGTTGTGGTTTTCGAAATTGTAGCAAGGTAGACCCACTTTAACGTGGGAGGAGTTAAAGTCGCCATATAATATGAACTTTGGGCCTTCGCTACAGAGTAACAAAATAGGAGAATTGTCGAAGTTGCAACAACTTGGATCGGTGAAGAGATACTAGAGCAAAAATTCACGCAACTAGCAGCCAGAGCAACGTCCCTACCCCTGACATGAAGTGCCAATATTCATCAATGAAACTAAAGGAGTTCATTGTTGTTGAAGTGGAATTGCGTCGTCCCATGATGCAGGCCATTGGTTTGGCTCACCTTTATGAATGTAGGGGAGTTCGATTGAATGAGACTAGATTAGAGGAAAAGAGTGGCAACTCCTAATCAATTTAAGACTCAAACACCCTAATATAAAGGGCCTTCGTTCTTTTTATTATTTTTTTTTTGTGGGGGTGGGGGGG